>BMAW01011902.1:122722-318557 GCA_019974015.1 Nephila pilipes
ATATATATATATATATATATCAAATCAGCGAAACGAAATAATCTTTTAAAAAAATCTTCATGAGAATGTTTTTTTCTTTGCATATTGAAAAATTTTTTTTCTTGAGATTTAAGCATACTTAATTCCCTAAATTTATTATTCAATTGAGATTTAATCATGCGTAGCTTTGCTGAAAAAATATTGCTGTTGCGGGTTACGTTATCTTTTAAGAAAATAAAAACATCAAAATTAGTTTTATTTTTTACCAACAATGGTTTTTCTCGCGCAATTTTTGATTTATACCCTTTTTTTAATTTAAAATGAAAGTTAATTACACACATACAGTATATAAACTCATAAAAAATGTGATGTTTTCTCACAATGTTTTCCGATTTTTGATATTGCTATTTATTTTCAAGTACATGAGTGGAAAGATAACTAAAGATATGGTAATCTTTGAAAGATAACCAATAACTGATTTTTTTAATGCTCCCAAAACACATGAAGAAAAAAAATTCTTGTGCTTTATTTGCTTTAAAAAAATTAAAGTGTTTAGTTTATGCTATACATTTTCTTTTTCTAGTGTTTGAGAGCAATAAAAATGAATTAATTATTGTTGATAAAATATTGTTAATTGTTGTAAAATATTTATTGTATTATATAATATCTAATATTCTATAATTGTAAAAAACAATAGAAAAATGGGATTTATTTTTTTATATTTTTATTCTGCAGCTATATATATAGAACGTTTTTAATTTTAAACGGATGTGGAATTCACAAAAAAAAAAAAAAAAAAAAAAAAATTTTTTTTTTTTTTAATATTTTTTTTTAAATTTTTTATTTTTTTTTTTTTTTAAAAATTTTTTATTAAAAAAAAAAAAAAAAAAAAAAAATCTGCAGTTCTAATTTTAAAGGCTTTATTCCTCAATTTTTAAAGTTCCGTTTTTAAGAATAATTATTATCTCAATGTACATATAATGCAGAAAAGCCTCTATGTATTATTGTGCTTATCTAATTTCCATGAAACAATTTTAGTTCCAGTATACCTGAGACAGAAACAATTAGAAACTAATGAAAGAGCAGGTAATAATATTTAACAGAAATATAGCGACTCAGATTGGTAACAGTATAATTAAATTTAAATAAAAATTCCCCGCTTGAATTAAAATTATTCTCGTGAATTGACTTGAACTTTCCGAATTCTCTTTTTATTCTCTGTACATGGTTTCCCTGCAGGAAGAGTTGCACTGTACGAAAAGTCGTTTTACAGCTTCTTGACCTATTTCGTGCCGCTCCATTGGATCAAATAATAAACATGAAAAGAAAATCACAATTTAAATTTTAATTCGTTTCTATGTTTGGAAGAAGAGTGGAATAAAAATAAATAATAAAGAGAATAAAAAAAATTACGGAAAAAAGAAAGAAAAAAAAAGGGAAAAAAAACATACTAACAAAAGAGATAAATATAATGGCTAATATTTACGATTAAATGATTATAGTGATAAAATCGCTGAGTTTAGCCTTTTATTAAAACCCTTCCTTACAGACCATTATTTATAAAACGGATTATTATTATTACTTTATTAAAAAAAAATATACAGCATCTTTTAGCACATACGTACAGTAATGTAATGATATAAAAACTAAACTAATTCTTATAATAACACGGATAAAAAAAAAACGAGTTATTTGAACATGGGTTTTCCTTCAAATTTCACACTTTGCGTAACATAATTTTTTGTACCTTAAATTTTAAGAGCAAAAGGGAACGTTGAGTCAAAGTGAATTTATTCCATAATTAGTTTTAATAATTTATTTTATTTGACGTTTATTAAATTTTTCATCTAAAATAAATTCGTGTAAAAATGTTTAGTTCAAATAAATATTTTGTTAATCTGTCAAACTACATGTAATTAAAATTAAAGCAAACGATAAATTATTAAATGACTGATTTGGCGACCATTTAGAGACTTAGTGAGAAACCTGGCATAAAATTTAATTCTATGAATAATTAGTTTTAATCAATTAATTTTTATTAATTATAATTAAATTATCGTACTGTCATCCAAAACAATCATGTATGAAGAATTTAAGCTCATAAAATGTAAGAAGAATAGCTTTTGTTTTGAAATGTGAGAAATGTGTGTTTTGTTTGAATGTGAGGGGGAAAAAAAGCTTTCAACCAGACACAGTTACAATGCGAGTTAAAGAAAACCCATTAAAAAGATTCAAGGACACATAGCTAAAAAAAAAAAAGAAAGAAATGCCATCATGAATTTTTCCCACAGTTTGAATTTCATGGGAAAGAAGCTTATTTATTTTATTTTATTTTGTTAACTTAGCGTCTAATAGGCTATTAGCTATAGATTTGTTATTTGGAATCGTGATCAGACGACTTTACTCACCAAATTTCCTCATCATTCTTTATATGTATGAGAATATTAATACTCAGTACATGGTTTAGTTTAATGTGTAGCAACTACCTCTGTTTCAATCTAGATTTTTGGTGGATTCTGGAATTAAATCCATCACCACCACGGTCTGTAATTAAAAACTCCGTGGTTGAAAATTTCATAATTAAGCTTCAAGGTTTCGTTTTCTTAAGGACACTAGAACATGCGAAGAATTTGAGAATACCAAATCAAAGACTTCTTGTTTTTGTGAGAAATATCTTTTCAAAGTGTTAGCAAAGTTTAGACTTTTTTGTGTGTTTAATAGTGATATTTTAATCATTCTATAGAATTATAAAAGTAATTTATTTGGTAAAAAGGGTTCTCCCCCCCCCCTCTTAATTGAATATAGATATATTTGAGTCTAAATACCATTTTAAAGAACATTATAACAAGATACGGTTCCAAATTTTGTATGCCTCTATAAAAGATTCTTATGCATATAGTGAACCTAAAATATTTTTCCCTAAATAATACCTGAGTTTTGAGAAATTAAGTTAAATATGAAAAAAGGAAAAAAAAAATTAAAATTCCAAAATTATGAAATTCTATAATGTTTTCAAAAAAAATATACAGTAATATCATTAAAAAGGTAGGTTAACTATAGTTTATGAATTGTTTTCTATATGAGTGAAATATTTTTTATACTTATAGAATATCATTTTTAAAAATGGCACCTATTTGCAAATATATCGGAAAAATCATGACCATATTCAACTCAAAGGGGGAAAAACTTTTTGAACAAAAAAGTAATTTTATAGTTTCAATAAAATAAGAGAAATGTCATTATATAAAGCACACAAATGTCATAAGCTCTATGAACAATCTTTAAGTTATAAATGTCATAAAAAGAAAGAGTCTTCAATTCGACATTTTATTTTCCCCTCTCATGTTCTGGTACCCTTAATGTTACGCTATAACCTAGTTGAGGATAGACCTTATAATTTTTAATATTTAGACATTGTCTTTGTCAATACGGCTAAGTTGATATCTCATTCACCTAATTTCCTCTTCATTTGTGCATATTGTTGATGTTACCAATAATAAAAATAAGTCGTTGTACAACTCAACTGAACGTGCAACAACCCCCTATTGCCCTTCTCGATGCATGATCGTCATAGCCTTGTAGTTATGCTCGCGGCCGGCGTTGTTTTCGTCGAGTCGAGGGTTCGAGTTCGGATTCCACTAAAGAGATACTGTGTAGTGGAACTGGGGCACGTTAAATCTTGTCGAAGTCCCAAGTCCTCCCACTGGCTTGGGCCGCGGTAACCTATTGGCCAAGGTCGTGGACTCGCGGCCGGTGGTTTTCGTTCTGTCGCGGGTTCGATCCTTGGCCTCTAAAGACCCGCCGTATAGCCGGGGCTGATGACGTTAAATCTGTTCGGGGCCCAAAGTCCTCCCGTTAGCGTGGTGTGGATGTTAGGAGATTGGGGTGCCAGCTCAGATGTCGTCCTCGTCACTTGACCGTAGTTCCAAATTACGAGGTCCGTCGCCAATAGCCCGCGAGTTGCTTCTTGTGCGACTTTAATATAAAACTAAAATAAACCTCCCATTGGCGTGACATGAAAGTTTGAAGAGGGAGATGCAACTCTGGAGTCCCCCTTCGTTATTATTAACTCCGAGATTCGAAATTACGAGGTCCATCGTCAATAGCCCTCGTGTTGCTTCTCAATGCGACATTAATATACAATTAATTAATCAACCCCTCGCACGATGGTTCGAATCAGGATTCGAATCAGCGACTTGATTGTCGGTGACCATAAAGCTGTCAGATATGACCACTTGAATGTCGAGACCTTGAAACACTCTAAATATTTTAATTCATTTCTGAGTACTTGTTTCTTTTTTAATTGTCTTTTGTTTCGGGGGGGAATGCTTATTTATCGTTAATTAAATGAGAACGCTATAAAAATCACAGAATTATATATATATATATATATTTCGTATATCAAAGTCCTGGTTTCGAAAAAGTAATTAATCTGTTAATAGACTTAATACGTCTTATAAATCAGTTTCTATTTTTCTTTTAAATTGCTTTATTCGTTGACACTTATTTTCCGAAATCTGTTTTTAAAAATGAAAGAAGCGTTTTGAAAAATACGGATTTCAAAACGTGGTATTGAACTTCCTCTTCATAAGTAGTGACATTGCTTTGTAGTTTTTGGCATTTTGACAATCGTTAACGAGTTTTAAAAAAAAAATTTATTTCTAAAAAGATTTGTTTTAAAAAAAATTGAAATATATACGGAAACATTATTCCTAAATACGACAAAGTATATCATAAAGTACTTAAGAATGAAAAGAAAAAGTGATTTGCTTTGTAATGTGTATTTCTAATTAGATTCTAAATATACACTCTTGCATATTTTTTTTTTTATCTATGCTTAAAATAAAATGATAAAAATTTGGGAACCTGTTTACGCTTTTTTTCCCCTCTCTCTCTCAACTATTATGTAAATTTTATTTTATCAATTAAAATACATTGACTGCGAAAATAAAGTGAAGTGATAATTTTTGTTGTTTAATTCCCTGTTGATGTTCATTTCTAATTATTTGTTAATTGTATGCTTTCACGCTGTTTTTTATAAACTCTAATTAACAGGACACAAAAATGACATGCACCGATTGTTCAATTAGTCCGGAATCGGAAATTTTAAAAATGTTAAGGAAAGGGGGTAGAGCTTCGTATTAAGGGAAAATTCTGAGAGGGAGTAATAAGCTTTTTTAAAAAAATATCCCATATGAACACATTCATTCCCCCCCCCCATTTCCTACACTAGGATAGTAGATTTAAATTAAGATTTATTATATTTATCGTTCTTAGCCACCCAAAGGGCTATTGTTTCAGTTGGATCATTTTTGGCATTTTAGATCACTTTTCAATTTTTTTATCCTTTGCTTCAATTTAAATTACATTTAGCTTAAATATATTCAATTTAATAATTTATCGCTTGCTTTAATTTTCATTACATGTAGCTGTTATGATATTCAATTTAATAATGTATGGTTTGCTTCAATTTTAATATCGGAAAAGTATACAACTGTCCATTTCCTGATATTGCATTGTTTACTTTAATTCTTATATTTACTTGAGTAATTTAATAATAATTATTAAAAAAAAATTAAAAAAAAAGCGCAACTTGGGTGGCTAAATCTATTCTTTAGAAAAGTTTGCATAGAACTTTCGATTGGTTTTCTTATATTATATTTTTTTTTTAATTTCGTACACTAGGAAAGTAGTTTAAATTACGATTAGTTATATTTATCGGGTTTTTTTTCTTTTTTTGATACATCACTTTATCGTAAAAGGTGTATTGAAATGAAATGTGATGTACATTAAAGCAATTAAATTTTTGTTTATCAATGAGATTTTATCTACAGTAACTGTATTAACTAATAATTTTTCTGCATAATAATAATTTCTAATGCATTATTTTATATAAATTCTGTTTGTTAGCTATTTTAGTGACATGGTGTGGAAGTTTGGAGAAGGGGTGCCAACTAAGGTGCCATTCACGTACCTTGATCGAGAATCAAAATTACAAGATCCATCGTCATTAACCCTCTTATTGCTTCTAAGTGTGACATTAATAAATTATCAATCCATTCGAATTTAATACTGTATATTTTTCTTTCAAATGTATAGAGGATTTCAGTCTCAAAATGCTCAAGAATTAACTATACTATTTCAAAGTAAACAAAAAGTATAAAATTATCGATGAAAGATTAACTGGAATAAGTATATGTCACATAAAATTAAAATAGATTGACTTTTTCGAAAAAATTCTTAGCCGTGTATTTTGTTCAAAAATAGTGTTTAAAAAAATCTAATGATTTGGATATGCGTGTGTGTTTGCAGTGTTAATTTCAATCCTTGCTTTAAAAAAAAGCATTTTATTCAATTATGATTATAATGAAAACGACTTTCCTACTTCAAGATTTGATTGAAGTAAAAGAAAAATCAAAATAATTTTAAACACCGCAATCTTAAGACTAAAAGAAAATTTTATAAAGTCAGAAGTATTTAAATTTTTAAGAAAGTCTGATATTGATAATTTCTTTGACGTGATGAATAGAAAAATCTGTTTCAGTAAAATATGCTTTGTAAAAATCACTTCATAATTTGTTTTCTTATTATTTCGAGGAACTCATCGTCAAATCATTTTTATATCCTTTCATTTGAAAATTTCATAAAATGTGAATTGATATTTGTCTGTGATTCAGAATTTTATTTTGTTGCGTACTGCATATTAACTGAACATATATAACTAACTCCTCGTATTATAAAAATTAACGTTTTCTGCTAAGCGCAGCTGAAATTCATATTTCTTCGTTGTACAACGTATTTTTAATCTTACACAACATAAGATAGTACTAACAAAAACTTTTGCAAAATTTAAATTCTTGAAAAGGAATTCTATTTACTAAATATATTCGAAGGAATGAGTAACAACAATAAAATGCAAACACATGTGACGTATTTAAGACGCGAATACATTCCGTTAAACGATAAAGAAAAATATATTATGAAAAAAAGAGAAAATAAAAATATCATTTGAGTTGTAGTAGATCGCAACGTTCTTCCCCCATAATCATTTTTCAGACTCTTTTAAACTGTGACCGAGAAATATTACCGGAATAACGATATTTTACCAAAATCTTTTTAGACTAATTTAATCCTATAAATGTACGAATTTTAAGTGAATCTTTGCCTCATAATAAAACAAGAAATAAAAACAAACGATATTAACATCAGAAACTAATATCGCACTCAAAATACGAAGAACAGGCCGTATAAAAATAAGCCGAAGAATAGAATTTAAAATAAGACAACGTTACTATGGCAACGCGAGTTTTTGATTCATCGCTCTTCATTTCGCTTCTTTAACATTTTATTTTTCTTCTTTTTTTAACTTTTCATATAAAAACATTCCGAGCAACTTTTTCGGCGTTAAAAAATAATAAATCTCGGGGAAAATGTTAATTTAAACTATGTTAACTTGCAGTTGATAAAGACTGAAATAAATATTTTTTTTTAAAAAAAAGGATGTTTTATAACAAATTTAATGCATAATAATTCGTTACGAAGGAATAATCCATTAGCATCCTATTCCCTCAGCGTAAGGTAATGACTTTTAAAATTGGATTGATTGTTCCTTAACATTGCGTGACCCATTTTTAATTTATTTCCTTTCGACCCAATCATTATTGGCTATTGTATCATAATAGGGCGTGATACTCATAGTTTGATATCTTAATTAATAGCACGGTCCCTTTGCCAACGTAACAAGCTTTATCGACTGTGAGAGAGAGGTTAAGCGATTTAAATCCATTTAATCCTTCTTTTAAAAGATAAGTATCATCCTCTCCAAAGTGAAATATTTAGATTTAAAAGTTGAAATTCGGAAACAGTTCGTACAATTTTAATTTACATCTGGAGTTGTCATCGGTTTATGATTCATCGTTACTTGCTGTTCGATAATTACACGTTTTATGTTGCCATTATGTCGTTGAGTAGCGCTGTAACTTTATTATTTATTTCCACGTTTATTACTATTAAATTGATATTAATGAAGTGACTCTTTTAAGAGTTTTGAAAGGGACTGTATATATATAACTAGGAAAAGTGGAGGATTTTCAATATGTAGATCGCTCTCGGAATGAGAGACACTATCGGATTTATATTCTTGCATTTTGTTGATACAATAATTCGACCTCCTCTGTTTGTAGTAAATGATAGTTTTCCATTAGAACTTTTTAAAATGAAATATGTTTATTTTTTTACTTTAATTGGATATTAATTTTACTTTGAATCAGGATCGAGAGCATAAATGAAAAAATACTTTTTGGCTCAGATTTTATTTACATAAGTATTATAACTGAAACAATACGCACCAATATTATAATTATATTTTTACTCATTTTAATTTAGAATGTTTTGTTATAGTAAAGATTACTAAATGAAAATGTAATGGATGTACATTTAAGGTAACTGAAACGCTAAAATATTTCGAAATTTGCATTTTTTTTTCTGTTAAAAATAGAGGCTGCTTCTCTGATTCCGTCCATGTATTATTTATGAGACTTTGATAAATACAATGTTGGAAATCGAATTTCCAGAATTGTAAACAAACACGTCACGTCACAGAGAAACACTTTATTTGCGTTTTTCTGACAAAATATGTTTTTTGAATTTTTGTACGGTTTTTCCACAAAATCTACTTTATCCAATTTTACATTATGAAATGAGGTTATTTATTAGACAATGTGTGAACATAATTTTTTTTCTAATGAACATTTACAAAATTTTAAATTCAAGGTATGGCTTTTAAATTACGAGACAGACACTATAAAACATTTTATTTTGATGTCATACATATTTACTAATGATCACCTTCAATATACAACCCTCCTCTGTCTCTACAAAGCTCCGTGCGAATCTTCCATTGTTCGAAAGAGAGCGAGAAGTTTTCTTTTGTCAGCTCCTTCAGGGCGCGTGCCGCTTTCTCTTTCACATCTTCAACGACTCAAATCATGTTCCTTTTAACGCAGATTTCACCTTAGGAAACAGATAGAAGTCGCATGGCACAAGATACTGCGAATAATACGAATGGTCTAACGCTGGGAGGCTGTACTTGGCAAGAAACCTCTTGACAGACAATGCGGAATGAGATGGCGCATTGACTTGATGGAAAAACTTGCAATGCGGATTTTTATCAATTCCAAACAGTCGCGACAATCGCACGAATACTTAAACAAGGGTACTATCCAACTAGATAACCGATTTTTTTCGGTACTGTTATCTGTTTTTTACGATGGGATGGCGACCCGGACGTGAATTATGCTCAATGTTTTCTCGGCCGTCTCGAAAACGCTTATACCACTCAAAAACACGTGTACGCGATGAGCATTTTTTGCCAAATTCTTTCAATAAAATTATAAGTTTCAGTAGCGATTTTTCCATGTGAAGTATCACAACGATTCGTTTTTCACTTGTCATTTTTCCCTTTAAAAAAACTGTTGCGAATGAAGGCAACGGCAAAAAAGATTTGTTTACAGAAGCGAGAGGCACTGCATTCGAAAGAGAAAGTTACACTCTAAACAGCTGTCAGTCACAGGTGTTTGGCGCATGCGTACTACTTCTGTACCAGTATCAGTCTTGTTATTTAATAGCCACACCTAGTATTGCACATTATTTGTTTGAAGATTTTGATACAATACTCAGTAAATTTTTCCAAGTTATAATTGCAGCCTAATGTATCTGAAGGTCAATGCATGACTAACACAAATGTAAATACAGCTGTTGGTTATTAAGTGCTCATACATAATTAAATTTATAAACATGATTTCCTTTAAAAGAACAGATACATAAACATATACAGATGTCTCAATGTAAAAATATGACTTCCTTTGCTTTTAATTTTAAAAAGTGAGAATTATTTAAGCTTGGTATAAAATAGGTTCATTTCTAGTTATCAAAGACGTCTTATTTACCTTAAGGGATTTGAATCTTATGAATAATTACCCGTGTAAGCACTCGAGTGTAATGGATATACTCTTAATTGCGTGGGAAATAACTTTCAAGAAACAGTGAATTTTTCAGAATAAATTTTTGTTAAGAGTTTTCTGAAGTGTACGAAATTTAATTACTCGTGCTATATACTCATAAAGAATTCTTGTGATTAGTAGATTTAATAAGAAAAGCTTTTATTTAGAAAATATCGACAATGTTGAAAATTGTTAAAATTTTACTTTGGGTGTAAAGAGAAATCCGTACGTCTCCCCTCCCCCCTCATTATTTTTTTTTTATCATGCTGTTATTCTAAGATCAATTGCAACATCTCTTTTATATCTCCTTTTTAAAACATGTTCTTTTCTGAAATAATTTTTGTCCCAATGGATTCAACCAGTAGTGACTTTTACATATTTGAACTTGTGCGATAAAATTTTGTGAAAGTACATCATAAGAACCTGTTGATATGTCCTTTCTTGATATTCATGCATAGCTCGGATGCAAATTTGATGCTATTAAAGATATTTTGTAATATTTTCGGTATGTAAAGAATATAAATTTAAATCTTTATTGGGTTGAAAGATATAAGTTACGCCAATAATTCTCCATGGTTGATATCTAGGATGTTGTTACTATACGTAAGAGACGGGGTTGAGGTAACATGTTATCTTTTCAAGTCATGCGTCAATGAGTTTTGCTGAAGTGTTCGACGTTATTTCCGATCGTGTTTTTCTGATTATATAATTCATATTTAAATCTTTTTTTGGGTCAGTTTTTACTGTATTTATTCCACACACACAAAAATGTTTAAAGGAATGTTTTTGAAACTTAACTATTAAAAATGAAAAGATTTTTTTTTTAACTATTATTCATTTTTGCTCTTCCACCGAACCGCGCATTCTTATGTTAACTGTGAAGTATAGTCTTATACAGAAACGTAAGCAATCATTTTCTGACTCAAAAAGCCAAAAATTTATTTAAAAAATAGCTGTGACCTGCGTTTACGGGTCATCAATCGCATGCAACTCAATGATCACTGAATTCATAATTTCGATACCGGTGGGTATAAAGTGCGGTTTTTTAATTATAGTAAAAAATTTTAAATAGTTATTTTAGTGGTTATTTGTGTTTAGAATAAATTCATGTGCTGTTTGCTTCAAAGGCATCGATGCTGTATGTGAAGACATTTGCATTTTAAGGAGCAAAATGTCATTTTTTATTAATCATTACAAACCAAAATGCCGTTCCAGGTTGCAGCGAATTAAATCAAAGAATGTCTCGAGTTCTTCACACATAGACTCAAGATAGATGGTCTATTTATAAAACCGGAATTAGAATTATGGTAGTCGGTATGCTCTACATTCGAAATAACCCTCGTGTTACTTCTAGTGCGACGTTAATTAAACCAATCAATCATTCAATGCATTCGAAAATCTGAAATGAACTCGGTTCATCCGGCCGGTGGCTTAACTGACCTCTTCAACTGAGGAAAAAAAATATTTGTTGTGACGTTTATGTCTGTGTATAGTCTTCTAATTTTTGTTTATTAATTAAAATGCTTTATTCGTACGAGACAGAATAAAGAAAGAGTTAGTTTCTGTGTGTGCTATTTGTTGACTTGATTTAGTAAACTGAAATATTTTCGATGGCAAAACGAATAGAAAATAAACACGTAAGAGAGTGACGCAATAATTAAATGTTCTACAGCAGCGATTTTCAACTGGGGGGTTCGAAATGATCGTAGTTCTCCGAAATTTGTTTACAAAAATCATGAATTATGGTTTTTTTTTTTTTTTTTTTAAGTTGTAAGTGCAATACGTTGCATCAAAATTAAATCCTCAATATGCTTATTAAAAGAGTTATCGTTGCTATATAAATAAATATATATGTGTAAAAACTTAAAATATACATATTTATGAGCAAAAATAAATGTGCACTGTCCCTAATTATGCAATTTGATTATTTCTGCTAGTTATTAACTAAATAATGAAATATTTTAACTAATTTATTTTCATTGCAAGTGGTGGCCTATTTATCTCCTTGATGATAATTTTCATCACCTTGATGTAATACACACACACTCATATATATATATATATATATATATATATACATTAGTGCTTATGTTTCTAATAATTTTGCTGACTGCTTACTGTACGGTTTGGCTTAATCGGCTATTACAGTATCTGACGAGGTGTCTGGTTATTTAGCGTCTGTAGAAGATGGCGCCTGCTGTAATGTTTTTCTTCTAAAGGTACAGGGGGTCGTACTGCCGTTGATGTCGTCATGCGACCAACCATCGGGAACGATTCGAAGAAAATGGCGGAGATATGCAAGGTCATTTTGAAGTGGTATCGTAACACTTGCACCCCGATAAGAAACTAAAATACTATAAACAGATAAATATAGATACTGTATTGAACATTGTTAGTACAATAATTTGTTTAATCGAAAATGTCTGGATGCTGACAGCATTCTGATCGCCTATTGCGAATGTGTAAGTCAAACTTGACTAACACTCATATTTTCAAATTTAAGGCAAATTCTCATGAATTCCATTCGAATTTGCCCTTTTACTTTTGGAAATACGCCCCCTCCCATATTTTTTGTTTAACTATTCAGTTCCAAAATTTGCTTATAATTACTTATGACGTTTATTCTTACGCTCTTGAGACGCATTTTTTGAGACTTTTCGCAAAGGGTTTCCGAAAATAAAATTGTCTTCAATCTCGATTGTACACTCCCCTCGCCCCCTTCCTAAATTTTTTTTTTCTACTGCGGAAGTGGGACTGATTGCCGGAATCTTTCGCTATGTTAATCTAGTTATAAAATTTTTATGCTTGTACTTTTCATGTTGAAGTATGCATGCATTTTCGGAACGTTCTGTATATACGTTCGCAGTCATCGGGAATGATAGAAGAGGTAGACGAACTTGGGGGATTGCAACATCCAAATCTTTCCCTCTTTGCTAATTTCTCTGTCCGCCCCCCTTCTTCTTCTGATTCGGGGGAGTGGAAAATACCGAGGTGCGTAAGCAAAGGGGAGGGGAGAGGGAAAGGACGAAGGGTGAGAGTCGCATGTCGAAAGTCGCAGACGAAAATTTTTCCGAATCCCAAACCCGAAAGAGATGAGATAGAAGAAAATAATCTTTTCGTGGGAGAGAGAAGGAAAAATAAATAAAAAGAGGGACATAGCAGTGGAAGAGCGGTGGGTGCACAGAACGCGTCTTGCAATTTATCCGCGTGTCGAAACTTTTCTCTCTCTCCCGGTAAAAGAGATTGGGGGGGGGCTTAGTCGCTAGGAGGGGTGGTCGAATCCGGGGGCTGTCGAGACGAAGAGCCGAAAGACATCGAACGCGTCGCGCGTTCGTCGTTGCCAACAGAATTCGAACGTTCGATGGTCTAGGTCTACCGAGGGGGGGTTGTTGGAGGGGGTAGGGAGGAAGGAAGCAGCTAGGCTTATTGAACGGTGGACGGGCGCCAGCAGAAGGGGTGGGGGGCAAAGAGGGGGGTAGGTCTGCGAACGCGCCAGAAGGGACATCACGTGATAACGTCTTCTCGACCTTCCTTTTCTGCCCGCAAAGGGAGGCAGGGGACGAAGGGTAGGGTGGGGGTGAAAGAGGTGGGCCGAAGTGGGGAGGGTGCCTGGCGAGTTCGTGGAATAATTTGGACGCCGTTGTAGCGTGGTGAGATGAGAGAGAGGGAAGAAAAAGTTGGACGTTGGTAGTGATGGTGATGGAGCAGGGGTTGGCTATGGGGGGATAGACGATGAGGGGGAGGGGGTGGAAGATGATGCGATCCAATCGAAAGCCACTGTTCGGTTGCCGACCTACATGCATCGGTGGGTGAGCTTGCTTACACTTCGCGAGTCACCTCAGCAGCTCCTCTCCACCAATACGTTTTTCGAACGCAAACTCTTTTTCTCCATCCCTCAAAACAAACAAACGAAAGGAAAAAGAGTAAGATGAATAGTCAACGCTCTCCTTTGGGGGATGAAAACGCGCTGAGTTCAAGCATTTTAGCATTGGAAATGTTTACAGCTAAGTGATTTAAATTTTAAGTAACTCAAAGGAGAAAACAGAGAACTCTTCTATCGTCAGTTAAATACCTTAATTTCGAGGGGGAAAAAATCACTATGGAGCATGTATTTATTAATACGTAATCCTTTTTTAAAAAATAAAATAATTTGGCTGTTATTGAATTCATAATAGTAGTGGAACATTAAAAACTTTTCAGAATTCATAAGTGAATTTTTTTTTATCTCTTATAAACCCTGAAACTTCCATATAAATACACTTTAAACTGTACATATCATGTTTTTTGTGTGTATTTTAACAAACTTATTTTTGTGTGATTAGGCTCTTGCGCCACTTAAAATATTTTCAAAACTGGAAATACTTTTAAGTTTTGTTTTTATAAGTATCTCGAAATAAAATTCCATGTTTGTTGAAACGTTGAAAATAAACACGAATATAACGTTAAATTACGTATGTTTATTTCTAAATATGATTCCGTTTTAAGAGGGAAATAGAAACCTCGTAATCACTTCGCTATAAATCGTTTAAAATCAGACATTTTTTATTTTGCGCATGAACTGTTTGTAATTCACGTTTTATAACTTGTTAATAACTCTCTAAGTTACTTTATTGTTTCAATTCTCCCTATTATTCTTGCTCATTTTACTCTAAAACACAATAACTGTGTTCCATTTTAAACTTAACTCAATTAGTAATTTTATCGTTCCATTTAGTCATTTTCACTGAATAAAGAGCAATGTTAAGTAAAATTTTCCGTTCAAAACCTGATAGGCATTGTTAAATTATACTTCTCAGATCAAATTATATGTATATGTATTTGTCAGATGATTTTAAAAATACTTTAAACTATACGTCTAATTAAAGTGCGTCAGTCGTTGAACAATATTCATTATGAAATCAAAATGAAATCATGCGCCAAATTCGATGGAATATCATTTGGGAATTTCAATGGAGAATCATTCATCGCTACAAAAGCTCTCGTGACTTAAAAGAAAACACACACGCTTTTAGATCATGTTTATGCGTTACAATCTACGTAATGATCGTAGCACGTTACGAGTATTTGTTTTTCGAATTTGTTGCATCATTTTTCGCGGAATCGATTCGATAGCCTTCGAATTGGAACGGTTTATATAGAATGGAAGAACAAAATTCCTCATGACTCATTTCTATCAAAACTCCAACGCTTTCTAATCTCGTTTTCTTTGGAAACCGCCATGTTTCTATTTCCGGGGGTGGTTCACCCTTCAGAGGTTTACTTTCTTTTGAAAAGTAGGAGAGTCATACCCTGAGGTACCCTAATAATTTTTTTTTCTTTCCCATACGTTTTTTCTGTCTTTGGTTAAATACGGGTGACACATCTCCCGAATACTCCAGCGAATCTTCTCTGTTTTCGATCCTTCTTGTCAACCAATTTTTCCCACTACCTTCCATTTTTCTTGCGTCTAGATTAGTTTCATATGGTCTGGCGCAGAACAACCGAATTAGCTCATACGTCGTAAATCCCCAACTTTCACTCACTTATATTCACCAGGGGTAGTTCCCGTTTTTGGTAATAGATGGCGTTGTTAAGACATTGGTGTTACTACTGTGTGCTGTCATCTCTTTAACGGCCTCAAAACAATTCATTTTGGTTGTTGTTGTCGTCATTTAGCATCGAGTTGTCGCTGTCGATTAAGCCTGGATTCGTCGTTATATATCGTAAATCAAGCACCTATCCAAACAATGGGTTTACCGGGTTTGAAAGAATAGTCCCCCTGTAGCTCATGCATGTCGTAAAAGGCGATTAAATGGGACGTTTTTAAAATGGGTTCGATTCTTGATTCTACTAAAGACTCGCCTTGTAACGGAGCAGATGCATGTTTAATCTGCTAGTGGTCATGGTTTCGGATTCGTGGTCGGCGGTTTTCGTTCAGTCGCGGGTTCGAGCCTTGGCCACTAAAGACCCGCCATGTAGCCGGGGCTGATCCTCGTTAAATCTGTCGGGGCCCAAAGTCCTCCCGTTGGAGTGGTGTGGAAGTAAGGAGAAGGGGTGTCAGGTGGTTCAAAGTAACGAGGTCCATCGCCAATAGCCCTCGTGTTGCTTCTAGTGCGACGTTAATAAAAACTAAACTAAAAAATAAGCACGTTTAATCTGTTTAGTCCTCCCGTGGCATGGTCCGTGTCCCTATCAAGAGTGGAATAGTCCCCCTGTAGCTCATGCATGTCGTAAGAGGCGACTAAAATAGGTTTCCAATGTTTGGAAGTATAGCCGGGCACCCTGCTCCTGAGGATTATATCAGGGGCTTGATATCTTTAGGTAAGTACGGGCTTCATGAACCCGAGGTACCCTAGGGATCTTTTTCTTTTCCATGGGTTTAACTGTCTTTGGAAAACACGGGTGATGTGATCCGGGAATACTTCAACAATCCTTCTCTATTTTCGAGCTTCCTTCGTGTCGAGCTTTTTATTTATTTATTTTTTTCCATTTTTTTTTCAAACGTCTGGACCACAGTTACATTAGCATAGCCACACCAGGCACTTGTGCCATTGAACTTCACTTTCACTCCCTCCCTCCAAACAATGGGTTGTTTTCTATGAATCTGCTCCAAAGATGGCGAAGACAGTCTCGAACGATCGGATTAGTTACGGCGATATTTTTTTAGGATAAAAAGGGTGTCAAACTCATGGCTTTCTTTGCGAAAGGAAAATAATCACTAGATAATATGAGTTACCCCATTTCCACTTCCTAACACGGGTACTTTTTGAGCACCCTCGCATGCGTTCAGTCACTCGGACTAGGATTTATACCGAGACATTTATCCGTCCGAAAAAAAAGACTTCGAGTTTAGTTTCGGATTATTAACATTAATAAAAACAGCCCTGAAGGATTAATTGAATTCTCGTACTGTTTGTGACTCCCACCTTTGTTGTCTCGTATACGAGAATGTGTTATGTACCTTACAATAACGCATTTATTAACTTCAATACATTAAATTTCCTTCGGTGATATTACTTGAGTCGTTAGATTTCGAATCGGATGAATTTGCATCGAATCACGGGGTCGAAACTCGGAAGCGCTCTTTCTGACTCGGTTTTCCATCGGAAAATCCAACCCTTTTTAATCTCAATATTTTACGACGCGTTTCTGGAATTACTATCTGTGAGCGAAAAGGCAACAAATTATCCTCCCTTCCCCAATCAATTATTTAATGTCTTCGCTGCTGTTATTGAATGAGACTCAAAACGGTAATTACGTCGCGAACTTTGTAATGGATTGTAGGACAATAAATATCAAATATGTAACGAATCATTAGGCTTTTCGATTACGGATCACGAAGGTGACAAGTATTTTTGTCCATTTAAACAAGAAACTGACCTTGCTTTTTTCTTTTTTCACTATTTGTTTTCATTAATTTTGTCTTACTTTGTCCAGAGCAGCGAATGTTAATTAAGTATAGTTGCTTTGAAGATCATATGAATAGAATGCAATGGAGCACTAATTATATGCATGTTTTCTATTTACATTTTTGGGGAAATATGAAGCCTAATTTCTTTCCTTGAATATAATTTTTTTGCATGAGATATTTTGATGAAAAAGTGAAGATAATATTGACTACAATTTTCGATAATTGTAATATGATTATTATTTTTTTTTATTAAATACACACACTTTAGTGACATTAATGAATGTGCTTTCATTTACTGATTGAAGAATCCATAATTGGCATGGTAATTAGTTGAACTAATTACCATGCCAACTAACAAGGAAATTAGTTCAACTAATTACCATGCCAACCATACCAACTGGCCAACTAACTTTTGTGGCTTATTGAATGTGTATTAAAATCGCACATCATAGCAACACGAAGGCTATTGCGAGTGAGAGATTAGGTGCTTGATGGATTTAATGTTCATTAGTCCGTCTACATGATGGGTCTTTAGTTGAATTGAGTCTCGAACCAACAACTGGTTGGAAAGCAAGCTAACAACCATTCCTACTAGGCTACATTTGTGATTGATTCATTTTATTAACATCTCATTAGAAGAACACGAAAGCTATTGGCGACGGACCTCATAATTTTAAATCTCAGTCAGGTGACGAGGACGACATATGAGCTAGCACCTCCCTCTCCAAACTTCCATTCTACGCCAGTGAGGGATTTGGTGTCTCGACAGATTTAACGTGCACTAGCCCCTCTACACGGTGGGTCTTTTGTGGCATCAAGGCTCGAACGCATGACTCGACGAAAACCACCAGACGCGAGTCCGCGGCCATAACCACGCGGCCGCGGTAGCCTAGTAGTCATGGTAGCGGACTTTCGATCCTCGGTTTTCTTTGAGTCATATATTTGAGTCTTGATGCCACTAAAGACCCGCTGTGTAGCCGGGCTGATACACGTTAAATCTGGCGTGGCTCAGTCTTCCCGTTTGCGGGGCATCAAGGATAGGAAGTTAGGAGAGGGAGGTTCTAACTCAGGTGTCGTCCTCGTCACTTGAATGAGGTTTAGATTTACGAGGTCCGTCGTCAATAGCCCTCGTGTTACGACGTTAATAAAGCTAACAAACAACCATCAAAGTGACCATGACCACTAGATTTGCTAAATTTTTGAATTTTTCCTTGAATCATTCTATTAGGGTATAAAGTTTCCATTATGACAATACTTCTGTTGTACTTTAAATCTTTTTTTTTAGCCTTGTTTTATTTAGTCTCGAACTTTTTTTCTATTTGTGTCCTCAGACATGGAACAAAAACCGCATATCTTCTTTGTATTGTAAATAATGACATGTTATTTGGTAAAATCTAAGATTTGGTTTGGCACTCTTTATTTTAGTAATCAGAAAAGTATTTTGCTTCACTAGAGGCACATTCTTGATTAATTAAGTTTTAAATTTAACGTCACTGCGTCAGATCTTTCTAAACTAGAGCTACAGATGCCGTTTTAAGCCACAGTTAAGCAGACGTCTGACGTGATATTTCCCTTTCCTGACTTCCACACTGTGAAAACTTCAAAGCTCAGTTCAATTTAACGTGCAGCTGATCCCATTTTTCAATGGGGTAGTACGTCTAGACCACAGTTAAATCTTTTTTGCCGCAGCAAATAACTTTACTTTCTCACATAACCCTTCTTGTTGATCAATCTTTTTTCATTGTTTAACGACTGGATCATAGATTTACCTTGTTTGGCGCAGTAGGGCCACATCTGGCTCTTGCGCCAATAAACTTCACTATCACATCACATCCCACGGGGTAGTCTAATTGGTAGAATAAGGACTGAAATACACGACACGATTGGCGATCGTCACTCACCCCTCCCTTCCCCATAACCATCGTAGAGCTTCCGACCTTAATTACTATTCTGCTACAACTTTAATATATTCTATATGTCGCTACGAAACATATTGCATATGTCACTTATGTAAATTCATCGCACTGTATATAAGAGGGTAATTAAGATTATAAGGGACCTTGGAGTCAAACTTTTCTGATTATTCTATTGTGCGTGGGCATTTGCATAGCTTTTCTCATTTGTAAGAATTGGATTGAATTTATTTCTCATTATTAATATTTGTAGTCTAAGGTCACTCTGAGTGTGCGCAAAAGTCTAATGGAGAAGAGTATTTGTGCTTTTTAATCACGTACAAGTGAGCGCCATCTGACTCAATACGTTTGTCTTCAAATATCACGTCATATTCTCAAGGATTAATTGAATTTAATAAGCGGCAAAAACCTATAATTTTACGTGACATTCTTGAGAAGATTCTGAACTCAAGTTTTTGCCATCAAACCATTACACTTAATATTGCAAATAAGGAAAAAAAATGTTACTAATATGTCAATTGTATATATATATATATGTATAAGCGAAATATCACTGACTGACTCATCACGAGATCTCTAACACTAAACAACCGATTGACTTGAAATTTAGCATAGTTACTCATTTTGCGATGTAGACGCTCATTAAGAACGGATTTTACGGAAGTCTTATCCAAAATGTAATTTTCATCCGTTAATCTACTCTTATCCGTCGGTTGTGTAATTTTGGCGACTTTATCGCCAAAAATTATATGACCGACGTTAAACGGAGTATATTTTTTAATATGTATTCTGTGTATTCTCACCAATTAAGTTTACTTGCTGAGATTTGAGTGTGCGAAATATAAACATACCAAATAATTTAATATTGAAGAGCTGATGGAGGATTGGCAAGATTTCGGCGAAAAGATCTTTATGTGAAATTTCGTGCATGTCGAAATTAGTAAAGGTACATATTTAGCGTAGAAATAAATGAGTTTGGAATCCCATGGTTGGTGAAAGTGTAATTTAGCTCCAAAAAGTAGCGGGATTTTGAAAAATACTAAAATGACGACTTATACGGAATAGCTCACACGCAAGACAAAGTTCGTTTACTGGAGAACCTCGTTACATGCATGAACGAACTCAAGACGGTATGACATAGGTAAGACATTTTAGACGTCCCGACTTGCACGGCTTTTTTTTTAGATTGCAGTCACTTGCAATCCTAAATGATCAGAAATCAAAGATCTCTTGAGGCAAGGACAAAAATCTTATGATAAATAAGATATCATTGCGAGAGTATTTCATTTGAAAGTTAAGCACATGATGAATCTTCTGACAAAAGGTTGTATCTCTAGCAATACTATGTTTAGCATGTATACGGTGGAAAGAATTTTATCCATATTATATATATATGGGGTGACTTTTTACTAAAACATTTTATTTTTCTCATATATTTGAAAGTTATAGATAACCATTATGACAGACAATCGATTTCTTAAAATTTTTAATTTAGATAATTATTATCGTTTAAAAATTGAAAATTTACTTGATATTTTATGTATAGGTTTGAAAATATAATATCGTCTGCCCGGCGAAGTGGCGGGCGGGTACCGGCTAGTAATATATATTTTCGAATGTTGCATTTTTTATAATGTGAGACAGTAAATAAGATTAAATTTAACTTTGGAACCGTAAAGACAAATCTTTTTAATGAAAACTTTGCCTTGTAATGGCAACCTATGCGTTTACATTTGGATAATCAACAGATTTTAACAAGAAAGCAAGTTACTGTCCCCCATTTTCAATCCCCAGCAACTGACTCTAGAAATATTTCTTTTCTTTGCACAGCTGTGGTAATGGAATCACAAATTTATTCATAGTCGATGGATCATGGACTCAGATCTAGAATCAACAAAGGACTGTCACTTTAAATCCAGGTGGGCGTCATAGTCTTCAAGGGGGTGGGTTTTATGCAGCTTGTCCCTTGTGACACATAATCACTTATCCTGCCTTCAAGTGGGGTGGGGTGGAATGAAGTTTGGAGAGTTAGCTATCAATTCAGGTGTCGTGTTCGCTACCTAAACTTGGCTCAAATTTTCAAAATCTTTGCGAATTTTCTTGGAGTGGTTTTTGAAACAAGCACCATATTTCAAATTCATCGTGTACCACAGTTTTTGAATCATACCTGATGCAGTGTACGCCGGGTCTGGCGCCATTTTATTTTTTTGGTGATAATGTCTTTAATATCGAATTTCATGCATGCCGATTGCTTTGTTAAGGCTAAATGCCAATTGTCGAAACTAACTCGAATTCGACGTCTGAGCGTTTACTGCATCTTGGTTTGAGAATTATTGGCTTAAAGCGGAAGGAGAAATCCAAGTGAAAAGTTAATCAAGTAAGGGGGAAATAAAGAAGAAGAAAAAAATCGCCGTAAAGTTTTAATAGTTTTCTTCAGTAACATTTTTTTCATGTTTGTCAAGAACTGCTTTAAATTGGAACCTCGAAACCAATTGAACGATGTACTAATTACTGTCCTGTTTACGGTCTACTGCTATAAGGAAAGTAGCAGGGGAGAAAAAAAAAATGTTACTCTTTTGCAAGACGGAGGTTAAGCACTGGGGTTATAGGAAAGGGAAGAAAGAAAAAAAAAAGATGAGGTGCAAAAGCGGTAGACAAAAAAAAAATGAAAAACCCGACGGACGACTCATGAATTTATGCCGCGCGGTGCTTTGGTGCGTTTGTTACGGCTCAAATGACAAGTCGGCGCGCTATCTGATGTTGTAGAGAGGAACAGCCAAGGCAAACCACTGTGACCATTGACGGTTACAGATGCATTTCGATTACCCCTGTTCCCCCCTCCCCCAGCGCATGAGGAAGAACATCGTTTCTTTGGTAACGAGTGTTTGTGCTGAAACGCGTTCATGAAACTGGCTGTGTGTCCTTTTTCCCACTCTTGTATAAGTGGTTTTTTTGTTTCCTCATATGAAGATTTCGTGAGTTTCCCTTCAGAGTTGAAAATGTCTACAGTGAGTATAATGCTACTGGATTTTTTTTTTCGTACCAAAAATTAAAATATCTGTCTACCACAATTATAGAAAGGTTAATCCAATGATATTTCGACTTATATTTTCATTCTAAACGACGGTTTTTATTGGAATGCAATAAAACGTATTCGAAAGAACAAATGAAAAGTAAGGAGGGTTTTTATGTGTTATACTTTCAAAAATGGAACAAAAGTAATTTATATCTATTTATGAGATTCGTCGAGACTGGTTTTCGATCGTTGAAAAAATCGTACAGAAACCTCTACGTATCTGCCAAGCATTACATTTTTTTTTTTTTTTTTTTTTTTTCTTTTTTTGCGTTCAAATAAATTCATCAGTCTAGCTAAAAACATTTAACATGAAAAATAACACGAAATAATACTATGGTCCTGGAAAAATAGTATATAACTGCATACATCTTTGTTCTTTTAACACGAAACAAAAACCGCTTTACACGAAAATATTTCGCTTCTCGACCCCTGTTTTATGGCTTATTTTTCTTTTGTTGGATCGCATAAAATAAACAATGGTTACTACTGTTGCTAGGTTATTGCCTGTCTTCGGGAAAGTAGAGATCTTTCCAGATGACCTTGAAGAGGCTTTATCTTTGTCAAAACATTTCAATCTTCTGGTTGGAGAATTTTGGGTCGAAATCGGTGAATCTACTGTTTTGTGCTAAAAAAAATATTTTTAACATGTTTTTATTAAATATGTAATTCCAATTGGTATACCTTTTTTTCGCACGGATGAATTGAAAAATATAACGTTCCAGTTCGAAGCATAAAATTTTTTTCATAAGGACCAACTTTTAAGTAATATTTTGAGTAATTTTAATTTGAACCGTGAGGGATTAGAATTAAGACATAATTAAAATTGCTCCGCTCTTTTTTTAAAAGAGGGCCAAATGTTCATTTCGTATACTTTAAGAATTTTGTTTCATTTGTATCGATAGATTTCTGGATGAAACGATTTTTTTAAAAAAATTAATTTTCTTTCCTGAGACTTAGATCGCCAAAAATCAGGGTTTTTTTTATTATTATTTACACCCCTCGGATGATACAAGAATGGCAATTTTGCAACATTTCTTAAAAATAATCTTTAAGCAAATACTTAAAACATGGAAGAAAATCATTAAGAAATATTTTTAAGTAAATCAATGCTGCCATCTGTTGGAAGTGGAAAACCCCCCCCCCCCCTCCCCAAGAAAAAAAAAGCAACAAAAATCAATTTGAAAATTTTTTTTCCGAAAATATGTTCACGGCTCCATCCAATTATCAACGAAGTTCCCAAAAAAATTTTGGTGCGTTACGATCATCATATTGAACGAAAATCATCATATGAAAGAAAATCATCATATTGAATTGTAATAAAGCCAGACGCTAGTTCGCAATCATGACCACTTAGCCATCGTGACCACCTTGGTAGAATCAGAATCGGGGCTCAAACCAATGATTTTGTTACTTGGTTACCTCCTTTACCCAAAACTGCACCAAAAAAAAAAAAAAAAAATCAAGGAGAGTAGATTTTTTGCTTGCATTTATAAAAATGATTGACATATGAATAATATAAAAAGATAATTTAGAAATGAATGTTTTTTGCGTGGGTATTATTATTGCCTGTACAAATGTACCGATGCTGTTCTATTAAAATTAGACTGTTACTAAATGTTAAAAGGTATTTTTTAAGCAAATAATTGCATACGTTTGAAATGCTGTTGAGTTCATATTCATACAAATAATGCATAATGAAATATAATAATGTATAAAACATTGAATGCCTTCTCTTCTTTCCTTTGTGATTCACATCTCTCACAAGGATAAAAACAAATAATGAACGAACATTAAAATCCCATGATACGTAAGTGCTATTTTTCATCGTATTTTATTATTGTTTCTTTTTTAACTTAACACTCTCAATGCTTTTTTTACATGGTTTTATTAGAATGAATTATAAGTTAGAGATGTGAGAATAGGAAACAGGGGGGGAGAGAATGTTCTAACCATTTTTTAGTATATTTCTGTCGAAATCCCTCAGAGATTTGCTATTTTTTTCTACATGTAATTTCATATTTTTGTGCATTGAAAATACCCATTATTTTAATAAATGTTCCTAGAAATTATTCAAGTACAATTGTTGAAAGCAGATGTACTATCAAAAGAGAGAGATATAGTAGTCTTTCCCTGCACGCGCGGAATCAGCACTTGGGAGTCTGGTTGCCATGACAACCAGCTTACCACCCCATGTAACTTTTTCTAACACACAGAGGAATGTCCCTACACACAAAGCTATATGTAGACTCATAGGTTATAAAAGTGGAGCGAGTAAGTATGTATACATGTGCAGTTAGTTTTGGTTCACAGTAGAATAAGATTTTTTTTATTATTAAATTCACGGCGGTTTTAGCTAAAATTAAAGAAATATACATAACAGAATATAATTTATAGATAAAACTTTTCATAAATGCAATAATTTTCAGAAAATAAAATGTATTTTTCGAAAATCGATTTATTGAAACAGATTTGTAAAAGAAGGGTAGCGAGTTCGAGACTTGCAGCAGGATTTATGCAAATGTATGTGTATGCATTCAAAACCTATCGAGTGTCCGCGGTAGTATAATAGTCATGGTCGCGAAATTGCGATCAGCTTTGTTTCCATTGAATTGTGAATGCGAGTCTGGATTCCACTAAGGACCTGTTGGCGTGATGTGGAAGTTCGTGCCAGCTCAGGTGACCTCCTCGCCACTGGACAGAAGTTTAAAGTTAAGATCTGTCTCCAATAACCCTCGTATTGCTCCTTAATGCGACGATAATAAACAACCAATCTATCAAATCAAACGAAATGCGTTGAAAATCTAAGTCTCATGTTGGTGTATCGTGAGTGGGGTGCTGATTAAATTATCGACCTCGTCATTTGACCCTAGTTAAAAAGTTCGTGGTTCGTTGACAATAGTCTCATGCTGCCAAATTCAAATTAATCAACCAGTTATGGATATGATATCGAGCTCTCGATCAGCGATGTTTCGATCGAGTTGCGCTTAGAGTCCTGATTCCACAAAATTCGTGTTGTATTGTGAGGCCTATACACGTTAAATCTTTCAAACTCAAAAGTCCTCACATTGACTTGGTGTAGAGTGGGGTGCCGACTCGAGATGAATTGACTGTAGTTGCGGACCTTGTGTAGAGCAGAAACAGGCAGTTAGAAACTATTCAATTAACTAACAAACAAACATTTGGTTAATTATTTAAAAGTAAATGCGTGCTTTTTTTTCCTTCTATAAAACATAGTCCTTCTCAGTTTATTGCTCTAGTTCAACTTTCATTTAACAAATCATTTGGGAATATTAGCCTTTGTTGGTCTGCGTCCTATAAAATCAACTAATAATTAAACAAATCAATTATTTCCTAAAGTGTAAAATAAGGCATATCATACTTATTGTCTGGCTACTCTTCTAAATTTCTAGACTCAAAGCTATGGTAAAAATTTGGTAAAATATGGTAAAAACACCATTTTCCGTAATGTTAGAGATAACGGTTTCATTTTCTGATACTCCCGTCTACGGGCTATTTTGATTTTGTGGAAGTATTATTAATCCTATGGAATTTCTACTACCGTCCTGAAATCTATCCATTTTATCTATTTGAATGCATCAAAGTGCATCTGAGAGAACAAAAAATAATGAAGGTTTCTGCGGAATAAAATTTTCTCCCCGATTTTTGGAAATATTTTAGAAAACTTTTTTAAGATAAAAAAAAAATCACAAAAGAATCATTAAAATAGGGATAAAAATATTTCTAGGTTTCGGAGAGAAAATGTGATTCCACAGAAACTTTCATTATTTTTTGCTCTTTCAGATGCGCTTTGCTGCATTCAAATAGGTAAAATAGGAAGGATTTGAGAACACTGATCTCGAAATTCCATAGGATTAACATTATGTTTAAGAAATCAAAATGGCCGGTAGATGTCAGAGCCTTAATTAAATAAACCGTATAAATTAATATCTTTTTAATACTTATTTCCAGCGTTCTGTTACTCGCCTTCATGAATTTGTGAACGTTATATTAAATTTATATTACTTGTAATTATAATTCTCAGAAATGGACTGTAACGTATAACGTATACATGTTTACTGTAACGTATATTTCGTTACAGTAAACATGCAAAAGAGTGGAAAGAGGAAATTGGGTTTCGATTTTACTTTCTTCAATCTGATTGCCAAAAAAATTTAGAAATCTTAAAAAAAAAAAAAAAAAAAAAAAGTCATTTAAAACTATTTTCTTCAACATGACACACAAAACAGAAAAGAGTAAGCAGGTTAATGGATTTTATTTCAATTGGATAAATGCTATGGTCTAGAGTTGCGATGAATAATTGAAATTTTTTTGGCATTGAATTACTTTCACCAGTTGAAGGTAGTAAGATAAACACAGAAACTCTTTCAAGCAAAATTTAAAGCTGGTACTTTGACTTGCTGTTTTAGCGATATTTCTTCGTTTTCGACACTTCTCATTTCACCTTTTGTTTTTCCTCCATTTCTTACACTTAGATTGGGAACACAGTTATACATGTGTCCATAAATTAACGAGTATTTCGCACAGATTAGCGAAATACCCTTTGCATTAATAAAATTGACCAATTCTAGTTTCCATCTTTTTTTTTACACGAAAATGAAATAAGTGTGTAATTGAACATTCTAGCAGACTTTATTTTTCTAGTCTCTAGGTCTTTTTATTGATTAGTATGCTTTGTAATTTAATCTAAAGGTAATTAGCTGTCTGATTAACTTGTAGGATTGATTGATTGGTTTTATTAACGTCGCACTAGAAGCTACACGAGAGCATTTGCCGGTGGATCTCGTAATTTCGAGCTCTGTTCAAGTAACGAGGACGACACCTGAGTCAGCACCTCCCTTTCATAACTTTCACGACAAAGGGAGGATTTTGAGCCATGACAACAAGCCTAATATTTTGAACCCAGACGCATACGGTTTCAGACAGACAAACTGCTCGGTGTCTTTTGATTGCTAATAATTTACCGTCAGCATTGCTTCTAGTGCGATGTTAATAAAATCTAAACTAAAAAACTACAGTCAGCATTGTGTTGTAACAACAGGATAGTTTTTAAAATTATATTTTTCGTACAAATACATGAAATTCAATAAAATATAATTTCCTTTAATTTATTGCCGAATGTTTCTGATTTCTGTAAAGGGGCTTGGGAGGATTGAAAGGTGAAAGTAATAGTAATGTTAAGCGTCAGAATTCGAATTGGCGTTAAAAGAGACAAATTACAAAAAAAAAAGAAAGAAAGGAAGGGGAAAAAAAGGTAATAAATCGAATACATCGCACATAACCTCATGTATGTGCGCGCGTGCGTATATGTGTGCGTAATGACGCCCGCAAAATCTTTTGGGTTGGACAGGTCTGCATTTAGCCATCGAAATGAAAATATCTTTGACAGACCTTAATTTTTAAAGGAAGGGCTAATGTGGGCAAAAATTTATTCAAATAATATTTAAAAGAAATATCAATTCAACAATGACAATCTGAATCAGAACCTTTACTCTACCCCCCCCTCCCCGCCCTTTTCGGGTGCGTGATTAAACTTCACTATCACTCCTCTCCCTTCCCGGGTGCGCACACGTATACATATAAATTGCTCTCTGATACCTTCATTATCATGTTTTCTTGATAACTTGGCGCTGTTCTGTCCCAAAAGTCTGCCCACCCTCTTAGGTCAACCAAACAGTAAAAAAATCTAATTACCGTATTTTAGCATGTATACGGAATCCTCTTTTGCCAAAAATTTGATCTTATGAATAGAGGAGGTTTTTTTTTTTTTTTTTTTTTCTTTTTTTAATTTTTTGAATGGCATTATAAATGTTAACAATTTACTCAATTCCTCGAAACTCAAGTCTTCAACACTGAACAAGTCAAGTCAAGAACTTGCAACACTGCGATCCTCTGACCTAACAACCATGTATCAGATGAAAGTGATGTGGAGAATTTAATGATTCTTATAATGAAGATTTTTTTAAAAAAAAAAAAAAAAAGAAAAGTATCTGTGAAACCTTTTCCCAAAAATTTAAGTCCAAAAAATCGACGGGTTCGTAAAATGCGTTAATTTAGTCAATCCAAAAGCGAAAATAAACATGCTTGAATTTTATTAGTTTTAAAAATTTCTCAAATCACTGAACATTTTATCTTTGATCCTTTTGTTAAAATCTAGCAACTTAAAAAAAGAAAGAAAAAGGTATTTTAGTAATATTTTTTCCCCGAGAATCTCATTCTGTCTTCATACACGTGTTAATTATACAAGAAACACACGTAGACAAAAGCATTTTTGAACAAATTCTGATCCCCTTCTTCCCCATTAAAATGTAATAGCCGGCAGCATTTGTATGTAAATCGAAATCAAATAGCATACTTTAACAGCTCATTACTTATGCATTTCCGCTTCATGGACGTGGTGAAGCAACAATGAAAAGCAAGGCACAATTATGGATCTAACGAATGCAATATGCTTTTGAAATATATTTCACGCCTTTGTGTTAAAAATTACTGCGATTTTTCTTTTAAAATATGAGATACTTTTGTTGTTTTTGTACAGTTTATTAACCTTAAGTTTTTAAAGTTATTCCTGTATATCATTTTTAAAAAGCGAAAAAAAAAGAAGAAAAAATAGAAACGCTAATTTTTTATGTTTTACCGCTATCTTGAAATGTAGTGATTCCTTTATTCATAGATTTGTTTTTTTTTAAAAAAAAAATTGTATTTTTGTTCTCAGTGAAGAAATGACTTTTTACTTAATATTACTGTGACAGAGTAAACAATCACACTTTTATTCTTCTTTTGCGTACTACGTTGATTTATTACGAATAACTAGTAATAAAAGGTTATTTATCTTTAAAATAGAACAGTTCTCTGAAAGCTCTCAAGAGGTTGAAATAAAACTCATATCATAAAAATGAAATATTTTTAAAGCTGTCAACAACTGATATAGTACGTTTTAAGACGAATATATATATATATATATACAGAGAGAGAGTGTACCAAATTATGTAAATTTTTGTTTAACGTGAAACATGCCATTTTTTTTTTATCTTGTTGTCCTTAGAACATTAGATTAAATATTAACGTCCTACTTCGAAGAAACACGAGGGCCCTTCATGACGTACCTCGCAATTTTGAGTCTCGAGCAAGTGACCAGGACGAGGCTCGAGCGGACACCTCACTCTCTTAACAACCACATCCAACGTTAGGACCTTGAGATCTAGTATACCTCATGGGCTTCAGGCTCATTGATTGATTAGTAACGTTATTCTTAGAAACATCACGAGCGCTATCGGCGACGAACTTCGTAGTTTTGAGCCTCGGTCAAATGACGTGGACGAAATAGTGCCTTCCATTACAAACTTCCCCACCACGGCATGGTCATGGTCGTGAATTCGCGGCTGGCGTTGTTTTCGTCGAGTCGTAGGATTCGATTCCTTATGCCACTAAATATATACCAAGTACCGAGGCTGATGCACGTTAAATCTGATCGAAGTCTCAAGTCCTCCCATTCGCGGGGCGTGGAAGCTTGGAGTGGGAAGTTCCAGTTCAGGTGTCGTCCTCGTCATTTAACCGAGGCTCCACCCATGTGGTTATTGGGTTTAAAGGAATACTCCCACTGTAATCATGCATATCGTAATAGGGAATTAAAATGAGCACCCAGCGTCTGGGGGGGGGGTAGAGTCAGGCAGTCTGCCACTGGGATTATAGATATATACTAACTAGCATCATGCCTTCGAGGCACCCTATAGTGATCTTTTTCTTTCCCATTGGGTATATTGTCTTTGGTAAACACGTGATCACGGGTGATGGGCACCTTAGTGATCCTATTCTATTTTCAACCCTCCTTCTTGTCAACCAATTTTTTTCTCCAGTAATCTAGATCACAGTTTTACACTTTACCATTTACCTTGTTTGGCGTAGCAGGGCCTGGCTTCGGCGCCATTAAAAAATACTATCACTCACACTTGACCGAGGCTCGCAATTACGTGGTCCTTTGCCAATAGATCCTCATGTTGCTTCTCAGTGTGATTGGTTTGATTTGATTTTATTAACGTCGCCTAGAAGCAACACGAGGGCTATTGGCGACGGACCTCGTAATTTTGAACCTCGGTCAAGTGACGAGGACAACATCTGAACTGGCACCCCATCTCCTAACTTCCACACTACGCTATGGGAGGACTTCGGGTACCGACAGTTTAACGGGCATCAGCCCCGGCTACACGGGGATCTTAAGTGGCATCAAGGCTCGAACCCACGACTCGTTGCAAACCTCCGGCAGCGAGTCCGATGCCTTAACCACTAGGCTATCGCGGCCACTTGTCAGTGTGAGGCTGACAAACAAACAGAAATCAAGTAAACATGTGACAATAGTAGCTCATAGTAGTAGAGTTGAGTAGCTCACAGAGGGACGCCAGCTCAAGTATCGTCCTGGTCACTTGAGTTAAGTTCAAAATTACGAGGTCCGTCGCCAATAGCCCTTGTGGCTCCTAGTGCGACATTAATTAAACCAAAACAAACAAACAAGAGTAGCTCGTCAAAACTTGTTTTAACTATCTTTTTTTTTTCTTTTTTTTGTGCTGTGTTTTTTTTTTTTATTATTATTATTATTATTATCAATACAAGAATATTAAATTAAATTAATGTTCATTGTTTGAATTGAATTATACAGTTTGCAGAGGGATGAAATGCTTTGTCGGATATTTATATCGTCTCCCTAAAGTTCAGAATGCGTGTAAAAACCTTAAATATGCCTGTTTTAATCATTCACAATTTTATCTTTGGAATCACAGTTAAAACTATACTTAAGTTCCATAATATGACACAACTGTGGTCTCGAATATACCGCTGAGTGAGTGATTGTTCATTAACGTAGCATTTGGCAATACGAGTACTATTGGCGATGGACCTCATAATTTTGAACAGTGGTTAAGTGATGAGGACGACACCTGAGCTGGTACCTTCCTTTCCCTCCTCTCTAACTGGAGAACTTAGAGCTTTGACTGATTTAATGTGCATTAGGGCTCTTTAGGGTAACAGGGCTCGAACCCACGACTCGAAGATATCGTCATTTCTACTGTGATTGCTCTTTCTATGCATTGTATGGCAAAAATTGCTTGTTCAGATATTTTCTATCGCCCCTTAAATTTTTGCCCACGAGTTTCGAAACACCCTGTATATATTGATGATGAAGTTCACGAATTGATTATTTAAAATTTTTGCAGCAGTAAAAGTGTTTGGAATATTTTTTTTTTTTAAAAAAAAAAAATAGTGCATTGCAAACCTTTCAATTTTTTTCTTTTAATTAATACTTCAATTTAAAAATTCTTACGTCAAACTCTTTTTACTATGTTTGCTCTAAATTTATTCTCATATTGACATTTTTTTTTTGTAATTTTAAGTTGGAAAAAGAATATTGAGGAATATGGGAAAGAAAAAAACCAGTTAAAAGGTCTACTTATCCTGCGATTTCCACGTGCATCAAAAATTGGTTTTTGTGAACACTGTTTTTATGATTTAAACTAATTTTTTTAAAAAAACTCTGAAATAAAATTATGCTTCATATTTAAATTCCCAAATGTATGTAGATTTCAAATAGGTAATAAAAAAAACTGCAATTTTTGAGGCGATTGTGTTAAAAAGTTGAGCATTCAGAGGTTTAATTACTCCTAATATTGTGAATATTTTTTCCAAAAACATTTTCTGGAGATTAAAAACACAAAAACACATATTAAAAATAATCCGTAATGAATTTTTTGGAAGATTCAACAAATATTAAGAGATTTGATTTTAGCGTTTTGAATGCCATATCACCATGACGGAACAGAAACAGCTAATTTTTGTTATGTTGCAGCTATTTTTGGTTGTAGTAATTCATTTTTTTTCTTTCAGTAAACTTGTTATTCTTTTTGTTATTCTTTTTTGCTTTAGTTGAAAAATAAAATATCCATTCTCTAATGTAGTTAATATTAAAACATAATTCTTTTTAACTCTTCTACTAGGCATTACACTGATTTATTTTGGACGTAAAAATCTACAGCATTGTGAGTCTAGTTAATCTATCACGTTAGTCTTCTGGGGAGGGAAACTTGAAACATGTTGGGATAAAATTAGAACTTTTTTTATTCTTGCGTCGACGACCTCGTGTTAATCTTGTCAGTTTTAATCGATTTTGATTAGTACTGTTTTTATAGTCTTAGATTTTTTATAAATCCTGATATTAAAAAGTACTGGTTTAAAGAATCAAATTGTTACTGAAGTAAATAGTTTTTCATGAATCAAATGAAATTTTAGATGCAATTTATATTCGCAATATTGAGATGAATCAACGGAAATTGAAAATTCTTTGCTGTCAAAGGATGCATTATTAAAGGACGCCTTAAACTTAATGGAAAAATTAAGGGGTACTCTGAGAAAAAAGAATCACTGAAACAATATTTAATAGTATATTAGTAGTTAGAGACAAACACTTGACGACAGGTTGCTTTTGAATCATTATTTTAGTTGAACAAACGGTTGAATGGGATTCCACGATGTTCCACTTCGAAAAAACTTTTACAGAATAAAATTTTCTTAGCCTTTTTTTACTGAAAGCGTACGGTACATTTGAATATACGTGCATTAGTGTCAGACGCAACATTTTAAGCTGTTTTAGCTTATATTAAAAATAAGACACAAAATCTTGGAACATTTTATATAGAGAAAAATATCCTCATATTTGTATATTTTGACTTCCCTAAGCTATCTACCCCTCAAAGGCTTATCTTCTTAAGGTAAGTATGGGCATCATGACCCCAAAGTACCGTGGCCGCCAAAGCCTAGTGGTTCTGGTCGCGGACGGCGGTTTTCGTCCAGTCGTGGGTTCGAGCCCTGCTGTCATTAAAGACCTGTTTTGTAGCGGGGCTGATGCACGAAAAATCTGTCGAGGTTCCATGTCCTCCTGATAGCGTGGTGTAAAAGTTTGGAGAAGTGTTGCCAGCTCAGGTACTTTCCTCGTTTCTTCACCGAGATATAAAATGACAAGATCCGCTGCCAATAGGTCTCATGTTGCTTCTAAGTGCAACGTAAAGGCTCCCGTCTATCCGCCATTTTGAATTCGTGGACGTAATTTTAATCCCATGGAATTTGGACTTTAATTCTCACATCTTTGCTGTTCGATTTATTTGAATGCAATAGAGTGCATGTGAAAGAGAAAATCATAAAGAACGCTTTTGCGGAATTATTTTTTCCCTCGGATTTTCAAAAGTACTTTCGAATATTTTTTAAAGACCGGAAAACTCACAAACGAATCATGAAAGTAAGGGTAAAAATATTTTTTAAAATTGGAAGGAAAATTAATTCCGCTGAAGCATTCATTATTTTTTTTGCTCTTTCAGATGTACTTTATGTATTCAAATAGATACAATAGTATAGATATGAGAATTAAAGTTGTAATGTTAATCTTATGGAATTTTATCTACGAAATCAAAATGGCGGATAGACGGGAGTTTTAATAAATAATTAGTCAATCCTGCTGCATCCGGTTGGAGCTTTTAATTGGTTTCCTGGTCCTCTTCATCACCACTTATTCCATCTTTGTCCCACGAAAAAAATCTAAGCTTTCCACTACCCCCCTCCATTGTTTTAATGCAGAGTTCTAGGGACCGAGCAAATAATTCGAATAACACAAGTTCAACTATATTTGTTCGGATAAATCAAAATTCCGTGATTTAAGAATAACATGAAGGGTTTTTTTTAAAAAAAAAAAGTCTAGCAATGATTAAGTGATATAAAACCTCATTTAAACGCTACAAATTGTTAAACAATTATCGAATAACACATTATTGAGGAAAAAAAGTGATCAATTATTGCTTGAATAATGATGAATAAATTGAGTTGATTGATGACGTAATCATCCATCTACTGACGCAGTAAAAAGAGGACAATGATGACGGCTGATGACATTGAGAATCTCGAAATCTATGCAGAGCAACTTTATCGGAGCTTGTCTTAATTATCCTCGAAGCTACTAATTTCGATGGATTCGAAACTGTGATGTAACCAAAGATAGAAGCCGCTTTTATGCAATCTGAAAGGAGCTTTTCAAAGTTAGAAAATTGCTCGATGTATATTGTATGTTTTATTGTAATTATTTTTTTAATCCTTTGATGTAGTTAATTGCATATTTGAATAAAGTGTTCCAAAATCTCACCCAGATGAAATATAAAAATAAATATATTTCGTTGTTATTGTTGTAAAAAAATAGTTCATACCGTAACCTTTTCATTTAGGATGGTCATTTAGTTTCACAAAAACATTGGCCTTTTTACACCAAATTTAAAACTTTAAACTTTTTTTATTGCCTTGTGTGAGTTCCGTTTCATAAAGTCATTTTATTTTCAATTAATTTAACGAATGTTTGGCGCAGCACAGCCTGCTTTGGCTCTTGCGCCATAAGACCCTACAATCACTCATTTAGTTTCACAAAAGTAGGTCGTAAACGGAACTAGGAATAAAATAAAAATGTACCCCTTAAATGTAGTCATTATTTTTGGATGTCTTAAATTTTTCACTGAACAACACCTTCACAATTCATCTTCAAAACTCAATTTTTGATCAAGATATTATTTTTTAAGTTTTAGTCTCATATTGCAATTCAATCTTTTATCTTTAAAAGTTTGCTTGAATTTTATTTATGTCTTGTTTAGAAGCTGAGTTACTTCTGTTTTAATAGAACTGAATCATGAATTTCTCTGTCCGGAAAGGCTCTAAAAACATTTCTTACATTAGTATAAGATATTGCAAAACGCAACATCTCAAAATTTGCATCAATGAACCTGAAATTGTATGTGCGTGCATGCTTCATATACAAGTATATTATTTTTCAGATTTAATATTGAGTAGAAATTCTTTTACATTGCAATAAAAGGAAAATTACTATGACTTTTAAAGATAACTTAAGTGTTCAGAACTCGGAACTACACCATAGCTTCCTACATAAGGGCTATGTTATCAAAATAATAATTTATTATCACAACGTTTTTCTGAATTTCACTTGCTGTGTGTCATCAAATTTTCGATCGTTAATTTAACCAACTTCCCATCAAGCTAGAGCTTTGAAATTTTGGGAATCGTTCTTACTCGCCTAACAATGCAATATTTAGACATATGTGACAAGTTTTAACTAATATTTCAATAATTTTACTAAGTCAAAATATCCTTTCTCTTCGGCGCTTTTAGGAATGAGGAAAAAATTTCTTTCCCCCTCTGGGAACACCGGGATTTCCACATACGCTACATGGGATATCGTAAAACTTTTCTACTCACAAAGGGGAGATAGTAAGGCTTGCTAACTTTCAGTCAGTAATCATTCGCAAGAAAGAAAGATTCCAATATTTGGCACCGTGTCTTATCACAATAATTTTTTCGGAATTCTGGTTACCATTTTTTTAATAGAATGACTTACAAACTTTCAAATGCATGTTTTGATTTTATGAGTATTATGAATTTTTTAATACGCTCACAAATATCTCTTTTTATGTAAATTTTAAAGTTAAAAATTATTATGTATTTCACTTGGTGTGTGTGTCATCAAATTTTCGATCGTTAATTTAACCAAATTCCCATCAAGCTAGAGCTCTGAAATTTTGGGAACCTTTCTTACTTACCTAACAATGCAATATTTAGATATTTGCGATCAGTTTTAATTAATATTTCAAAAATTTTCTTTAATAAACTTTGCCACCATATAAAAATGTTGTTTTTAAAAACGTTCGTTTTTATTTTCTAGATAAAGTTATATATTCTGTATTATTCAATTTACAAAATGTCAATATAACATGTTTTGCGGAAAGTCTAAATTTTTTGCATGTGTTTTTATAAAATACCCTTTAGAGAGTAAAACTATACATAAACTAGTATTTTCTAGAGTGTTTTTCTAATTTTAAAGCTCCATAAGATTATAAAATATGAATTTATAAGCAAAATTCACATTAATTCAAACAAATTTTCTTCGAATTTGTACTGATAGCTTAAGAAATTTACGTTGCTACGAAATAAAAGTACACTGAAGAATCCTCCAAAGTTGTGTTTTCACGTGTGACTACGCATCTTGGTGGCATCTGGGCTCGCGTTAAAATGTAGTATTTGCGTGTATAAATGGAAGAATAACTGCCCACGGATGTGCATTTTTCTTTTTGGGGAATACCTTGATAGCTATAAAGATTATAGGTACTGACTAAAAATTTCTCAATGCTGGGCGTGATTATTTGATAATTGTGTCAATTTTTTAAAGGGGGAAAATAACTCAACAATTTAAATTAGCTACTGAAAATATTGCTTACTTTCTGTAGTCATTGTTTTGACGTTGATGTAGTGCTTATATTCCTTCAATTATTCCTGGTTATCATTATATGAAAGAAATCATTATACTTAACTATGAAATTGTTTTTTTAATTATAGATAAACTAATTACATTTGTTGTGTTGGATACTTACGAAATTATCCTCGTGATGTATGTAACGCCTTAATCGCGCTAATCATCCCCCGTGATAACCTAACGATCATTCAGTTTTTAACCCTTCTTGTCAACGAATTTATATCCCCCCTCCCATTTTTTCAAACATCTAAATCACAGTTACACTTTGCTTGGCGCATCATAGTCACATCTGACTCTTGCGCATCAAACTCCATCTTCACTCACTTCTTGCGTAAATCAATAACAGTTGCTAGAATAGTAAAAAGTCACGAGAGTAGTTCAAGAAGTATCTGTTTTTGATTCTGACAACAGATGGCATTGCTTAACAAAGTTGGTGTCACATTGTCCACTGACTTATGTTAAATGACATCAAAACACTTTATTGGTGCTGCATCGAATTATTATCCTTGATAAGATATATGCTCATTGTTAGATGCTTGAAACCAAGTAACACTCAAACCAATAGGTTGCTTCCGGTGAATCTGCTCTAAAGAAGGCGAAAACGGTCTCATCGACCCGAAAAGTTATTTCTTAGATTTTTTGGGATTTCATTGGTCTGTACTCATGTGTTTCGCAGATGAAGGTGAAACGATCTGTGGGCAATATTTGCGGTGAATTACTTCATTCCTATTACCAATTTCCCATTCCTAACACGAGTATCTTTTGAACCACCCTAGTGCAGTGGAGTACTCAAAGAAGATGCAAAGCGACATATGCACTCCTTCCCCAAAAGTTTTTCTCGAAATTGAAATATTTCAAGATAATTTTTTTATTTTTCTACTATGTTGTTCTTCCTTTTAAAAAAATTTTTTTTTTTTTTTTTCTTCTCATGTTTAAATTTTTTTTCATCATGAATAGAGAAAAAAGATTTCAACTAAGCCAATTCTTGAGAAAAGAATAAAAGCATTTGACGTCTGATAGAGTGCCTCTTGGTCAGTGTTAATATACGAAGAGAGAGGGGATGCATCTCTATAAAAAATGTACCCCCTCCCAAAAAAAAATACAAATTTTATTCTTATGGTATCTTAATTATTTTTTAAATGATCTTTATTTTTGCAATTTTTATAACTTGATAAAATTATATCAATGCTTGAACAGTTTTAAATGAGAGAAATAAGACTGATATAGGCTGTTTACTCTTTTTTACTGAATGGTGATTCTAAACCACAAAATTGCTTCTTACTTGACAAGGATGATATGCACCCCCCAAAATTAATTTCTGGGTACGCCACTCCCCTCGTATACTGTTGAAAGAGTCTGAGATTTTGTAAAGAAATAAACATACCACACGGGCTTGAAAAATAGTGTACAAGTCGGACAAATCTGGTTAAATCCTGATGTTTGATAACTAATAAAAAACAACATAATCGAACTTCTCTAAGAGGATAATCTTCACTCAAGTGAATAAAAGCCGACAGTTACAATTGGAGTGAAATCTCAATTTACTTATGATGCACTGAATTTAAATGGGTTTTCGTTAACTCACACTGTAACTTTGTCTGGGTCAAAACTTAAATTTTTTTTCTTCTCGTATCTTAAAGCGCTCAATTGAGGTGAAATTTTCTACACACAATTGTTTTGGATAACAATACGATTATTAAATATAATTAATAAAAACTAATTGTGTGTGTGATTAAAACTAATTATTTAAAGAATTAAATTTTATGCCAAGTCGCCAAATCCGTCGCAACAACGACAAAAAAAAAATGTTACAAATGGATTTATGCAACGTAGCCCACTCACACTGTGTTTTTGGTAAAATGTGTCGTCAATTCTTAATGCATTTTGAATTCTTTCGAAAGTCAATATTCGTTCACTTTACAATTTTTAATTGAGCTAAAAAGCTTTACACGTATTTATTTTAGATGATAAATTTAATAAACGTCAAATAATAAAATAAATTATTAAAATTAACTATTGAATAAATTCAATTTGGTTCAACGTTCTCTTTTACTCTTAAAATTTATGGTATAAAAACTTATGTTACGCAAAGCGTGAAGTTTGAAAGAAAACCCGTGTCTAAAAAAACTCGTGTTTCACCGGTGTTTTATTTATATTCAGAATACTCTAAGTGATTTCATACTAGTTTTAATGTTTCATTTATACCTGTTGAGAAAAAAGCAGATGAACTAAGAAATATATACTAGATAATACCCACTTATGGAGTATTATTAACATAGTTCTCTTGAAAATCGGAGACTCAGTACATCGAGTTGCATTATGCATTTATTGTTTTTTCATTAAAGACGCGAGGGAATATTGTGAAGAATTTATCCATCTGCAGAGGACCGGCGGAGTGTAAAAAACAGTGAGGCTAAAAATACGGATTTCACAATACTACTCCGAGAACTGAGAACCTGCTTCTTTGCTGTAATATATCTGGGAACTTTCGGATAATCTGTATGACTAAAAATAATATTCAAAGGGGGTTCTCTCTCGTTTCATGGTGAAGATTATTGTCGTGTTCATTATATTGGTTTACGTGGCAATCCTAGTTTAATTTTCTCTCGACTGATAGGGTAAAATTATTCAAACCCGAACAATTTGAACGACGTGGACGTGGTGTCCCACCCTCCATGGCGAAATAGTCTGACAGACGATATATAAGGGTATGTCAACTGACCCTTTGTCGCAAAGAACAAGAAGGCGAAAACAACAGTTTGTGCGTAGCAACTGCGTAGAAACGCTCTCTTTGGCATTCTTTCTCTTTCGCTACGGTGCGCAGTGGGAAAAAAAAAGTAAAAATAAAAAAGGAAGGACCGCTTTTGAAACATTTTCCCTGTTCCTTTGTTGGCGCTGCTTGCACTCCTTAATCACGCCTTTGGATCTTATATTTTCTTTTCGCCAATCCTGAGAAGGATTCCTGTCACATCTGTCCTATTGCGTCAGGTCTGCGAGAAAACCGCAATACGCACACGTGGAGCAAGATTGCTTTGCTGTTCGCTTTTTTTTTGCTTTGCCCGCGGCGGCATGCAGTTCTTCAATGCCGCCCTGTTTCTGCTTTGCGGTGACCATAAAGGTCAACAGTGAGAGGGAATGGGCGGAACAGGAGAGCCGTAATTTGTGGAGTTTGTCGGCAACCGAAATGTATTGACCCCGGTTGTATTGTTTTTTCTTGTTGCATCTTTTCAAATTTGTTAATGCTAGGGGTTTGTACAGGTGTAAGTGATAAACTATTTCATCGGATGCGATGTCTCTGTTGCAAAGCAGGTCGTTTTCTGGAGCGATTCGGATGTTAAATGTCATTATCATCAACAACCAAATGTTTCTTGAGTAGCCCAGCAGCACATTGCTCTGTCTGAATTTTTAATTAAGTTTTTAATTAGAAAAATTAAACGGGCGTTTTACTGAATGCAAAGCACGGATTGCTTAAGAATGAAGAAAATAGTTTTTTAAAAGGATGAAGTAAAGAATTTATTATAAAAAAATTCGATGTAAAAACCAACGTTTTTATATGGCGGCAAAGTTTATTAGAGAAAATTATTGAAATATTAGTTAAAACTGTTAGTTATTTTTAACTTTAAAATTTACTTAAGAAGAGACATTTGTGAGAGTATTAAAAAAATTCATAATACTCATAAAATCAGAACATGCATTTGAAAGTTTGAAAGTCATTATGTAAAAAAAAATGGGAACCAGAATTCAGAAAAAATTATTGTGATAAGACATGGTGCCAAATATTGGAAACTTTCTTTCTTGGAATGATTATTGACTAAAAGTCAGCAACCCTTACTATCTCGGAGATAGTAAAAGGGAGATAGTATCTCCCCTTTGTGAGTACAAAAGGTTTACGATACTTCATGCAGCGAGGGTAGTACCCGGTGCTCCCAGAGGGGGAAAGAAATTTTTTCCTCAATCCGAAAAGCGCCGAGAGGAAAGAATATTTTGACTTATTAAAATTATTGAAATATTAGTTAAAACTTGTCGCAAACTTCTAAATATTGCGTTGTTAGGCGAGTACGAACGATTCCCAAAATTTCAAAGCTCTAGCTTGATGGGAAGTTGGTTAAATTAACGATCGAAAATTTGATGACACACACACACCAAGTGAAATTCAGAAAAACGTTGTAAAATAAGGGTAAAGAGAATTTAGGACATAACAAAATAGTTTTTTTTTTACTGGAACATTTTACAGGCTTGACAGAGGTTCCGCGAGTGATAACTATTTGCTTAATCAAAGCGCCAAAATTTTAATTTTCATGAAAGATCGAATTCTTAAAGGAAGTTTGCTTGTAAAAATAAATATTAAATATTTTATGGATAAAATAAAATCTTAAATTTCGTTAAAGTCCCGTCCTGTAAATACATTAATCGAGACACATTGGATCACATATTAGTCTCCATTCTTTGGCTCAGTCGATATAAAAACCAAAATTCAGTCTCACCTCAAATAATAGCCAATTCACAGGGGATTAAAGCCTGAGAGGGTTATGTTCCCCGACAAAAATAGTCTGTTTGTTTGTTTGTCGATACATCTCAAATTATATGCCGACCGGCACTCAGTTGAAACTAAAATTAAGTAAAGTTGATATTATGCATTTCTGTATTGATATTAGAGAATATCCTGAACTTGTCAAAAGAGCCGTGAAACATACGTCGTTTATTTCAACCTATGTATTTTGTTGTACGCTGCTACAAAAACAAAATACAGAAACAGATTGGATGCTGAAGAGGATATTAGGTTGCAGATTTCAACAATTATTCCAGACGTTAAACTACTTTCTAATAAATAAATAAAAAAATCACATCCAAATCATTAAAAAAAATTCATTTTCATGAATTAGTTATAATTTAAAATATTGTTACTCTTATTTATTAATACATTTTCGAAAACCAAAAAAAAAAAGGGGGGACGCCATTAGCTACCTTTCCATTCATTATCTTATTAAGATGTTTGTATTGTGATAAAATATCATATTTTTTCTTCTCTTTGTTCAAGGGGTTCCTTCAAAAAACCGGTAAGCTCAAAGGGTTCCCCAAAGTGTGAAAGATTGAATATCGTTGTGTTCTGTAGTATTAAGGAGAGAGAGTTGGCTAGATTCTGAAAAGGAATTTTGTAAAAATATAAACCAAACATTAGGCGGGGGAGAGATGTTAAATATATGTGAAGCTCTATTGCATCGAATTTTGAGCTATATTTAACACGTGGTTAGTCTATTGATAATCTTGAGGAATCTTATTAACCAGCCTCGAAAACTAGTCGTCGACTTAACTGACCACTCAGATGAGAAAATCTAATTGCCGGTTTTCATTAAGGATACTTTTGCTTAATATTAAAGAATATATCCTATATTCGAAAATACTTTTTCAGGTAGAAAGTTGTTGTATTAATGGTCATATTCAGACTTGGTTACGTATTGAGATACATATTTTATTCGATCATTCATTTCTGACTGAACCATTTTTTTTTTTGTCATGTGTTCCACATTTCATTTTTTTTTTTTTTTTTTAAATGTTTTAAAGTCACAAATGGATTTTTCAACTAATCGTGTTAGCTTTTAAAAAACATTGAATGTTTCTAATTTTTTTTTAATGGCAAAGTATGTGTTTAATAAAACTAATTTCTCTCCTACTTGAAAAATGCTCCAAATTAAAATATCCAGTTTTATAGTGGTCGATTTAAGAGAACATCTGCTGAAACTAATTTATGTAACTCTTGTTATTTTTTATACATACGATCAACTAGAGTTTTTGTCCAAGATGAAATATCCAACATGAAACATGCGAACATGTTTTTGTTCATGTGAACATGCTTTTATAAGACTGGAACATGTTTCATGTTTTGTGAACATGAAACATGTTCGATTTGTTCCAATCTTACAAAAGCAAATTTACGTGTTATCGATAATTGAATCTCATGAGAAGCATTGCTCAAATTTTGATGCAATAATGTTTCCTATATATTAATATCCTATCTTCCGATACAATAACCTATTTTACAAAATGACTAGGATTCTTTTACTCGTACATTATCCATATGACTGACAGGACTTCAGCTTACGGTCGACAAGTTCTTAGAGATCTAAGTTATTTTAAGAAGACAAAATTGCTTTCGAGTGTGTAAATTATACGATTTTTGGGGACTTTTAGAAAATATCCCTGAAAAGTGTCAATATCGGATTTTATAAAATTTTTAAATCGCTCCATGCAAAAATCTATGGATCCGATCAACACGGTATTCATACGATATACAGAATGAATATTCGAACCTCTTAAAAAAAACATGGAGAAAAAATAATTGATTAGTGGATTTTTTCATTTTGTTTGCACAACAGTTATTGAGTTTAGTTTTTTTTTTTTTTTTTCCTTCCGCTTTTGCTATGAAAGTTAACTGGAGTATTGTGTCACGGTCTTTGATTCTATTATTATCGAAATATTTTTTCCCGAGATCGCTTTATTTATTCATTTTTGTTCCCATTAAAAATTATACTAAAATACTCTTACAAAATTGTTGTTGATTTTTATTTTAGATATTCACAGTGCAGAAAAACTGATACTCCAGCTAGTGTAATAATAAAAATGTTGGATTTTGTAATCAACTATTTATATAACCGGTTGGAAGAGCAATGAAAAGGCCAGGCGTTTTCAGAGAAAACTTAGATTCTCCGATAAACTTAAAGACAAGGACAAATCGAACGTGCTTCGTTTTTACGAATAAACGTTGACTTAGGACTGCAATGAAAGACTGCTATTAAAAATAAAAAATAAAAAAAACTACAATGAATCAACAGAAAACGTAAAGTGTGAGTATCAGCTTTTTACCGATTTTGTAATAGGAATAATACAATTTTCCCGCGCTTTTTGTGATATTATAAATTATCTCACGTGACGGGGAAAAGAACAAATTTCTAAACTTAGTAGGGATAGCCAGTGTTGCTTTACATCCCTCATAACTCAATCATTCAGTTCTTATGACACTGTATCTTTTAAAATTAGATCATCAACTGGCAATTAAATTAGGTTTAAAATATATTTCAGTCCAGAAGTAAATTTTGAAGAACTTCTTTGATTGCAACTAAGTCTTGCATTAATTTCAAACTGTGTGCTGCAGAGACTCTTAACATAATTTTGGTTGTTGTCGGTTTTTTTTTTTTTTTTTTTACATTGTAGATTTTTATGTGTGCAGGGCGGGAGGGGTATAAATATATCCGATGCGGTCAAACTATTAATTAACGGGGTATTGTCGCCTCTAAATAGTATTTTAATTGTAAATTATAAAGTTTCATTTTTACGCCAAGAGACGTGGTGTGAAAATTTGGCGAATGAACCAAAGCAACAAATGACGATTTGGCCATTCATCTCATTCCACCGTGATTTCAAATTATGAAACCAGATTTATTTCAAATGATTTTATTTTCTTGAATATATATCGTAGAAAATGTATGAGAATAGGAAGCTGGTGCAGTATACGCCCAGATTGGCGCCATTCTTTTTGTTTTTGGAAATGAGAGTTTTGCCAAATTTTGTGCGTGTCAAGTGTCATGTTAGGCCTAAGTGTTGCTCATTTTCTGTTGGCGACAAAAGATCGAATTTGACATTAAGACTAATAATTAATTATTCTACATATGACACCCTTCTAAAGAGATATCAAGTTGCTTTCAACCATGCTGGAATGCCTCGTAGTTCCTTCGTGACGTTACCTTGATATTGTTAATTTATTGTCCTTTTAGCTTCAATTTCAACTTTGGGTACAAAAAAATATCTTCCGGTGAAGTGCGAGTGTTGGTATAGCACAGTTACATTTTTTTTTTTTTTTTTTGTGTCTCTGTGTGTGAAAACCCTTTCGAATAACTTTGCGTTGTGGGATGACGCGTTTGCAGCAAGAACCAATATTTGTTTACATTCAATTCCGATCTCACGCAAGAAATGTGTTTCAATAATCGATCCATTACATCCCTGTATAATGCTGCGTTCACTGTGTATCCCTCAGGAACGAATTCCAAATGAATCAACTTCTTTCGGGGGGAAAAAACTACCAACTTTGTCTTCCTTTTAGATTTCTGGAAGAGAAGATTCTACGCCTTTGGCAATTTTGTGGCTCAATTTTATGTCATCTCTAACTTCCTCCCTACCATCTCGAAATTTCACAAACCTCAATCGATCGAGACAAGCAAACATCGCAATACATTTTATATCCTTTGATAAGTTTCGCTCAAAACTTTTCAGCTTTTAAAGTAAATTTCAATAGCACACCTCTGCTCCAAATATAACTGCATTACAACTATAAACTACAGAGAACACACAAAACACATAAGCTCAATACAAACTGATGCAACTTGTCAATTGAATTCATAAAACTTAGAATTAATATTTCCTCTTAAATTAACTGAGGTGGATTGTATAATATGGACAAATAGCTATACACCAATTCTTTTACATTAATCTTAAGCTATCGTCGCTTAATATTAAATAATTGTATCCAAAAATTGAACACTTTTTCCGATAACAAAATGCTAGAACATTAATTTTATACTCTGACTTCAATGTCTTTTAGACAGCAGCGTATTTTATAATACTTCTGATTTCTGTCTGAATCAGTCCCTTTGTTATGGTGTAAAGTGAAATCCACGTTTCGTCTCCTATTGATACGTGATCCCCACGATCATAAAACAGTGGAGTTGTAATTTAGAATGGTCCCTCTTGGACTGTGAATTTACACATGAAAGACGTATAGAAAGTCTATATATAATAAGTGTGAATCGCATTTTCAGGAGAAACGAGCTTGCACATTTAAACGAGAAGCTCGTCAAGATTTTGAACACATTCACATTCTCGCTTACACACAAACACGCTAATTTCATTAAGTCATATACGCGAATTAAAACTCATTTGAATACTTATCACTGTCATTCTCCGTTGAATCTCTGTCTTTGGTGTCCAACTTTTTGCATATCATGCGTCAAGTTTTTGACAGACGAGTTTAGATGCCCCATATTACTTGAGTGCTTTTTGTAGCGTTTTACGATCATTGTTAGAGGTAGGTAAATGGAAATCAGGATAGATTCTGCTTCGCTTAGGAGAGGAGAAGGAATAACTTAATCTAGCAGTTAAATTAATTAATTTACGTCAGTTTAATGAAATGGTCGGTGTAGCCTAGTGGTCATGGTCGCGATCTCTCGGTCGTTATTGTTTCGAGTCGTAGTTTCAAGTTCTGATGCCACTTAAGTCCCACCGTGTAGCGGGGTTGATGCATGTTAAATCGAGTCGAGGTTCCAAATCTTCTCGAGGCGTTGTGTGGAAGTTTGTAGAGGGAGGTTGCAGTTCAAGTGTCGTCCTCGGTATTTGACCGAGGCTCAGAATTTGAGGGCCGTCACCAATAGCCTTCGTATTGCTTCTTAGTGCGACATAAATAAACTATCAATCAAATCAAGCGAAATCTGTCGGAGGTCTTAGTCTCATGTTGATGTATCGTGAGAGGTCTGCTGAGTGAATTATAGACCTCGTCATAATTCAAAAAAGTTTCACAGAAATATCACGCGATATTTTCACCTAGTAAAAGTTGAAGTATATTCCATTTTCAGAGTTGTTTTAAGAGAGAGAGGTTTATCTTTCATTTCTTCTCTTCACCAAATTTGACCGAAGTGTCACTTGTAATAAACCAATGCGCCACGGTTTGGCCACCCCTGGTCAATGTTAACTTTAATCCTGTTTATTCAATAAACTAAATGAGTTTTGCAAATGGCATTCTTTTCATTTGAGTCACTGTTCTAGTTCTAATTTTCCCTTCTCATCTATGACGGAACTTCATCCCTCTACAATACGATCAAATCATTTAGCTTGTTTCATTGATTATAAATGCTGTTAATGGCAAAATTCATAAATTTTAAATAAATTAATTAAATTCAGTGAAGAGGTACCGTACCTCTATACCAGTGATTCCCAAAGTGGGTTCCGCGAGACAAATTTTATTTGATTAAAAAAAAAGATTTTCCATTTATTTTAGTTTATGTTTTGTATTTTTATTAATTATTTCTATGATGAATTAATTTTTTTTTTTTTTTTTTGAATTTTGCTTAATTCAATAAAATCTGAAATACCAAAATAATACTTGTTTCATTTAATATCAGACTTTAATTTTGAAAAGTCGTTAATTAAAAAGTATTCAGGGCTCCTCGATCATTGGCAACAAATTTTGGGGTTCCACGACCAAAATAGTTTGGGGACCACTGCTCTATACTGTAATGCTAGCTGGGTCGTGAACTGTACGTGTTCAAATAAAAAATTGCACATTTTTGGAATGCACCAAATTTTAAGTTGATGTCTCTGAAGACCCGCCGTGTAGCTGGGGCTAATGAACGTTAAATCTGTAGGGGGCCAAAATCCTCCCATTGGCGTGGTGTGGAAGTTAGGAGAACGGTCCTTGTCGCTAGACCAAAGTTCAAAATTACGAGGTCCGCCGCCAATAGTCCTCGTGTTGCTATAAGTGCGACGTTAAAAAAACCCAACCAACCTTAAATATTAAGAGTATAGCATCCATTTTATGTCTAGAAACGTGTTCTGAGTTTCAATTGGGTTATTTTACATTAGAGATGATGGCCTTAAAACTTTTTAGTCTCACTGTATATTTACAATAATAAAATAATTTTAGCTTAAGAAGACTACTAATTATGTGCTTATAGGAATATAAAAAGTACAATGGAAGGTATAAGTACATGTAATGTATTCAAAAACTATTAAAGTTTAATTATATGTTGATAAGTGTCTAATTGAATCTAATTAACATTTTTATTTATGAATATATTGGCTGTTTTGTTTGAGATATTCCCCGGAAGTTCTCAGTTAGAGTGTATTTGTTTTAGATTGTTCTTGTTGCATAGTAATTAGTGAATTAAAATTACTTAGCTAATTAAAAATATTTAGTTATTGTATTATTAAGTTAATTTCTATCAAATTAAATCATTACATAATTGTTATATAAGTAGACAAATTTAAAATTAATGAGTTGTATGTTTGATTATGAGGATATGATAGAAGTAACGAAAATCAAGTTACGTCGATGAAGATCAATTAATACCCTGTGTTATATTTTTTCACAGTACTTTACAGAGTAACAAGCCCGCATTTTATGTGCAGTATGTGTGAGGAGAAATACTCTTCAAAAAACGCAGCCAATCAGCGACCGTCTGTTAGTCTTCCACTTAAAACAGCGCGAAATTATGAAACTTAAAAAGCAGAAAATAACTTTGATTTTTGCAAGGTTTTAATTTGTAGTTCTGATTACAGTATAGACTATAATTTACTGTTGGGTGGATTTAATATTATCAATAGCGACGATTAAAATGAATAACATTAATTTATGATTTTATATCGATATTTTAAATTTAGGGTTCATTTCTATAATACGGCAGGTTGCAATAGTCGAAAGTCTGATACACAGTTTTAATTTTGGTTTTTCAATTTCTCCTGTTTTGGGGATTTAAAATATAAGGCTTTCAGAAATAACGTATAAAAGACGAAAAAATATTTCAATAATTTCATATCAAAGGATTTAAACATTCGTAAAAGGAATTTTTTTTTATGTAAATTTTAGATAGACATATCATGACACTGCTTTGACTGAACATCCTTTTAATTTTAATGTATTGTTGTTGTAATGAAATAGTATTATATGTATGTATATACATACATAAAATTTAGATTTGTTTTTCCAAGTAAAAGATGAAGTGCCATTAAGTGTAGCGGGCTGATACACGTTAAATCTGTCCATATACAATGTCCTTATAATGGCGAGAGGTGTGGAATTAGGAGAGGGGGAAGTAAGCTCGGTGTCGTTCTCGTTCACTTGGCCGAGGTTCAAAATTACGAAGTCCATCGACCAACAGTCCTCGTGTTTCTTTTAAGCGTGACATCAAAAAACTGTCAATCAATCTGAAAAACATAAGGATTTTGAAACGTACTTTCATCATATTATTCTACATGATATATTATTCATATGACGGATATTTAATGGGATCAAGTTTTGAATCTGCGACTCAACTTAGACATTACTGGCTACGTGTTTTTCGAATTTAACCATTAAGCCCGTTGTTTCCCAAAGCGCGCATCGCAGGGGCCGCCGTAGCCCAGTGGTCAAAGTCGTGGACTTGCGGCCGGCGGTTTTCGTTCAGTTGCGGGTTCGATCCCTGGCCGCCAAAGACCCGCCGTGTAGCCGAGGCTGATGCACGTTAAATCTGTTCGGGGCCCAAAGTCCTCCCGTTGGAGTGGTGTGGAAGTAAGGAGAGGGGGTGCCAGCTCAGGTGTCGTCCTCGTCACTTGACCGTGGTTCAAAATTACGAGGTTCGTCACCAATAGCCCTCGTGTTGCTTCTAGTGCGACGTTAATAAAAACTAAACTAATCGCAGGGGCTCTGCGGAATCTCATATTTTTATCTCATACATATGATTAGTCCTGCTTTTACAAATGATAGTGCGCCGTGGGGAAACCTTAATTCCTTATTTCTGTGAGATTAAAATGCTTGGATTGATTGATTGGGTTTTATTAACATCGCACTGGAAGCAACACGAGAGCTATTGGCGACGGACCTCGTTATTTTGAACCACGGTCAAGTGACGAGGACAACACCTGAGCTGCCACCTCCATCTCCTGACTTCCACATCATGCCAGTGGGAGGACTTTATGCCTCGGCAGATTTAATGTGCATCATCAGCCCTGGCTACACAGTGGATCTTCAGTGGCATCGAGGCTGGAACCCACGACTCGACGAAAACCACCGGCCGCGACCATAACCAGTAGAAAAGTTGGGGGACCATTGCATTAGATTACTGCGTTTCTCTTTCACAACTATATAACATGATCCATAATGTAATCCGTAATCACCTATTCATCCCTCTTAGATGATTACGGTTTTTAGATAAGTAAGAGAATTATGACCCCCGAGGTGCCTTGGCGATCTTTTTCTTTCCCTTGGGGCTTACTGTCTGGTTAAAAAAGGGAGAACCGCCCCCGGAATATTCTAGCAATTCTTTTTTATTATTATTATTTCCGACCCTGATTTTTGTCAGCCTCCCCTCCCCCACACCTCCCTCCTTTTTTTTTTCTTTTTCCAACGTCTAGATCACAGATACACATGTTTTGTGCAGTACATCCAGATTTGTCTCTTGTTCTATATAGCTCAACTTTCGCTCCCCCACAATCTTCATCGATGGTACTATTACATTATTTACGCAAGGTGATGGAAAAATTCCAAGGTGATTATGAGACATTGCACTTTTTGGTGCTAAAGTCATTGACTGTGTAATCAGCAGATTGATTGAGGGCTCGATTCCATCGAAGACCGTCATTTGAACGATTGTGAGCTGATACAAGTTAAATCTATCTAGATCTTGATAGCTTTTACGTAGCCGCAGACTCGCGGTCGGTGGTTTTCGTTGAGTCGTGAGTTCGAGTCTTGATGCCACTAAAGACCCGCAGTGTAGCCGGGTTAAATCTAACGGGTCCAAAAGTCCTCCCATTGGCGTGGTGTAGAAGTTAGGAGAGGGAGGTGCCGGCTCAGATGTCGTCCTCGCCACTTGACCGAGGTTCAAAATTATGAGGGTCTGTCACCAATAGCTCTCGTGTTGCTTCTAGTGCGACGTTAAATAAAACCAAACCAAATCCAAAGTTTTTACGTAGTATAGTGTGGACGTTAGAGGAATGAAATACCAGCTCAGAGAAAGAGAGAGAGTTCGTCATTTGATCAAGATTTAAAAGATCGTAAGATACGATTTTAATTTAACGTAATCCAGAGTACTTAGTTCCACATTTTATCGAACAAAACTAAAGACATTACCGAGGTTGCGTGGAAGGCTGAACTTATATGAGCACTCCTCTTGTCTAAGGCATTCAGCAACTTTCTGTGTACGCTTAAGGTTAAAGAATATGTCCCGCAAAATTGGGATACTTTTTCCAATAAAAAAGCGCTCGGACATTAATTTTATAAATTCTGATTTCGCTATCCTTTACAAAACAACATATTTTATAATACTACTCCGAATCGATCCATTTCTTTCTGGTGTAAATTGTGTTCCTTATTTCTTCACCTATACAGTAATGCTGAAGGATCCTTAAACTTTATGTATTTTTTAAGACTCTTTACTTTTAAGAATACTGCATCATAAACGGACGTCTCAAACTTGCTTGAAAATCGGAACAATTTTCTGTCAAGAATTGTGTTCGAAGTTTCAGTCAGGTTATTTGAAATTAGGCAGAAGAAAACCTTAAATAATTATATTAAACTTCCCCCCATTCTCTTTAATGTATACGGTTCAGTTACAATTAACTCTCCATTTCGTTGAGCAGTAATCTCTCTTTAATAAGGCATTCGATGGTTCCTCATATTCTATAATTCGTCGTCCATCAAACTCTTCAATTTTGAATTGCTGTCTTTGGTAAACACGGGAGACGCACATCCAGGTTACCTTAGCGATCCTTTTCTATTTTCGACCCTTCTTCTTGTCAACCAATTCTTGTCTTTTTTTCAATTTTTTTACGTCTAGACCACAGTTAAATCTTGTTTGGCGCAGCATAGCCACATCTGGCTCTTGCGCCAGTAACCTTTACATTCACTCACTCAATTTTGAATTTTTCGAATGGATTCAAGTTTATTTCTTTGAAGGTTAGCAAAATTTTTATTCTACTCCCTTGCCCCCCCCCCCCCCGAGCCACAATAAACCCAGGATCAGGAAGTAGAATCGAATGAAAAAAGAACCTTAGAAGATGGCGCCGGTTTCTGATGCATTAAATACATTTATAAAATTTGCCAATAAAAAATACAACTTTATGAATTACACTGAAATTCATAAATTCTGCAATGAATTTTTTTCGGAAGAGATCCGAATCACACTAAAGCAACATGATATCACAAATTATTTTAACACGTTCACATGGGTGCGTGCCATCAGATGGTAATCATTGCAATAAAATTTCGTTTTTCATTTCAGTTCAGTGCTTCCCGATTAAAAAAAAAAGTTCTTAGAGTAGTTGCTCATGGGCGAGAAATATGAACTTGTCACAACTGGTTTTAAATATTTTATTGTATTAATTTTTCTTTTGCGTGCTTTCTTTTTTTGACGAATACGAGAATATTCAATTTAATTAATGTTCAATGTTCGAATACAATTTTGTGTTGCTGGAATGACGAAATACGTTGTTAGGATATTTATATCGTCTACATATGTTCAGAATTTGCGTAAATATGTTAAATACGTGTTTTAATGACTTACATTTTTTTTTTTTTTTATCTAGAGTGGTGTCTGCGTTAAAACTGTATTGACGCTACAGAATCCGGTTGCTAATCCGGCGCGGTCGTGATATCGGATTAAAAAGAGATTTAAGTATTACTTTACTTCAATAAAGTGAATGCTAACTTTCTAAACACCCTATAATATTGCTATTTACTGTACATATATTTCAACTAGACAAAAATTACGTGTCATAAAGATTTTTTTTTTTTTATTAGTAATGTATTTTTTGAATAAGTGCAAAGAGAGGGCAGATTTTAGTTCCTTTTAATTTTAAAGAATTCTCACAACACTTGGCTATTTGCCACCGCTTATTTCTTACTTTCTCTGTCGCGACAGATTACTTTGGTGGCGGCTTTTGTTTTTATTTAGATCTCTTTCTTCGTAGCGAATAAAAAATGATGTTTCAAGTCCCCCTCCTCTTCGTTACTTTTGTTTGTTCGGTCATGTATGAAACATCTAATCTGTTTCACTGACGGCTGTTTTAAGTGCTCAACAAATGCCTTCGCAAAATTTCCAAAACTGCTCTTTTTCCATCTCTTGATTAAAATCCTTTGAATTAATTGATTCCTGGCTTTCTCTATTCAGGTATTCATAAAAGTCTGAGTGCCTTGAAATGTTTCATTCCTAGCAAAGATGTATTAGAAAAATTTTTAATATTATTTTTGGATTACGTAAACAGAATATATCTAAACGAAATAAAAATTAAAAAAAAAAAAACTAACCGAAAGTTCTTTGTAAAGTATTACAAAGAACAAATTTAGCCACCCAAGGTGCGCTTTTTTTATAATTATTATTAAATTACTCAGTTAAATATAAGAATTAAAATAAACGATGAAATATCGAGAAATGGACAATAGTGAACTTTTCCGACATTAAAATTAAAAGAAACGGTAAATTATTAAATTGAATATATTTAAGCTAAATGTAATTAAAATTGAAGCAACTGAAAAGTGATCTGGTATGCCAAAAGTTATCCAATTAAAACAATAGCCCCTTAGGTCGCTAATAAAATATTTCTTTGATTGAAATAGTCATTGAATGTTGTCAAGAACAGTCTTAACAATCAATTCCAAATAAATCAAGACAAAGTACCGGCTCAAATACTACATTATCGTGATTGTTTATTAATGTAACACTGAGAAGCATCACGGAAGCTGTTAGCGGCAAACTTCATAATTTTGTACTTCGGTCAAGTGATGAGAACAACATCTGAGCTGGCACTTCCCACTGCACACTTCCACACCACGCATCAAATACTCATCAGTAATACATCTACGGTGTCAGCGAAGCATCCTCTATTTTCTAATAGCAAAATTTAGAAATGCAGTGTAAAAAATACATCGTAGAGTCTCAGTTACCTTTAATGTACACCCATTACAATTTTATTATTTTATCTTTACAATTGCAAAATATTCTAAGCAAAACAAACAAAAAACGTCATTATTATAGTTACAGTACTAATGTAAATCAAATCTATGCTAAAAATATTTCTTCAACTTGCTGTTGATTCTGATTAAAAGTGAAATTACTATTCACTTTATATTCGCACTAAAATGCAACACGAGGGATATTAGCGATGGACCAAGTAATTTCGAAACTCGATCAAGGGAAAAGGACGACACCCGAGGTGGCACCCCCGCTCCAAACTTTCACACCACGCAGCGGGTGAGTGAGTGATAGTGAGTGATTTAATGACTCAAGAGCCAGATAAGGATATACTACGCCAAACAAGATAAAGCTGTGATCTAGACGCTTTAAAAAAGATAAATATTGGTTAATTGGAAGGAGAGTCGAAAATAGAGAAGGATCGCTAGAGCATCCAGGGGGCGCATGACCTGTGTTTCCAAAGACAGTTTACACTATAGGAAATAAAGAGATCTCTAGAGTGCCTCATAGTCATGATGCCCCTACCTACCTAACGAAGGTAAGCCCCTGAGATCCCACAACCTGGAGTACCAGTCCCTTGATATAATCCCCAGTAGTAAGGGGCCTGATTATACCCCTATGTTCTGAGTACCAGTTTCAGTAGTCTTTTACGATATGCATGAGCTATATTGGGATTATTCTTTCACGTCTGGTCACAACATGCATCATCCCCACTACCCGGCGGGTTTTTAGTGGAATCAGGGCTCAAACCCACGATTCAGCTAAAACCACGCCGGCCGCGAGTCCTCGACCATGACCACTAGACTGCCTCAAGTGTCATGAGGTTGGATTGAAAAGAAGTGCCCCCATAGCCATAATATTTTTTTCTAACCCGCTTTTTACAATTCCTACTGCACTAAAGCTATATGTACCTCTTCTAAGTAATACAATATTCACTTTTCTGCGTGGCCGGCGGCAGCGGTAGCCTAGTGGTCAAGGTCGTGGACTCGCGGCCGGCGGTTTTCGTTCAGTCACGGGTTCGATCCTTGGCCGCCGAAGACCCGCCGTGTAGCCGGGGCTGATGCACGCTAAATCTGTTCGGGGCCCAAAGTCCTCCCGTGGCGTGGTGTGGATGTTTGGAGAGGGGGGGTGCCAGCTTAGGTGTCGTCCTCGTCACTTGACCGTGATTCAAAATTACGAGGTCCGTCGCCAATAGCCCTCGTGTTGCTTCTAGTGCGACGTTAATAAAAACTAAACTAAATTTCTGCGTGGCCGTGGTGGTAGCCTATTATTGGTCATGGTCGCGAACTCCTGGCCGGCCTTGCTTTCTTCGAGTCGTGAGTTTGAGTCTTGGTGCCACTAAGGGTTCACCATATAGCGGAGTTGTTGCACGTCAAATCTGTTCGAGGCTTCTGGTCCTTCCGTTGGAGTGCTGTGGAAGTTTGGAGCAGAGGTGCCAGCTCGAGTATTGTCCTCTTCCCTTGACCAAGTTTCAAAATTATATGGTCCATCGTTTATACCCCTTGGAAACATCAAAGTGAGGCATTAAATATCAGTCAACCCTTTTTCGACATAGTCCCAATCCCTTTCCTCGCACTTGCGCCAAAGCGTGACTCGTCGGGAAAATCCATCGGAGAAGAATTCCGGTGTTCTTGTCGAGATCAGGCTTTCATGGAAGCTTTCACCTCGTCGTTCGAACGAAAACGATGTCCCTCAAAGTGCTCTTTATCTCTGAGAAAAGGGGGAAGTCGCGAGATGTAATGACGCCTCGCTGCTTCAACCCATTTTACATGTGAGTGTCAACTTCAGTTCTCAGCACACCAAAGTCACCTGAAAACAAGAAAAATAATATACTTCATAAATAATAATAATAAAAAAAAAAAAAAAAAACGCTGAAAAATAATAAAATACTTCAAAATTACAATTTCGTTTTTTCAGTCTTGATACCACTGTGACCCACAGTGTAGCGATGTATTGCACTCTAAATATGTCGAGGTTTCAAATCCTCAAGTTGGGACGGTTGTGGAAATTTGAAGAGTAGGGTTGGCAGGCAAAGAGCCCTTGGCTCAAAATTTGGAGGCTTCTCGCCAATAACCCTAAAGCTGCTTCTAATCGCGGCATTCAAAAACACCCAGTCAATGAATTTAACCTCTAATTATGTATTTTCAACGATTTTCTCCCTGTGCGTATGCTCCAAGTATCCCCTTGGAAATATCGCTAAACTTGGAGATTTCAGATATATATATATATAATTTCCAATTTTTAAATTATTCTTTCATAAATTTTCAGTATATATATATATATATATATATTTTATATAATGTTACAGTATCTAATTACATTTTTTAATGAAAATTGATATGACAGGTTGAAATTCGATTTTTTTTTTTTGGTAATTGAATCTAATTAATTTCTTAAATGAGAATTGATCTGACAGAGACTGAAATAAAAACTTGTAATTCAACTTACTAAAGTGTACTTAATGTTTTTTTACTAAAATACTAAAAAGAAGATGTCAGTTTTACCCTAAGATATATTTATGAAAGAATAGTTTTTGCATTTAATATCGTTTTATTAGAGAATGTTTAACGAGATATAATCGCCAAAGGATTTCATGTTGGATATTTCTCAGTAGATATATGTCCCTGAACAGTAGATATATGTCCTGAACATGTTTCGAGCTCTGAATTACCCATCATGCTCTACCTGATTCCCCTTCCCCCCTTTATATTCGTTGGTTGCTATTAGATATAGAATCAGCGTTCTGTCTGTAAGAATAACAGTATATATAACGCCAAAAAAAAAAAAAAAAAAAAAAAAAAAAAATTAAAAAAAAAAAAAAAACTATACACAAATTTTGTAGCGACCCAGATTGAAATGTGTAAAAATTAACACTTTTTACTGCCGAATTATATTAAAAATTTAGATTCTGAACTTATTTTTAAATATATGTAACAACATATTGAAGAAAATCAACTTCTCTCCTTCGATTTAAATGTAAATTTGATAATAACGATTTTGTAACTACGAATTTTCACTACATATGATCATTTTTATTCCGATTGCGTTATAGGCGCCAAACTTTAGCAAGTGAATCTAAATTCGCAAAGGCGAGTAAACAGAAAAATTGAAGTAGATTTAAATCAGTGAGAGAACTTGCGAAAATGTGTTCAAAAGAAATGTGTAAGAACAAAATGAATATAGTTTCGCTTATAATTTTAATTCTTCAAAATATGAAAAATTAATAATTACATAATTCTCGTTATACGAGTTCTAATCCCAATTAATTCTTTTATATGTCTTGATTAGAGATTGCAAAATTATCGACTTCTTCTTCTACTTGTATTCGGTAAAATTTTCAAATAAAACCAATATATCGATAAATCACCGAGAATTCTTTGAGTGGTGATAATAAAATAAAAATTCATTACAATAAGACATTTTTTTTTTATTCTTGTAGACTGTGATAAAAGTATAAAAAAAATGTTTTGAACATAAATAATTTAAATGAAATTCAATAGCTTTATAAAATATGTATTTAAATATCTAATTTATTTGCCAGCACGTTTTAAAAAATAAGCTCATAAGAAATATAACACCTAAACACCTTATTTTTTGTACGTAAAATAATCCTGCCTTAGAAAAAGGTTTTTCAAATTCCACACTAGTTGGCTTAATTATTATTAATAAATGTAATTCGACGAAACCTTCGCCATTTTTTGCTCTTTCGAAAGCACTTTTTTGCATTCAAATAGATAAAATAGAATAGATTTGAGGACATCGTTAGTAGAAATTTCATAGGATTAACACTATGCTCACGAAATCAAAATGGCGGATAAACGACAGCCTTAAATAAATTTCCCTCTTATATTTTCCCCAGTCCATTTCTTTTTTATCATTTTAATTGATATTTATTTATTTGCTGGATTATTTTGTATGTCTGTTTTTGTTTTGAATAATAAGTTAAATTCCACTCTCACGGATTACATAACTGTAGCTGCTGAATTCAAAATAGATAATAGTTGTACAAAATTTACAGAATTATCGGTAAAAAAAGATAAAATTACTGGTAACAATTTAAGTCAACTGGTCATTTTGATTTCGTGAATGTAATGTTAATTCTATGGAATTTTTATCACCATCCTCAAATATTTACTATTTTAATCTATTTGAATGCAAAAAGAAAGCTCACGAAGGAGCAAAAAAATAATGAAGGCTTCTGCGGCATTACATTTCGCCTCTGATTTTTAAAAATATTTTAGAATATTTTTAAAGACCGGAAATTCTACAAACGAATTAATAAAATAGGGATAAAAATATTTATAAAAATCGAAGGGAAAATATAATTCCGCAGAAACCTTCTTTTTTTTTTTTTTTTTTTTCTTTCGCTATTTCGGATGCACTTATTATATTCGAATAGATCAAATAGTAAAGATATATTTGAAAACGGTAGTAGAAATTCCATAAGATTACGTTTATCATTCCATTACGTTTATGGAATCAAAATGGTCGGTAGACGGGGCCTTAAAGCTAAACTTTGCAATTTACCAATATTTAAACCCTAATAATCTTGAATATGAAATAAGTATCATCTCTCTGAAAGAAGGACGATAAAGAGCTTTGTCTGTGCCTCCTCATACAACCACATACTTCCGGTAGATACGTACAAAACGTATTATGGCCACCGTGGTAGCCGAGTAGTCACGGTCGCGAGTTAATGGCTTGGGCCAGTCAAGTCTTGAGCTCAAATTCAGGTACAGTTAAAAATCTGTCATGCAGTGGAGCTGATCCACTTTATAAAAGGTGGCTATCATATAACGAGTATCAAATAACAGCTCTGTAAAACATTTTGTGTGTTTTGTATTCATACATACTTACTTGTTATCCCCTTCAATATACACCCCTCCTCTATTCCCACAACGATCCTTGCGAATCTTCCATTGTTCGAAATAGTGTTAGAAGTCTTCTGTCAGCTCCCTCAAGACACGTGCCGCCTTCCCTTTCACTGCTTCAACGGTTCAAATTCTGTTCTTTTTGATGCGGATTTCACCTTAGGAAACAGACAGAAGTCGCACGTCGCAAAATCAGCGAATAAGGCTGATGGTGTAACACTGCGATGCTGTACTTGGCAAGAAACCTCTTGATAGACAATGTGGAATGAGCAAGCGTATTGTCTTGGTGGAAAAATTGGCTGTGCGGATTCTTTGTCAATTCCCATAGTCTCAGCAATCACTCGAATACTTAACTGACGGTCAGATTTAAACCAGATTAACGATTTGTTTCGATATTCTCATCCGTTTTTGACGTGGGAGGGCACCCCCAAGCATTAATCATCTTCGATGCTTCTCGGTCATCTTGAAAACACTTAAACCACTCAAAAACAAACAAACAACAAAAAAAAAAAAACTAATGCAAACAAAGGGATACAGATTTGTTTACAGTAACAAGATACACTGCATTTGAAAGAAAAGGCTTCATATTAAACAGCTGTCTGTTCTTGGCCCTATTTTTCTGTAACAGCGTCAGTCTCACTATTTAACAGCCACACCTCGTAAATATGTCTAGGCTTTAAATTCTCATATTTCGATAATGTTGAAGTTAGGAGAAGGGGATGCCAGCTTAGGTGCCGTCTTCGTCACTTGACCTTGACTCAGATTTGCGAGATTCATCGACAATAACCCTCGTGTTTTGTGTGGCGTTAATAAACAAGCCATCAGAACTTGCTATGAACTTCTAATTCTATGACAAATATATATGTGTGTGTTCCAAGCGGTACTATCATACCTTTATCATGACATTAGGATTGATGCATGCGATCATAGAGATCTAAGCTGTATGTGTGGCTACATTTTGATAAATGGTCAAACTACCTCAAAGTAAAATTTTAGTTAGTAAAACGTAACAAAATATACTGCTCAGTTAAAAAATTTTGCATTTACTTTTCATATATTCATGCATTCAACTTATCCCTTTCAAACTCTCTCGTGATGGGAGAAAATTTAAGAGTACGTTAAGGAGTTTAAAAAGTTTAATCACGTGTTTATTTCACTTTAAATAAGCAACTCATTATCAATTAGTCGTTCCCCTAGTCCAGAGGTATTCAAACTGGTTTCTCTCGAATTTTGACAGGGGCTCCGCGGTAACGGTTAAAGTTACGAGGTACCTATAAAAAATTTTAATTTACTCTCTCATCAGAATTAATAATTTAAAATCATAATTAAAGAAATTTTCATAATTAGAATTATCTATCAAGATTAAGGATCAAGGCAACAAAAGCCTGGGTATTCGACAGACTGAGGAACTGCCGAAACAAACTTGGAAGAGAAAGTTAGGAAAGCTCGCATTGCCATTGGATGCTGTAGCCGTAAGCTAAGAAGCATATATAGCAATGGGCGGAGAGATGATTAGGGGGTGGGACTTCAGTTCGAAGGCGAAACGACTTCGAGAACACTGTAGTCCGCGGGATTTAGAGAGGTTTAAAAAAGAAGTTAAAACTATTGAAATTAAAAAGAAATTCTGTACCGAAATCAACTAAAAGGGAAAAAATATGCAATTTATAGTTGCTAGTGATCGCCATTTATTTAATCAAAGCGCCAAAATTTTAGTAAAAATTTTTAATTTTTATAAAAGATCGAATTCTTAAAGGAATTTGGTAGTAAAATTAACACACACACACACACATATATATATATATATATACTTTATGAATAAAATAAAATCTTAAATTTCGTAACAGTCACGTGCTTCAAATACTTTAACCGAAACACATTAGGTCACATAATTAGTCTCCATACTTTGGCTGAGGTGATGAATTGCCCACTTATTTGTCCACTTGTTTCAAGGTATAAAGTAAAATTGACGCCTCACTGTTCAAGAATTGAAATTTTGGGCAGATTACATTTTGAAAAATAATATTGAATGCTTTCCTAATTTGCATAATATTTTAGTAGATGGGAACACTAATCCCAATAAAAATATAAAAATTAGTTTTGTCCAACATTAATCAGATCTGCAAAAAACGTTTCTTGAATATTTCCTTATTCAAAAAGAAAAATTGTCTTGGATTCTAACTCCTTATTAAGACTGAGACACCTCCAAACTCCCAATAAAAGAAAGAAAACAACAAGTTGATATATCGACTAACACTTAATTGAAACTAAACTTCAGTCAAATTGATGTATTGCATTTTTGAATTGACATTAGAAAAGAATACCCTGAATTTTCCAAAAGAATTAAAATATTGTTATTATTGTTTATTATTCATAGAATATATTTCAGAACCCCTCTTACCCCTCAAAAAAATACCCATTAGCTACCTTACCATTCATTATCTTATTAAGACGTTTTTATTGTGATAAAATAGAGATGCAGTAATAATTTTGTAAATTTGAGCAGGTTAAAGCTTTGATATCCTATTTCCCCCTTCTCTTTGATCAAGGGGTTCCTTCAAGAAAATAGTAAGCTCAAAGAGTTCCCTAAAGTTTAAAAGGTTGAATACTTCTGCCTTAGTCAATGTTTCAGGGAGTTTTTGCTTTTTCAAAAACATTGAAAATAGTTATAATTCATACACGAGGATTAAAAAAGTTTTATTCTGAAATATAACACGTATATTGTAACTATTCAAGTGCGACCATTAAATGGCAAACATTAAATGTTGCAGAATATAGAGCAAAAAGACAATTAACTTTTAACCAAAAGTGGTTTCTATGTGTGCTCACTTCAGATAAATCTAAAGAATTTAATCCCCAAAAATTTCAAAACAAAATAAATTTCAAAACAAAAGTATGAGAAAAAATATGAGATCATTACAGGTGTACTTGTACGATTTAGAAGAAAATTTTTTTTATCAATAATACTCATATTAAGAAACATTCGTTTTCTTTTTTTTTTTTAAATAAGAGTTCCGGTAGTTATTTTAATGACTGTTCTAATCAATGAAAATAATAATCTAACGACGAGAATCGTTTGGTCATTATTGCGAAGAGCTGTGTGATACCTCATTGGTTGAATGGGTATTATTTCGAAAAGCGCAACAAAGATTAATAATTTGTGAAAGAATTGTGTTTTAAATCAAAATTCACATTCAGAATTAAAGTTTTGTATTTGAGCATAGTTTCCGAACAAACCTATAAGAACAGTTCTTTGAAAAATAATCAGTTTTTGCTTTAGAGCTTTTTCTTTTTGTGATTCTTTATTGGATGCAAAGATAAACTGTAATATATAATTTATTCTCTGAATGCAGAAATTGTGGATTTCAAATGCAAGTAATGATAAATTGATTTTTAAATCTCCTTTAAGAGAATTTGTTGACATGAATATTTTTCTTGAAAAATATTTCTTTCGTAAAAATATTGCTTTTAATTGCATGAAATTCACAAGTTTAATTCAACGGTTTACAAAGCCTCTGAAACATTGCGCAAAGAAATGACAATTTTTATTTTAAAGCCTATTAATATATATACTATAACAAATGGAATAATTTACAAATTTTAAAAATTATAAGTATAGGGCTACTTATTATAATAGGAAATAAAAATGTAGAAATTACCTTAAAAGTAAATTATACAGATTAGAAACATATCTTTTTACGAACTGATTTTCTTTTATTTCCCTTGTAACATTATTTCAACCACTCCTTAATAGTTTAAACTAACCAGATATCTCAAAAAATAATGTAATTTTTACCTGTATACTCGTACGTGACATAACTTTATGTTGAATCGCGCATGCGCATATTAAATAAGTAAAAAAATCATTATTTTGAAATGGGGGGGGGAGAAATTTCAGGAATTTTTTTATTATAGAGAATGAAATTTCAGAAAGTTTTTAATTTCGGGAGGGGGGAATCAGTTCAAGATCAATCTATTCTGTCAAGAACAATCGATAAAAATTATGTTTTCATTACAATATTTTTCTAAACAGCTAAGTAATATTAACTTCCGAAAGAAATAAAGTCATATTCAATCCGATCAGTACAATACAGTGCAATGTAAAAAATATTGTAAAACTCCATTCTAAAAACAGAAATTTAAAAAAAGAATTATAAATAAAATATTAAGAACTGTCACGGAAATGCTGGATATTTTTTCATCTTTAATTGCTATTTTTTTATTCGGACCTTTCTGTAATTCGCTCTTCTTTTTTTGTGCAAGAAGTTATTATTTAGAATGAAAGATTTTAAGTATTTTAATTTTTTTTTTTTTTTTTGGTTTGATGCTTAGGCGCTCTGACAATTCTTTTCTTTAACGAAAGCTATCTAGATGGCGGAGGAAAGAAAAGGAAGAATGTTAAAGAGTTTGAATGGAATAAAAAAAAATAGTGCTTTTCTTACACTGTTTTTAATGAAAATTTCAATAGGAAGAAATATAACGAAATGTAAGGATAGGAAAAAACTTCGCATGAATTTTACACATTCCTCCAATTCTTATCCGCGTAAAGGATAATTGTGGTTGTGTCTAGTTTAATTTCTTTTCTTTTCTGTACTAAAAATGAATATTAAAGATGTATTTAAAAAGCAATTACGATCCAAAAACATTTCTTGAGCTTCGTTCAGAAGGGAAAACAACTTCATTTTAAAATTTCATGTCCATTGTATACTGCAAAATATTTATTTAATATTCTAAGCTATTTCAATTGTAAAAAACAGAAAATATACGTTTTGTATTTCGGAGTTAATTTTAAAAGAATTTTTAAGTGTGGATAGATTTTATTCATCAAACTCAAATTCTCTTAACAGCCTTAGATTTTTTTTCTTTCTTTATTTTTCTTGTGATTGAATTCAACAAATTAATGTTTTTAAAAAAAACCGATAGATTTATGAACAATGATTATATATAAATTAGAAATCCTATCAAAATTTAATTAATATTAAAATAATTTTAAACATGGAAGTGTTAACTTTTTATCATTAAAAATTGAATATTTTCAATTATTCGAGTTCTGGCAGACGATTTTAACGTTCAACAGAATTCTTCGCTTGAGTCATGATAAATGAATATTTTTACGAAGTAGAATACTTATCGTATTACATCAATTACACTTTGAATCAAATTAAAATGTTTAATTAATCGCAAATATGATAAAAATGATCTAACATATTGCCTTAATGACCTTTTTTGTATGTAGCTAAATAAAAATTTAAGCGCATCTTTAAACACAAATAATAATAATTTTTTTTTTAAATACTGATGATTAATTTTAATGCACTTGTACTTTTAAAACACAATAAAAGATGAAATAATGTGAAGATCCTTTTTCTTTCTTTTCTATACTCCTGAAATGTAACTCATCCAAGTTTTAATTCCCCAATTTTCACAATAAGAAATAAATATTACAAGTTTCACTTTAAAAATTACGTTAAAAAGTTTTTATCCTTGACATTTTTTATTAGCAATAAAATCGTATTTTCATTTTAATTGTGAAGTACATTTTTTCCGTTGATTATAAGCAACTCAAGTAACGTTATGATGGAAAAAAATATAATAGTTATAGAAAAAAAAATTAACTGAATAACTGATAAAAAAAAATTGAATCACGTTTATACCCAGTGAAATTCAATTGTGTTAATCTTTCACCTTCTCAAAATATAATTTTAAGAAATGTTGTATTAAATATAAAATGAAACAAATAACTTTTAAATTAAAAAGGAATGTAAAAATTCAGAAAATATATCTTGCAAAATATTGAATTTTTTTCAGTTAATTTTATTTTTCCAAACTTTATTAACTTGTTGATAAATGAATTACTATATAATCATTTCCCTCCTTCTTTAAATCATTTTCTTAATTTCATTTTATAATAAAGGAATACTTAGAAAACAATTGTAATTTTTTAAAAATGTTGGTAACAGACATAAAAATTGGATAAATTTCTCTGTGACTATTTCCCTTAGCAACAAGGTTAAAATAATTGGAACTGAAGTTGTATTTAAATCACGCTTTCAAAAATAATATTAAATAAAATAATTTATTCTTTTTTTTTATTTCAAATTTATTCTGCGTGAACAACAAGAAAATATATTCGAAAATTAAAAGAAGAATAAAACTGCTTTTATCGTCGAGCAATAAAGCGACTCCGCATACATTATTTTAGGATTCTGTGTTCAGAGAAATGAAGTTTATCTCCGCACCGTGCACCATGTCCGTCACATAAAGATGGGTAACACGTGAAGTGAATCGCAATTCATTTCAACGAATAATAAAGTAGTGTCTGTTTTGCAGACGATTTGTTTTCCGATAAAAATAAAACTGTCATTGAATAAACCATCTATCTTTCGTTTGCTTGACTTTCTTCTGATCCGATTAAATACGCATAAAAACAATTGTAAAGCGTTTAATTTTGAATTAATAATTTTATTTAAATAGAATTTTTTTGAGTACTTTTAATTTGAATTAATAGCCCCATTTGTTTCGAGAGAGAGTAATAATGTGTAATATTAAATACAGCGTAATGTATTTGAGACATCGCTAGTTAATTTATTAAAACGACATGTTGGTTTTATTATTCTTTTTGACACATGTTTATTCAGCCAGGAAAAATAATTAATCTTTTATTCTACTGGCGGGCTGTAATGTATTAGGATTGATGTATTTGACTGAATAAGATAAAAACCTGTTCGAAAATTATTTTCAGACGGTAGTATATTCTGCCATGAGTAGAATTGTGTGCAATTGTTAGTTTAACGAAAAATGAAAAAGAGATAATGATAGCGGTTAATGTAAGCCTAATTGATATTATAGGCTTGCAGTAGCCTATTAATGTAAGCCTATAATATCATTTATCGTTAAAATAATTGCACATTTCGTTGTCTACCTCTGTTGCTATTTCAGTTAATCTGTTCCAAAAATAATAGGATAGTAAAAATTCATTATCAAACTGAGACTGGCATGTTGAAATTTATCACATAATAATAAGGAAAATCGCTTTGTGAAAATTTATTTGAATGGCTGATGTGATACAAAACAAGTGATTTGACTGTTTAAACTAAAATGTTGCGGAAGGAGGGGGAGGGGGGTTAAAAACAATTTAGCAGTAAAAACGACTAAAGTAGTTGCATTCAATCGAATCTGAGACTAAGACATAACTGAAATGATTTATTAATTTTTCACTTAGTTCAAATTGAATATATATATATATATATATATGTGTGTGTGTGTGTGTGTGCGTGCATATGGTATATATATAATTTATGTATTCCTATATGTATTTTTCCAATGTATTCATTTTTTTAATTACTGTTTCACAGATTTTGTTCTTTCTTCCAGCATTTTATTACTAGCCACAAAAAGGACTATTGTTTTAGCTGGGGTGTTTTGGCGCACCAGATCACTTTCCAATATTTTATCGTTTGTTTCAATTATAATTACATTTAATTTAAATATATTCAATTTTTTAATTTATAGTTTGCTTTAATTTTTAATTACATGTAGCTGATATAATATTCAATTTAATAAATTACCGTTTCCTTTAATTTTAATATCGGAAAAGTTAACTATTGTCCATTCCTCGATATTTCATGGTTTCAAATATTTAATTGAGTAATTTCACAGCGCTTTAAAAAAAAAAAAAGCGCATTTTGGGTTACTAAATCTGTTCTTTGCTAAACTTTGCATAGAACTTTTATATTAAGAATATTTTTTTTCTTTCAAGAGATTCGCATAATTTTCCTAAATGTTGTCGACATTTGAAGTTTTCTTATATATATTTTTACCATTTTTCAAAAAAAAGTCCTTTTCATAAGTTAGAATTTTAAAAAAGAATTTGAACTATTTAAATATATAAGAATTTGTACTATTACAAAAGAATATTTGCACGACCTTCAATTATACATTTTCAAAAAATAATAGTTTTCGGATTGTTATTTATTTTCAAATTAGTTCGATTTTAGGATATGTGCGACTATAATATATTTCTTACATTATTTGAGAAGTTTAATTTTGCTTTGGAAAATATCAATACATAATAAACGATCGTAAATGTGAGAAATATCAATGTCAGTTGTTTAGTTTTAATGTTTTGAGTGTTGCAGCGTTAGATATGCAACATTTGTTTTTAAGAATACATCAGGAACAAATGGAAATGTATATTTAATACATACACCGATAGAACTGAAAATGTGATATGGATCAAGGATAATTTTGGGTTATATACACACACAATATTACTTTTAACATTTCGAGCTCGAAGGTTACCGAATTAATACTATCAAAAATGATGGCTTTATGATTATCTAAAAATGAAGCAAGTGACAAATGAAATAAGTCGAAACGGGTATTTTTAAAAATATATATAAAAATCGTAACATAAGTCTGGAACTCATAAAATTTTACTCCGACTGAAAATTTTCTAGAATTTGATTTTTTTATATAGAGTTACAAATTGGGAGTGTACGCATTGAGCCGAATATTCTGAAACTTTCGAAGTTGAAAAGAAAAATTTTGATCAGATTTCAAAAAGATAATACAAAGAAGGAAAGCTTTCTAATTGAAGATATATGATCAAGTTTTTCATATTTTTTTTTTTACTCCATCGAAATTCATTCGTCGCTTACATAAACCGCACAGTAATATCAAATATCGATTTATGCTTCAGAAAGTATGAAATTAAGAACAAAATAAAAAAAATTGCTGACTTTTTCTCCCTCCCTTCTCTGACAATTTTCTTTCTTTCTTTTTTTTTTTTTGTTCTAAATGTGGGGTCACTCCCCCAACCCTAATCCTCAGAGAGGGGTGCATATCATTTGTGTTTCGCTTCCAGAATCCAAAGAGGGAGAAAAATCGTCTGCTTTTTTCCCCCTCCGCCTCTCGTAGGAGACACTGGCTGTAATGGCTGACCGTGAGAACGATCTTTACGTTCATGCGTGCGTGTAGAAAAAGAAAATTTTTTTTCTTTGTGCGTCAGTATTAACGTGTGCGTGTTCCTTTTTCCTCCTTGCACATTGGGTCGTGCGTTGGGGACTGCGGGCTATCTGCAGAAATTTTCAAGGCTCTCTTCTTGTTTCTCTTCGCCTTCCCCTCTGTCAAGTATGGTAGCTAGCTACTTTTTCTCAAGGTTTTTCTCATCGTTTTTTTCCCTTCTCTCTCTCTCTCTTTCATCTTCTCCCTACTCTAAGGCAACAACACAGCGGTTTTCGAGAAAACAACTCTTCGACAATCCAGAAACTGTGATTAATCTTATAGACGGTCAGGGGCATTGTAAGAAAAAAATAATTTTTTAAACGTCATTAGTGTTGCCAAATGAAATTTGCTAAAAACGGCTAAATCATTAAAAAGTAAAATCGCTAAAAAGCTTTAAAAAACAGGAGATAAATTTATAAAAGTTGTAGTAAATGATTTATAGATGGATCAACTAGTTGAAAACGTTCAAGAGCAAGTTCTTCACTCAAACTTTCAGCATTTGAATCACGTGATTACTTTTAATGTTTCCGGTAGTGTTACCATGGTAATGAAGTAAAAATGTGAATAAAACGTTGGGTAAATTAAATTACTCTATTAGTATTTTTTAAGGGAATTCGCAGTGGAGAAATTCGCGATGAAAGGATTTTCGAATTCCATTCATTTTATTACAAGCTTTTATTTAACTTGCAATTTTCGTACGTGTGTATGTATTTCCAGTTAACAATTTGTATTTGAATTTAAATCCATTTCCTCTCATCTGATCGAGCTGAAATTTCTCATACTCGAATATTCCGACGCCATTCACAGAACTGTGGTATGGTCAAGCAACGACGGATTTCAGAGGGACCCGGACCTTGCATTTAAGGCTCCCGTCTACCGGCCTCTTTAATTTCGACAGTTTAATGTAAATCCGATGGAATTTCGACTTCCGTTCTCAAATCTTTACTATTTGATCTATTTGAATGAAATAAAAAGCATCTGAAAGACCAAAATAAATAAATAACGAAAGATTCTGCGGAATTAAATTTTTTCTCCGATTCTTAAAAATATTTTTAAAGACTGGAAAACTCACAAACGAATCATTGAAATAGGCATAAAATATTTTCAAAAATCGGAGCAAAAAATTATTTCCTCGAGAGCTTTCGTTATTTTTAATGGGTTTTCTTAACCCACACTGCAACGTTGTCTGGGTCAAAACTTTAAAAGCTTTTTTTCACTGTTTAAAGCACTCAATTGAGCTAAAATTTCTATACACGATTGTTTTGGATGACAATACGATAATTTAATTATAATTAATAAAAATTAATTGATTAAAACTAATTATTGAAATAATTAAATTTTACACCAAGTTTCTCGCCAAGTCGCCAAATTAGTTGTTTAATAATGTATTGTTTGCTTTAATTTTAATTACATTTAGTTTACCATAAAATATGGACTATAATACGCACTTTTTTCTCTCCACATTTTGGAAACAAGTCGCCAAATCCGTCCCCACAACAACAAAATGTTACAAATTGATATTTGCAACGTAGCTTACTCACATTGTGTATTTGGTTTTAAAATGTGTCGTTAATTTTTAATGCATTTTGAATTTTTTTCACTTCTTTTGTAAGTCAATATTCGTTCACTTTACAATGCTTAATTGAGCTAAAAAATTTTATGCGTATTTATTTTAGATGATAAATTTAATAAACATCAAAAAATAAAATAAATTATTTAAACTAATTATTGAATAAATTCAATTTGACTCAACGTTCTTTTTTGCTCTTAAAATTTTAGGTATAAAAAATTATGTTATGCAAAGTGTGAAGTTTGAAAGAAAACCCATGTTCAAAAAAACTCGTTTTTTACAGGTGTTTATTTGCTCTTTCAGATGCACTGTATTGCATTCAAATAGATCAAACGATGAAGATTTGAGAACGGAAATCAAAATTCCATAGGATTAACATTACGTCCGCGAAATCAAAATGGCGAATAGACGGGAGTTTGAATAACATCGATTTGAGCTGAAACATAACACGCACATATAGGTCCCGTAATTGTTTTTTAGTTTTAAATTTCCAGTCTAAAAAGAATTAAATGAATATAAGAAAAATAGATAACCAAGCTTTCATTTAAAGATGGAATGAAAAGTATAAAATTTTATTTAAAATTAAAATAATAATACATGATTTATAAGAGTTTGAAACGTTAATATTCTTTTGATATCATATGTAAGTAAGCAGCTGTGGTGCTTAATTTACCGATAATTACCTAGGTATCTTAGTTTTAAGCATCTAAAGCTTTTTAAAAATTATATACTATTTTACTTTTCAAAAAAAAAAAAAAAAGTATACCTTTTAATCTATCTTTAAATCAAAGTTGGATTTAAAAAGGTTTTTTAGTTATATTTACTTATTATACTTTATATTTGTTACATGAAGACTCGTTAACGACGATTAAAATTTTATTGTTGAGTCACCTTTAATTTAAAAAAATAACAATTACCCATATATGTATACGTTCCTTGTGCTTAATTTGTTTTATACATCAAATTCCCAATTTCTTAAAAATTCTGAATTTGATGTAAAAAACAAAAAATTCTGCAATTTTTTTAGCCACCCGAGGGGTATTGTTTTAGTTGGATCACTTTTTGCGTACCAGATCACTTTTTAATTTTTTTTATCGTTTCCTTTAATTTTAATTACATGTAGCTGATATAGTATTCAATTTAATAGTTTATCGTTTCCTCCAATTTTAATATCGGAAAAGTTTACTATCGTCCATTTCTCGATATTTCATCGTTTACTTTAATTCTTATATTTAATTGGGTGATTTAGTAATAATTATTTAAGTAGGTAAATCTGTTCTTTGAATAGAAATTTTTAATTTTTTTTAAAAAAATTGTGTTTATTTTATCTAAACTTCTCGACCATTTTGAGTTCGTGAACAAAATGTTAATCCTGTAGAATTCCTACTAGCTTCCTCAAATTTTTACTGTTTTATCTATTTAAACTGAATTAAGTGAAAATGAAAGAGCAAAAAATAATGAAGGTTTCTTCGGAATTACATTTTTTCTGCGACTGTTAAAATTTTTTTACCTTTGTTTTAATAATGCGTTTGTGAGTTTACCGGTCTTTAAAACATATTCTTAAATGCTTTCGAAAATTGTAGGAAAAATGTAATTCAGCAGAAACCTTCATTATTTTTTGCTCTTTCGGTTGAATTTATTAGCATTCAAATAGATAATGTAGTAAAGATTTGAGAACGGTAGAAGAAATTCCATAGGATTAACACTACGTTTACGAATTCAAAATGGCCGGTAGACGAGTCTTTAGGTTCCCACATACCAACCAAATTAAATTAGTGAATGTAACGCTAAGGTTTTTTAACGAATGATTGCTAAAAACAAATTTCAGCAATCATTTTTAAATATTTTTCAAAGATTTAGAAATACGCAGGTGAACCATCATAATTAATCATAAAAATATTTTCGAAAATCAAAGAAAAAATTTAATTTCATAAAAAAAACTTAATTCTTTTTTAAAACTCTTTCGAATGTACTTTATTGAATTCAAATAAGTACAAGGGTCTTCATTGAGAAGATAAGTAAAAATTCCATGGGATTAATATTCATAAATTCAAAATGGCTGCCTTAAAATAAAGGCGTTTAAAAATTATAAAGGTATATCTAAATTGTGCTGCTTATTAAAGGTATTTCTGTGCTTCAATCATTTGACTAAGATATATATATCATAATAATGTGTTTCAGTGAAGGTATCTAGTAACCGCGTTAACACTAACGACAATTTAAACTATATTTAATTGTCTCAGCAGTTTAAGCTAAATTTAATTATCTTGGTTTTTCTAATTCCATTCAAGGTCATATCATCCATATGGTTTACAAGGCCTTTAAGATATTAAGGGTCAGGTGCTTGCCAATATCTTTTACTGAGTGCGCTCTAATGCAGGAGTTCTTAATATCTTTCTTTTCTTGGATCTTCTTTATGGAATCAATGTTTTAGAGAATCTATAGTATATGAGATTGAAATTACATTTCTCAGAGCTTTGAATGGTTTTAAAACTATTTATTTAGTCTTTCTAACAGTATTCTTCCTCCCCCGTCCACAAATAAACAATAAATATTTACTTAAAAATAAACTTATCAGCATAAAAAAAAATTAGAAAATAATGGTTTTAAACAAACCTTTTCCATTACATTTTTTTTAAATAATTTGAAAACTTGTGTGTATGTGTCTCAATTTCTAACCAGGTATATATAGAATAAGAATGAAAGCGACATTTAAGAGGATTCGCTATAAAACCTCTGAGGGCTTACAGTTTATAGATTAAGAAATCGTTTTGTAATGCATAACATGACAATTAAATGTTATACGGGGGCATAAATTCCGAAAGCTCTGATAACCGCCGAAAGTTAACGCGGTCTTCATTCCGTCTGATCCTCAAATTCAAGTTTAATCATACTCCTTTTATAACGTCTACTTTCATTTGATAACATCAATAACTTACATTGCAATGTGAATTCTGAAGAAATGTTTCTAAACGATTTAGAAATTGAATGTGGGACGCAATTTCCAATGGGTACCTTCTGATTCCTTTTATAAAGAACTAGAGAAACATTCTATGCTGATAAGGGAGGGGAGGAATGTTTTTTCCATGTATTTCTAACTCAACAAAAGCTAGTTTGTTTACGAATATTTTTCTCCTTATTGATAAGTGAAAAATTTACATTTAAAGACATGCAGGGTTTCGAAATTAATTAATTTTTCTCAACAAAAATGAATGCAATACCGGGAGTGCTTATATTTGTATAACGTAAATGTGTGACGATTTTTTTTTTCATTCCTGGTCAATATACATCTTGAACATAAAACCTGGTCAATATACATATATACATACAAATCTTGAACCTGGTCAATATACATATAAAACTTTTACTTGAACACGGGTGACGCATCCCGGGATACCCTAGCAATCCTTCTCTATTTTCGACCCTCCTTCTTATCAACCATTTTTATCTTTTTTTACAACTTCAAGTCCAGACCACAGTTTAATCTTGTTTGGTGCAGTATAGCCATATCTGGCTCTTGCGCCAATAAACTTTACTTTCACTTGTCACTAATTTTACTTGAGAAATTCTGATCGCAATTACTGTGCAGCTTAGTTTGAAAATAAGAGGTAGATTAAAAAAAAATTTGGACTAGGGAATGAAAAAAGAAAGATACAATTCCAATAATTTAGTTTTGTTTTGTCATGTATTCGATAGGAAGCCTATTCAAAAGGTGCAAGATTACGTAATCCAACTCTTACAATACTCACAAAGAGTGATGATTATTTCTCCATTCATAGTTTCAAAAAGAAAAATTAAATTGTATTTCAATTTTTATTTTTTGAGTTCTTTTTTATTATTAAAATAGCAATTATTTTTTATATTAATCGTTATAATATGGTAAATATTTTAATTCATTCTATCCGAGGACTGAAAATAACAATATAAATATTTAAAATTTAGCTATTGTGATGAGAAAGGCGAAACAATCTTATCCATCAAATCAAAATTATCTGAGAAACTAAATTACGAAGATATCATGAATGAATATATTCTACAAAACAATTTAAAAAAATAACACCGGTAAAAATAGTTTTTTGAACATGGATTTTCTTTTAAACCTCACATTTTTTGAACTTACTCACAAACGCGTAACATATTTTTTTGTACCGAAATTTTTGATTTTGAGAACAAAAGGGAACGTTGAGTCAAATTGAATTTATTCAAAATTAGTTTTAATAATTTATTTCATTATTTGAAATTTATTAAATTTATCATCTAAAATAATACGTGTAAAAGGTTTTAGCTCAATTTCGCAAAATGTTAATCAATTAAGCTACATGTAATTAAAATTAAAGCAAATGATAAATTATTAAACGACGGATTTGGCGACTTGGCGTAAAATTTAATTCTTTAAATAATTCGTTTTAATCAATCATTTTTTATTAATTATAATTAAATTATACTATTGTCATCCAATAGAATAGTGAAAAGAAAATTTCTGCTCAATTATGCGCTTTAGAATGTGAGAAAAAAAGGCTTTAAAAGTTTTGACCCAGACAAAGTTACAATGTGAGTTCAAGAAAACCCATTAAAAATAAAACATAAATTTAATTTTTTTTCCTTTCTAAAGTCCTTTAGCTCCGAGGAAATCCTAGTGATCCGTCTTTATTTCGACTTTTATCAACCAATTTTTACTTTTCCATTTATTTTTTGATGTCTAGATCTCATACATATGTTGTTTGGGGCAGCATAGCCACATCTGGCTCTTGCGCCTCAAAACCTCAATTTTCATATATAGTCCCGAAATCTTAAAGGAATCACTTAAAATGTTAATGAATGCCATATATCCATGGCTGTAATATTAGTTTTCAGTAATGGAATCACACTACATGAAAAATATTTTGATTTCAAATATTTGAAATTTACTTTGATTTCAAGAAGTTACTTGAATTTTTAGCTTTCAAATTCTTTCAATGATTATTTTGTTTGTTTCATTTAATTAACGTCTCACTGAGAGCAACACGGACTGTTGGCGGTAGACCTCGTAATTTTGAACCTCGTTCAAGTGATGAGGACGACACCTATGGCACCCCCTCCTAACTTCCCCACCACGCCAACGGGAAGACTTTAGACCCCGACAAATTTAACGTGCATCAGCTCCGGCTAGACTGCGAGTCTTTAGTGGCATCAGGCTCGAACCTACGACTGGACCAAAACCACTTCGAGTCTTATCCACAAGGCTACCGCGGCCAATGATTATTTTATTAACGTAGCATTAAGAAACAATCCGAGCACTATTGCCACCGGATTTCGTAATTTTGAACCTCGTTGAAGTGATGAGGTCAACACATCAGTTGTCACCGTACTCTTAACACTTCCACACCATGACCACACGTGGAAAAAACCTGGACAGATTTAACGTACATCAGCCTCGATACATGGCTGGTCTTCAGTGAAAGTTGGATTCGAACTCACGACTCTGCAATAACGCCGGCCGCGATCTCGCGAACATAATTATTCGACTACTGGAGCTTCTTTGAATGATTCAACGGGATCGGAATAAGTCTTTAATGTGCATTGAATCACGCAATTTTTTTTTTAAAGAGAGCGTAAGAATTAATAACTTATTTAATCATATCATATAATAATAATAAATTATTTCAAAACTGAAAAGTATGTAATTTTTCAGAGAGGAAGTACTACTCTAAAGAAAGGAAAATGACAAACCAAAATAAGAAACAAAACAAATTATTCATCTTCCGCTTTTTGAAAGAGTAGATAAGGATGAAAAAAAAAAAAAAAAATGAAAATAAAATTATTGTTCAACTATCTTTCAAATAATATATAAAGTTATCTCTGAAATAAAGTTTAGGTAGTAAATAATGTTCTTAGAATGTTTACTATACATGTTATCGGTTGTATTTTCTATTGATAAGATTCTAACAAGAATTTAAATGACAATCTCATATATTCCAAATTATTTCACTAGCAATCATGTTGATAGAATTTTATAATAACAATATTCTAAATCAATTTAAATCACAGAAACCTTGTAGTAAATTTATATTTTCCCGAGTTCATTCTCGAAATTGAATAATCATGGAATTATTTTATCGATTATATTTTTCATCATTTATTATTTAAAGTTTGAAATTCAGGAATGTTGATATTTGTGAAGTGTTTTAGGAAACTTTAATTTGATTACACGAGCATTTTCTCAGTTACCCTTTTGGTTAATTATTTTATTTTATAATTTTTGAAAGTACCCGTTTACATAATGTAACATCTAATAATAACAACGTTATAGGGTTTTTCTGTTGTTGTTAAGAGGTTAAAGTATAAACAGAAAATAAAAGTAAAACGAGATTATTAAAATATATATAATATATATATTTATTTTCCTCCGTATCGAACAGCAACCATAAATTAAAAATGTGGTTTTAAGTTGAAATATTTTATCATAAATCTAATGGATTTATAAATAAATGGCGATAATGCTTCAATAAGAAAGCAATGAAAAACTAATTTGATTATGAAAATTTTTACCTGTGGTTTGATTTAAATGAGATTAAATTGAGTAATAAGATATATATATATAATTCTTAAAATATGATGTAAAAAAGCAACACCAAAAAAACCTATTATTTAAACGCAATACTTGAAAAAATTGTTAAAAAAAATAGATAGAATAATCGTACTTTTATTATATATGCGGTCAGTTAAACGCTTTCATGTAATTAATACGTGTGATAAAGGAAGGCGTGTGTGTGATAGAAGAAAAAGAGTTTTGTGGTAGCATTAATTTATCGCGTGACTTACGAATTATTTTGAAAAGAAATAATCGTCTGTGCTAATGAATCATTATTATTAAAATATTCATTTGTCGATTAGGAGAAAAATAATACAAATATTTGCGGTGATATGATTTATTAAATACCTTACACACATATTGAATTTTTATGCGGGTTGATTCAAGAGGAAGGGGATTGTATTTTTAATTTTTTTTTTACTTTTGAAGAATAAGATAGCCAAGAGTACTTATAATGCTTTAAAAATAAACATTCATTTTTGTTATTTATAAATACATATTTTTTTTCGTATTTTGTCCATACTTTTCTGCAGAAACCATGTATAGTCTTTATCATTATTTTCTTCTAAAATAATTTTAAATAGTTAAACTACGTAACTGTCATCGTTTTTCTGATTTGTAAAAATTGCAATTCAAGTTAAAAAGCAGATTTTTCTCGGTGTTGAAAAATGAGATTGGTTCGAATTCGAAAAAATTTGGCAATTATATTTATTGCTGATGTTGAAAGCTTTAATGCTAATTTTTGATTTTGTTAAAAGATACGTTGTCAAAAAATCGGAGGACATCTTAAATCTTTTTCAAATAAATAAATAAAATTTCTTCGTGTGATTGAAAATTCTACATAAGTATGTTTAGAATCTTTAAAAAAAATATCAACTTATTCTTAAAAATTACTTTTTATAATATACCCTCATGTACACACATACATCTGTGGTGTTCGTTCTAAATAATTGAATAATGATAAAAGATGATGCCAAAAAACAAAATTACATCATGTATATTTTGTAGTTATGGAAAAAGGATACAATATGTTTCGCTGAAAGAATTCGAATGATTCTTTAAGAAATTGTTTCTACCGATAAAGAAAACGAATTGTTGCGCAAAAGGTATTGCTGTTAACAATTTCTTTTCTTTCTTTCACTGTCAAGAGCACAGACCACTATCTTGTTTTTCTATTTTGTTTTCACGGTAAGGCTGCTCGCCCAGTTGAGGCCCAGTTTTAACAAGTTACCGTTTCCAAGAAAGAGATCCCAGAGGCGCCGATCACGCGTTGACGATAAGCCATCCCCCCCCTTCGTCCCATGACTTTGTTGGTGTGGGGGAAGAGCAGAGAAGACTAAAGAAAAAGAAACACTAAAAAACACCCTGTGCGCGCGTTGCGTGTAAATGCAGCTGGCCTTGACATCGGCGTCACCTATCTGGCTTCGTCCAAAACTGGATTTCCTGTAAAGAATGTCACGCAAAACGCGCGTTCGAACCTATCACGCCGTGCACGCAGTTTTCTTTCTTTACTTTGTCTCATTTTTCCCGCCACTGTGCAATTGACGAGTTACGGTTCCCCGTGTAACCTTAACTTCTTCCATTTCAGCCGCTGGTTGCTGAATCATCTCTTTTCCCCTTAACATGTACGTGAGAATAAGTTTTGTTTTTGTTTTCAAATGTCGATAATGAATTATTAGGTGCGGATAGATGTTTAAGATGCATCAATCCTTCCTTTTGAAAGTCATTTTTGTTATTCTTTTCGTCTGTGTTCAAATGAGGTCGATTAGTTCATGCACTTATGTCCCCTTAGTAAACTTTCACCCTGTTTCCGAAGCAGAATTTTTGTGGTAATCGATTCGTGAGTTGGACTGAAGAATTTTCGTGCAAGACTTTTTAATTGGCTCTTGTTCTGGTTTTTAGTTAAATACTATGAGTTGAGGGATGATAATTTGTGCATTTTTTACTACCTTTTCAATTATTTTACACAGGCATTTTAGTAAGAAAAGTAGATTAAAAAATTTTTAAAAAAATTGACGAATTACTATAATGTTGGTACCTCATGCCTCACAAAAACAAAACCTTATTTCAAACATTTAAAAACATGCAACAATTATTTAAACGAAAATACTGAATTAATTTTTCATGATTTTTTTTTGCAAATATATTTCTCTATGCATTTTATTAAATATTTCTGATAAAAAAATTCATGTTTTTTTTTTAAAACTTTCGTACTCTAAAATGCTGGTCATTCTTTTGTCTCTTCACAGATGTACAAGAAATAGAACTTGATAAGATGTTTGTGATCCTTTTTGAATAATCATGGAGCAATATGATTTTAATCCTGACAGTCGAGATGAAGCGCCAGTTCAAGCTAGAGGCTATCAAGATTCCTTGGAAATACAATCTTCCATTCGAGAAATGCCAAACATCATTCAGTCTTTAAGTTCCTATGACAAAGATGGTAAACAGAAATTTTATGGTACACATGAAGAAGGACCTACAACTAGAACACGCTCTAAAAATGGTCCAACTTCACTTGATGACATTCCACAACCATTTTTGATGCAAACTCCTCACTGTACATTCAAGCCCGAAAAGAATAAAAAATGCCAAGTTTGTGGCAAGCATGCCAGAACACCATCAGATTTGTTACGACACATGAGAGTACATACTGGTGAGCGACCCTTTCCATGTGTTGCTTGCAATAAAACATTCAAATGTAAAAGAAGTCAACTCACTCATCAGTACCTCAGTCACGGCATCAAAGATGGTTTGTCAGAACACCGTCTTGATGTCCTTGATCATCGCAAAGTCAAAAGGAACACAAATAAGCTGAAGAGTAATTTCTGCAATCAGGTGCCAACTATTATTGATAAGATTATGCACAATTCCTACATGAAACAGAAAATGGAACAGCAGCCTGTTGTTGTCGATCAGGATGAAGACACTGAGATTATGGCTGGTGAAGAGATCTCTAGTATGAGTGATGGTCCAATTAGTTTTGTTGGTTTGTTCAATTCTCAAAATGAAAATGGAGTTCAAGTGAAAGACGAAACCAATCATCTCGAAAATGTAACTAAAGAAGAACTGGAACCCCCAATTATTAAAGAAGAGCATTGTTCTTTCCTAGATAAGCAAGATAACAATGAAGAAAATAAGATAAATAACAATGTTTCACTTTATAAACCTAAGAAAAGAAAGAAAGATCATTCAAGAAAGGTGCCCATATTACGAATAAAAACACATAAATGCACGCACTGCAAAAGACAGTTCAGATCCATTTATACTCTCAGGTATCATCTCAGATCTATGCACGATGAGAAAGTTTACTTAAGCCCTGCTTTAGAAAGTCGATTGAAAAAGAGAAGATGGATACCACCTCATGTACGCCTACAGAAGTCTAAAATAGGATCTAGCAGCTCATTCAGTCACAAACAGAAAAGTAGTTCTCAGAAGGAGAAAACATACTCATTCTTGCCTACCTATCCAAATGAGAAAATAGAGCAAAAGTTTTTCTCTCAGATTTCACAAAATTTTTCAGATTCCCCTTCTCAACCTCAAAATAAAAATGACGATGCTATAGACTTACATGTAAATACTAATTTTTCTCTTGAAATAAAGAAAGAAAAGGTCGATTCTTATGAAGACGACATTAATAATAATGTTAATGAGAAGACAGATCGAAATTTAAGAGACATTATGGGTCTGAATGAAAATGAAGTAAAGCAGATGTCTTATTTTGCTAACTCCCTTCCAAATACTACTGCAAATGCTACAAGTACAGCTTTTACATTCAACTCTACCACAAACAATACCGGTTCATCAAATCCTTTTGTTCTGCCACCACATATATTTTTTCCTAGTACTCCAGCCACAGATGAAGGTTTGATGAATGAAAAACCCATTTCATGGGAAAGTTTACAAGTTAGTTCTGAGAGTGTCTTAATATCAAAATTAGAAGCTGTTCATCCTGGAACACAGCAGAAATATGTCTTGTATAAATGTGGGCTATGTGGTAAAGCTTTTGCAAGCTTGCGAGTCATATGTGGACATTTGGCTCTCCATAATGATGCAAGCAAAGAAAAAGATTGTGAAAAATGTGGTGCTTCTTTTAAGTGGAAGACTGAGTTAGATTCTCATTTGGAGTGTCACCAAGCATCAGACAGAAAATTCATGCCTACATCTCCATTTCTACCAAGTTATTATGTTAATCCTTTCCCTATTCCAGTTGTTACTCCAAGTGAGCAGAATGTTATGTCCACAACCCGCTTGTTGCCATATCCTTTTTTCCCAATGCCTCAACAAATACCTCAACTAATGCAGCCAGGATTTTTTCCTTTCTTTGCTGCTGCAGCCTTGCAACCTCAAATGCAACCTACAAACAACAACCATGAAGAAACCATTCGAAACTCATCACATTCCCCTCCACAGAACAGTCCTACAGCAGAAAATTTTGAAGATAAAAATTTAGTCCAAGGTTGCAATTTTCAATGCAAACTTTGTCCCAAAACCTTTGACAGAATATTTTCCTTGCAAAGACATGAACGTATTCACAGTGGTGTCAAAGCATGCTTCTGTAAAATCTGTGGAAGAGGTTTTAGTGAATTACGGAACTTAAGACACCACATCATACGTTTTCATGCAGAATCTGCTCAGAAAGAGCCTTTACCATACCGAAGACGACCGAACAGAATGCGCAATGTCAGCAGCTCCCAAAAACTGGTGTCATTTTTGAAGAAAACTGCAGTTCGAATCTTGAACTCAATGGGACAAAGTAAGTCTGAAGCATCTAATATTCCAGAAGAAAATAACAACAACTCTGGAAAATTACAATCCTCTGAAACACCAAATCAACAAGAACTTGAGAGAAATGAAGTACAGAATTTGTCTACTTCAGTACCAATCAGTACAGTAGAAAATTTGCAAGAACAAAACACTTTGAGTACAATGCCAACATTATTTGATGCTACCTCTCAAGTGACTCGACTTTCCCCATCTCAGGATCTGAATGAAGTTCCTCCTCCGAAACTTTCCCCAGGTCTTTCAGAAGAAGCAAAGGATGTAGGGCTTGTAGATAAAATTGAAACGGGTAACAATGGTGCTGTTGAAGTTCTTCAGGATCCAAAGCGATCTCTTTTGGGAAATAGGCGAAAAGGAAGACCTTTCAAGTTGTCCACCATGTCTTCCCAGGCACTGAATCTTGGTGGTGATGACATCTTGTTTCCACTTACTGAGAGCAGTTTTCTGGAAAAGCATGTTGATGCAATATCTGAAAGCAGCTTGTTGCAGGCTACAGAAATACTGAGTACAGCAATTTTATATTTTGCCTAATTTTAATCAAAATGAGTTATCTTATGTATTATTTTAACATTTTGTGTCTAATTATTAGTTAAGAATTTAATTCTTATTTTCCATAAGTAAATTCCTGTATTTACAGGATATTTAAAAAAAAATTAAAGTTTTGCATTGTCAAAAAATAACAGAGTTTATAAGCATACATGTGGTAAATCATGAAGCATTTCAAAAATGCCTCCGTAATGTGTAAAATGTTGAGATTTATAAAAAGATTAAGTATAAAAATTAAATTGGATATCTCTTTAGACATCATATTTATCAGCACTAGGGAACTTGAGAGTTACAAGCTGTCTTAAAAATTGTGATTATTAAGTAAGTTTCAATTATAATACAATTCAATTTATGGTTGAGTGCATTTTAGCCCCCACCCTAGGTTTTTAGCATATTTAAAATTAGAATAAAAGAAAAATTTTCAAATAATGTCACCCTTAATGAATACACTTAGAACAAATAAATGATGAGGTTTTAATTCATAGTCTCTTTCTAATTAATACAAATTGTTAGTATCAAAAGTAAATTGATGATGGTGAAAAAGTCTTTTACTTTTTAATTATTGTTAAAGATGCAAATATGGTAAATTTTAAAATTATATGTAATTTTAATTCATTAACAAGTTTTTTTTTAATGTTACTTCATCAAATTTAAACTAAATTAAATACAGCCAATGTAAATGAAAAACTAAATGTGGCCATCTCACATGAAATGATTCCCTATACTTCATTATAAATTTTATTTTAGTATAATTAAATAAGTAATTATCTAAATAAGGACACTGATAACCATTCATTTTCACTAAAGTTAAGATAATTATCTCAATTTTATTTACTATTCAGAAAAATATTAGAATTCAGTTAAATTTTCAACTCTATATACTATATTCACTTAATAAAATAGTTTTTAGAACAAAATTTAACTGTGGTAATTTCTTTGAATATGCATTTAAACAGAGGAGAGAAATTATTACATTAAAATTTACAAATCCATTTAATATATTTTAAATTTCACTCATCAAAAATTTTATAATTGATATTTAATGCAAACATTTTTCATGGGTTATTCATGAAATTGAAAATTTTGCATCTTCTCATACAATATAGTAATTTTGGCAAAGATAAAAATATATAGTTAAAAAAAAAGGGGGGGGGGCATGCTTAGTTATATTACATTTCTTTTTCTGTAATACTGCTGAATCAATACAGAAAATTAATTCTACATAAAAAGTTTTGCTTCAAAAAAAGAAATTGCAAATTATCTTAGATAAATTTAGTTTCAAGTAGTTATAAAATTCATTTTATATCATATTGAGTACTAATATCTTAAACAGTGATAAATAATTTTTATTCAAAATTTTAGATAGCTGTTTAAAACCAGAAGTTGCATTTCCTCAACTGAGTTATTATAATATGGAACAGTCACCAAATGAGCCAATCGACATGAGAAATCCCACTGCTAAGGAAAAGTCTGAAGTGAATTTGAAGAAAGAGGTTGAGAATAATGAGATTCAAGATAGAAATCCTGTTTTTCCCACAGATACTAATCTTGGGTAAGTATAATGCATAAACTGTTGGCTTCATTTCTACAAGTACAGTTTTGTTTTTTCACTCAACATTTACAATAACAATAATTAACATGATAGTCACATATTTTTGTAACTTATAAGTACATATATGTCTGACATGAGGAGAATCATATTAGAATGAAGGTATAACTGTAACCTGCAATTTCATTTTATAAAGAAAAATGATCAGATCGCATTTTCAGAATAATAAAATGCCCATGTTTTGATAAGATTCATGGTGCTGAAATAAATGTTATTTACAATTGCATAAATTTAATAATGTTGAGATTAATAGGGGAAAAGTGTGCATGAAAAAAAGTGAGAAAAACAGTGTGCAAACGATGAAAAGGGCACAGTTTTGTTTGATTTTGATAGGTAGTGAAAATATGCATTTATTCAATTATCTCTGTTTAAAACAAGATCACACTAAAATGTTAAGAAATTGCAATTTGTGCATCTGAAATTGTTTTATTATTACTTTTATTTTTATTTCAATATTAAAACAAATCATTAATAAAAATATCTCATTAGTTCAGTGAAGATCTCATAATACCTTTACAAAATATTTGTATTAAGTAAATGTATTGATATTTTCATAGTATATAAATGAATTAATTTACTTCATGTATGAAATATCACATATATTTATACTTACCATAATGTTCTAGTATTGAGAAAGTTATTTTGAAGCATGACACATTTTTGCTGAAAGAATTATCTCTAGTTTTAATTTGCTCTTTATGAATAACTTACAATAGATAAAATAACATTTTAAAATAATCATATGTATTACTTTGAATGAATTTAAATATGAAATTTTTAATACTCTTAAGCAAAAACTTATATACTTTATATTATTTGTTAATTTTTTAAAAATTTGTTTTACTAAACACAAAATTTCACTTGCATTCCTTTTTTATAATAGATTGAATATGTTCAATGACACAACCCAAAGCTCAGCAGCTTTGAAGATTCCAGAATCTTTTGAATCAAGATGTTTGTTTCCTTGCAGTTACTGCCATAAAAGCTTCAATTCCATCACTGACATAAATAGGCATATGAGCTTTCATGCAGGTAGGATTTCATGTTATTTAATTAGGAAAAGATCAGTAGTGATCTGCTATATCACATTAGTCAGATTTTTTAATTGAATAATTATAACTAATGAGGTATTTAATATCAAAAATAGCAATTTCAGTATTAATTTTTATACGCTCTAATTTTTTATGCATTTTCAAGAATATAACTTATTATATACTTACTTATTTATATTATTATCAGTCATGTATTTGTATCTGTAATTGTAATATTTTACTTTTTATTTTTTTTCACATATTTTTTTCCTCTGCCATTAACCTTTCAAATTTTATTTATTTTGTTTTTATCAGAATATCACAATTTTGTTCACTTATTTTTTACAAAATATTTGTACAGAGCATTGAAAAATAAAATGAGCATGCATTATATTCTTTCATGATTATGACGTGATCATACACAAATTACTATGCATAAGAACTAATTCATAATGAAAGGGGGAAACCAACTATTAATCAAACAACTATCATTATATATGTATGTACTGTTAGAATTGTTTTATGATACATTTAAAACTTTTCTTTTATTAACAGATATAAGACCTTTCAAGTGTCCATATTGTAGCTACTGTAGTAGAACAAACAGCCAATTGAAAGTACATATGATGCGGCATGAAGGTATGGCTCACATTGAATTTTATATTAAAAAATATGAAATATTTCATTAATTTTTATTTTTTTTAATTTAATTAAATATTTCATTGAATCTATTCAATTAATTAAAAAAAAAAACTTAAAATAATTTTCATTTTCATATTATATACCTGTTTTAATTGTTTTACTGTCAGTAATCAAAAAAATAGAGATATATGGAATGCATTTTATTCCATTTATATGATATTGATATGTATTCTAATTTAATTAGAACAAATGAAATGTAAACATAAGAGATATCAAAATTTAAAGAACTGTGCAGTTAAATATCAAAAGCTTATTCAAAAATAAATTTTCTTTCAATTCTAATTACAACCAATGAGATATAAATTTATTTCATTGGTGAATTTATTAATCAGAAGATGGGATGGGGAGTAGAGAAGATCTTGTGAGACTCAGTGGGAAAGCATACACTATAAATTTTACATTAAAATATGGCAAGAGACTGTTTCAAAAATGTGATAGAATAGTGATTGAAGTTGAATAGTACTGCAAAGGAGTATCAATTATAAGGATTTGACAATGGGTCATATTTATTTCATTTTTTAAAATCTTAACATCAGTTTGATAAATCTGTAAAATAACAGCATATTTACCTATTCATTTTAAGAAAGTATAAAAATTATGAAGTTTTAATGCCAAATGTAAAGTTTAAATGTTTATATTACATCTGTATTACAGTATATTTAAAATGAAATATTAAAGCTGATTTATTATTTGATTGATTTATTATTTGATTAATTTATTATTTGATTCAGACATTTTACATAAATTCACAAATGATTCATTCAATAATAATTAGCTATAATTGATTATAGCTAACCCATTAGTTATTTAGATAACAACAATGGATTTGAAAAACTGAAGAATAAAATATAATGCAATGTATAACTATAGTACATAAATAAAAATAAGTTATAGAATACACATAAGTGTTTCTCAAAATTATCAAATAAAAAATAAATTAGCAAAACATTTTTTCCTTGTAATTTTCATATTGTAAGCTTTACTATTATATTTTTCAACACTCATTCTACCAGCTTTTTTTGCATTTTCTTTAAATAATTTATGAAATTTTTTAAAAAAGAGATTTGACAGGAATTACCATTTATGTATGTTGTTATACAATGGAATGTAAAACTATAAATTAATCGAAATTTTATAGAGGCAAAATTTTTGAAAGTATAACAGATAATTTAATAAATTTTTATTATGAATATTCAGTATATACTTTTTGTAATATTCCTAAAAATCCCTAAGTGAAAGAAAATGTGAAATCAAGTAAATCAGTGAATTACAATAATATTATTCTGTTAAATGTAATCATATAGTTACATAAATTGATACTTTAGAAATCTAAAAGTACATATTTCTTTTTAGGTATAAAACATTACATGTGTCAGATTTGTAATTACAATGGTGTCACACAATCTGACTTAAACAGGCACTTGAAAACAAGAACCCACCTTTTACGATCTCGCAATGTATGTGCATGCTGTGGAACTGGCTTTCACACCAGGAGTCTTTCTGACGAACATTACAAAAGCTGTCACCTTTCAGCTAATTCCGGAAACAACCAAGATCAAAATTCGAAAAACCAATCGGAACTGGCTGCCAAGACTACAACGTCCAGCAATAACCGAAATCGGGTGACGCGCCTGAAACAGTTCAGGACGCCAGAAGAGAAAATCAAAAGCGAGTTTTACCAGAAGCTGTGTGATCTCAGCAATATGGGTTTAACATTTAGTGACTTTCTACAACAGAGCTCAGCAGCTGCGGTGAATCTCGAGAAATAAAACACGCACAACATTCCAGCCTCATATATATTATACATATAAAATGGAAAATGCTTAACTTGTTTTACCTACGGAGTGCTTGAACAGTTTCACATAATGATTTTTTTTCATAAAAATATTTATTGAAGAGATTATTTTGTTTTTATTGTTATTGACTTGTTATAATAAGTTTTGTTTTTTAGTACTTATATATATGTATACATTTGCTGAAAAAAATTACCAAGTTCCTTGAAAAAGTGATACATCTTTTTGTAATTATATAACATAAGCTGATATGTATTAAACAAAAGCTTCGCTATTGATGGCAGCAATCAGTGGCCGTCCAAACAGAAAATACGTAAAGTAGTAGTTTATATCAGCTCATTGTTGTCCTGTTGTTTTATTGTTATATTTTTTTAAAAAATCATTCCGGAACCTATCAAGCACTTTCAGCGTCTCATATACATGAGAGAATTGTATTTATGTCATACAGTGGATATCTTGATGTTGCATGATTTATTATTAGAACAATTTGTCAATGAAAGATACTCAGGGTATTTTAAAGCAATGCAAGATGAAGATATAAAGAAAGTATATATGCAACAGATAAAAATCATGAAGAGGTATGAAGTGAAAGAAAATTTCACTTTAAAAAAATCAACTTAACTGTTACATTAAAAAAAATGATTTATTGGGGTTTTTTTTTTAATAAAAGCAAAAGGGAGGAAAGAATGTACATGAGTTTCTTCTATGTTTTTATAAAATTCAAACCATTTCAATAGCTTAAAATATTACATATATTTCAATAAGTACATATGTGCTGTAAAATATGAAGAATGAATTTTGATGTAGGATATCTCCCTTATTTCTAAATCATGTACAATATTGTGCAGGTAGTAATAGCATACTTATAAGTAAATATATCATTAATCTTTGTGTATTTTTTATTATAAATATACATGTTGAAGCTTTTTTAAAGTAATAGCAATAAGAGAAGTTATTAAATTTTCAAATTAATTACAGTTTTTCAAATATCATTTTATTGTTAGTCTTCTATGTCAGTTTGACATTCATTTTTCATTACAAAAACAAAATATATTCCAAATTTCAAAATCTTAATTTTTATGAATAAACAAAAAATTTTACAGTAAAATGAAATGTGTATCATTAATGTTTTATAAATTCATATATTTCAATTTAGAATATATTAAAGATTGATGTACTAAAAAGTAAATTATTCTTGTCATGGAAATATAATTCAGTTACAAATCATGTAAAAAAGCTTATGAAATTTCCCATTTTCTTTATAGAAATTATCTGAATAATAGTGATAATATAACTAAGTGAAAGTATACATTTGTAAAAGTTTATATATTTACCAAATGAACTGAAAATTGCAAGTATTGATTAATCAAACATGTGGTAGTAAAAAAAGGGGAGGGAGAAGTAATTTATTTGCTATTAAATTACAATTATTTAACATAATTATTTTGAAACATAAAGAATTACTTTTTAGTCACAAAATTTTAAGATGCAGAAGGGGAAAATATATACTATCAAACTAAGGTATAAGTCTTATTAATTAAGCTATGATAAATTGTGTTTACATTTGCAGTTTTTGTATCAATAGTAATTTTTAAAAATAGAATTTAAAACTCTGATCTGTATGTAGAGCATTTTCTACAGTGAACTGTAAAATTTCGAAATTCATTTTTCACTTTAAAAAAAAAAATGTTAGAACCTTTGAAAAATGAAATTCTGTTGAGTAAATAAGTGATTTGCCAGCAGAGGCTTTTGTATTTTAGAAAATTTACTGCCTATATCTTTAAACCTAAATAACTATAATTTTATAATAATTCTGAAAATAAATTTGTTACACTGTACAGCAGAAATGTTTTCTTATACCTCAAAGTAACATAATAAGTTTATTTTTCTTCTTGTGTCATAAGATATAATTGGAACAAATATATGTGCAATTTTAAAACACATTCCAAACTTAATTAAAGGATATGTATGTGTGTGTCTTTAAAAAAGCTTTACACCATAGGTTGTAGAAATTACTTTTTTTTTTTATATATATAATTCTAATATTTCTTTAAAATAGACATTTTTAGATCATGTTATCAAATCTGTTCTTTTTTGGTCTTAGTCATATCAATATCCAGCTTGAATGTGAGAGATAATAGCCTTTGCTGTTTCATATTTTGCATAACCTCATCAATCAATCAACTTGATTGTAAAGCCAGTATCCTAGTTGATAGAACCATAACAAATAAGCAGGAGGTTTGCAAGTTCATGAATTATTTCATTAATGATGGTACTACAGAATAGCTTTGCATCAAATCTTATTGAGATTTTAGTATCCTCATGTGACATGGTATGAATGGTTTGGAGAGTGAAGTTTCAGCTGAGGTGTTTTGTTTATTTAATCAAACTAAATAAACCTATATATGATTTGAAGAAATGGATCCTTTATTTGCATAAATAATAAAAGCATATTTAAGAAGGACTTGAGGCATTCCTTAACTCTATTGTCTTTTTAAAATAGTCGGAAAAAACCTACGTTATAATTTATTTCAATACAAAATACTAAATAAAAAGTGTTTTCAAGGCATAATTTCCAATAAAAGGATTTTATCTAATTGAAAACACATTTATAAAAACTTCAACAGTATTAATATATCCCTGAAAAAATTTCAGAATAAGCTTACCCGAACAAAAGTAAAAAATTCCCCCCCTCCTTATCTCCAAATTAATTGATCAAATATTGCTGTATTCATCCTAAAATCTACCTCTAACATAACTGCTGTACAGTTGATCATGAAAATCAATCATATAATTTCAAATATACCTCATATTGTTATACATAATTCTTCCTTGTTTTTTTAAAACTATTTTCAAGTATTTTTACCAATAGTTAATGCTTACATAAATTGTAAAGTTTTAAGCCAACCTGCAACCTTAGCTGAAATCTAAAAGCAGGTGACATTTTAAGCAGGCTTAAGCTTTGTTATAAGTGGCCAATGCACTTATATGGACAGAAGTTATTTCCCTAATGGGATATATTTTAATAGAATGAAATGTGGTTTTTGTGTCCTATTGTATGTGCTATTTATATTATCTATACAATTAATTGGCTTTAACTCCTATGGAGGTAGGATATGTACTTATATCATTTTTAGGAAGAATTTTGTAAATAGTAAGCTGGAAACAGTGCATAAGAAATTTATATGCTATTATAAATTAGAAATATAATTTTTTCCGAACATATATATATATATATAGTCAAACCTCATAATATATCATCAATAAAGAAAATGTTTATTCCTGAGAAAAAACATGTAAAAATTATCCAAAATTAATGTTACAGCTTATATCTCAATTTTCAGGATAAATTTTTTAAACGTTGATAAAAAATACAAACATATACTTAATGACTTTTTGTGGTGTTTTGAAAGAAAAATAATAATTTATTAAAATCTTTTCTCTGTAGTTATTTATTAAGTTCTTTTAATAAATTTTTTGAAAGTCTTATAATTTTCAAATTCAATCTTAAAATATGTTATTTGGGGGGGGAGGGGATTTTCAAGAAAGCAATTATTATTGCCCATTTTAAATATGTTACACATAAAAGGGGAATTTTTTTTTTTTTTAACTCTGTATAGAATTTATCTGACAGATTGATTTAAAGCTATTTTTCAGAAATATTTAACTTGCAATTTTGAATTTTTTTAAAAAACATATGGCATTGTTTTTAATGCATATATTTTTTCTTTATAGTTTTGATTGCAAGTTCACCAATAAGTAGATTGCTATTAGAAATCAGATTATTTTACACATTTTTTTAAAAATACTATCCCAGTTCTATATTGAAGCTTTTCTCAAGTTTCATAAAAGGTTAGTTTTAATTATTGCTATTATAAGCATTCATATTTGCTGAAAAACCACAATTTTTTTGCTATAATTTAATACTTTCAACTAAAGTTTAACCAACCAGCTATATGTCATTATCTATATTCTGATCACAATTATATTATATGAAGATATGGCCAAATGATAAAGATATCCAATGCAATTATAAGGATATTTAATTCTGAAATTTTTTTTTATTAATGTTAAGAATATTTCCATAGATCAGGATTCATTTCATTTGACATCAGTTTAAATAATCAAAATTAACAATTTGATAATTATAATACATGATTTTTGTTGAAGAATTTAGTTTTTAAGAGAACTTTTTTCAGTTTCTTTTTAATGAGAAAATCCAAAATGTACCAATTAAAATTTTTAAAAATTGTTAACAATATTTCATTCATATATTGCATGCTATCACAGAAACATAAGTATGTAACCTGTCTTTATTTTTAGACAGGTAAAAAAAATTACACCTGTCTAAAAATAAAGGAACAATTGAAGCAACAGTGTTACGTTAATACCTTATTTCAACTTTTTATAGAATCTGAATAATATGAATTTGTAAATTGTTTGTGGTTTGACTATATATTTTGCTAATAAAATAGAATTATTACAATACTTTATATTCAAAAAGTTAATAGTTTCTCTTTTAGCATTTAATATGTACTTAATTGAAGTTAATTGACAATTAATCGAAATCTAAAAAATTAAAATTATTTTGTCTAGATATGCATGTATACATACATCAGAGTGTTTAAAAAACAAGTTCTTAAATTTATGAGATAAAAACGCTGTTACTAGACTGTTTTTGAGCAAATGTGTTATAAATTTTTATAAAATCTATGATCAACTTCAGCTCAATGAAACAGCATTACTTAAAAATAACAAAAAACATAAAATTGAGAACTTAATATGTAGAACTTGATGAAGCGATCCAGATTCAAAGAGACTCTGATAAAAATAAAAGCAATGCTATACTTGTATTCATTTGCTTACAAGTAAAATGGGGAAATAAATATCTGCTTTCAAATGCAGCTTAACTGTAAAGAAAAAAGTTTTCCGCATGAAAAATATCTTTAAACATGACAAGTTTTATAATTTGGGACTAATAATCCTATTGGATCAGTTATAAATATATTGCAAAGTTTCAGAGACAATATGTTAAGAAATAGAGGAAATAGCATTCTAACTTATTTTTCTATAAAAGCTCCAAAATATATGTAAAATTATAAATTACATAAACATTGAGCTGAAGTTTCTGTTCAATAACTGAAGTTCATTCCACTGAAGTTTTAATTTATTTAATGTTCATGATTGTAAGTTTCTGTCCTTCAAAAGGCTTAATATTTTCAAGCACAAAATTAAAAATATAAGCTACTTCAGTAAGAGTTGAAGCTAAAGCATAGATACTGAGAAATGAAGAGAACTGTAACTTGGTGCTCTGTGCTTTTAATTATTCAAAATGTGCTCATTTTTGGCACAACAGTTGCATTCTGTCCAAAGTTTGTTGAACTTTTAGTTTGCTTAAAGTATATTTAGAGCTTTTCGATGTCAAAAAATTAGTGTAGTAATAAGCTGGTATCTACTTTTTATGCTCAAAGTTTATTTTACCACTGGTTGTGAAATCCCTTTTTTTTTTTAAACCTTTTTACCTCAATTATACATAGTGCTTTAAATTATTGCATTATTATGTATATAATGTATATGTATGTTGTATTGAGTTGTATTACAATAGATGTGATAACTGTGTTCTGTGCTGCGATGTGATTATAGCTGTAGGTGTGATGATATATTCATTAGATGTAATTTGTTGAGTGTTATGTAATGTAGAAATGAATTTTATGTACAATTTTATAAGACGAAGAGAACTACAACTATACCTCAATGATTTAAAGCAATAAAAAGAAATGTGGTTTATTTTGTGTTTTATTTATTTCAACTAGCAAAAATTTTTAACTTTAAACAAGTAACCAACCATATACTTTAAATGAATTTTATACTTCTAAAAATATAAAAAAACTATAACAATTATTTTATGCAACCTTTTAAACATTGATATGTATAAAGTTGTAAGTGATGATAAATGCATATATGACTATGTATACACTGTAACATTGACACAGAGTGGATCTTTGCTGTTTACCAAACAAAGATTGAGCCACTGCAAAGATTTACTTTAGAGCAAATCGAAGTGAATAAGCATAATTTTAGAGTTTCTTTGAAAGGAAGCATTATTCACTTTAAAAAATACCCTACATTAAGTAATATTAAAGAAATTAAAACCTTTTGATGGTCATGAACAAATTGAGCTCACATTAAAAAAAACCTCATATTGTACGCAAATGAGTTCCACTCGTCAGAAGCTTACTACCCAAATGGTTGCAACCGAACTCTGATTGCGTAGTAAAATCTTTTCCCAATGCATGCAGACGAGCTGATTTTGACAGCTTATACTATCCTGCTTTGTTTAAATTACAGATGATACCTACTCTCCAAGTTTAGTCAGTTTGACAGCATACAGATGATAGTACGGGTACTATGAAATGTTTTACATAATGAGGGAAAATCCTCTCAATCTAGATATGTTTTTTCCCCTTCTCTTTTTTGTTACTTGGCAGGGTTTATTGAAAGAGTTTAAAGGTAAACCTAATTCTGAAGATGAAAAGTTACAAGATGAATATGTGAAATTCCCTCGTTTTAAAGTATATCCCAAACAAAAAGAATTTTAAGTAAATATAGTAATTAAATGCTTTATGGAGTTTAAAATTACGTGTGTTTGTTCAGACATTTTAATTTAATATTTTAGAACAAATATTTATAGTATTTATCATTTATTGAATTGCTTAAAAAGGCAAGTAATAAATGCTGTAAATATTACATTAATGTACAGCAATTAGTTCTTTAAAGGCTATAATTTAAAAACGAGCTAGCTATTACTGCCATTAAAGGCTTCAATTTTTTGAAGCAACTGGAGAAAAATGACTGCCACTTTCAGTCATTTGGTCGTGATGATGTAATAAGAAGGCGAAAACTGCTTATTTTTTTTAACTATCAAGGGGTAAAGAGTAAGTACTTTTGAAAGAATATTAATTATTGTTAAATTAGTGTAAAATGTTGATTTTTTTGTTTTAAATTTCAAAATCAATATTACTCCTTCAAACTTGTCATTTAACTCAATTTTTTATCAACTAAATATTACTAGTAGGAGTTTAAAATAATTTTTCACGGTGCAATATAAGTAGTTCAAAAAGGCATAAAAGTTATTTTAACAAAAATTTATAAAAAAAGGAGCATCCATTTATTGTAAATAACAATGATTATTCAGAGGTTAAATGCACAATCTGCAGAGGAGAATTATCCAAAGAAAAATTATTCAACAGAAAAATAAGATTTTAATAATTGAAATTTATATAAATCTAAAATGTTAAAACTACTCTTTATTATTTTAAAAACATATATAGTTGAATGGAGCAGGCTCAGTTTTTTTTTCACAACTCTAATCAATATATCCAATGAAATTCCATTAGCACTCCTTTTGCAAAAAAATAGTTGGTTACCTTAATTTAAGTATCTCATCAATATTTTAGCCACTGTTCTTTGAAAAAATCTGTTAAACATATTTTTTTAGCCAAAGAATATTAATTAAAATTATACTTCTTTTGGTACAGTGAAATTGTAATACTGGTCATGTAGAATACAAACAAACAAGAGGACTGTATGTTAAGTTTACAATTGCAGTTTATTTACATTATTTGTGCACCCATTCATTTTGAAAGTAAGGAGTAATCCTTGATAGATAAATAAAAAATTGGATATTTTATAGAATGAGCACACACTTATGCTACAAGTTGTATAACAAAAACACTGTTGTTTTACTGTCAGTAGAAATAAGTGAGAACTGCTCAGCATGTGCTAAATTATGCTAAAGGTAAAATATATCAAAAACAGCAATTTTAAAAGTTGGTTTAATATGTCCTCATTAAAAATTATATTTCCAGCTAGTTGATCAATGTTCTCACTTATTTAAAATTCAATTTTCCTATGAATTGTTAAGATCAGTATATTTTATGTAAGCAATACCAATAATCTCAGATTTCTAATGGATTATTATGCAATGAAAAGCTTTAAAAAAAACAATTAAGTCAAACGATCAATGTATTTACAGATTTATCAGTGAAATTCCCCAAGAATGTTTCTTCCTATGATAAAACAATTTTAGATACCTCTATATAAACAAGCAGTACATCTTTTGTTGCATGGAACAGAAATGCCCATTGTAAAGAAATTGAAAATTTTCTAGAATCATATTAAGTTTGCCTTTGCCTCATATTACAGAATACAAACTATAACTGGAAGATTCAGACAGCCTAGCTCCCTGAGGCCATCGGTTTAGTTTCCTATAACTTTGATTTAACCCATCTTGTAATTGATTAACTAGTTTTTGCATTAATCATGAACTTTTTAATGAAAATCAGCCGAAAATAATTCAAAAACACAAGTTTAAGATGCTGTAATAATTTTGTTAAACTTGATAATATTTTAATTATATGATTAGGGAAATATTGATAGTGAATTAGGTGTTAAAATATGATTATTTCATTTCTAGCCACAGCAGTTCTTGCATGGATTCACTGACATTTCATGCATTATCATATCATTGTCCTATAAAATATTTTGTATAGGAGCAAATTTCTTCAATTTGTAAGATGTCAGTTTTATTTCTATACTGGGTTGATATCCTGGTGTAGGATTCACATTGTTTTTGAAAATATGCTCAGCCTACCAATCAAATGATAACTGCCAAGCTTGGCACTAACATAGAATCTATTTAAAATATAGTACTATAGCATTAGGACAAGAATCCACAAAGATACTCCTACAAGTAACTCTCCCTATAACAATGTTTCTTTGGGAAACCATACAAAGACTTATAATCTAATTGAGAGAGAAGAAGGCTTACATCTAACACAAGTCCACAGTAAAACGTGAACTATAAAGTACACATAAGGTATCCCCAGGAACCACCTTCCTTTTTATAAAATGTTGCACAACAAGCATGCAGAGTGGGAAGCCAATATTGTCAGTAAAATATACGCAAACTAAATAACAAATTATAAAAAGCTTAAAAACAATAAAATTTTAAACCAGAACTATGATATTTAATATAATAAGAATGAAAACATTGACTTAATAGTAGTTGTCACATGTTTCGGTTATTACAAATACATATTAGTAATTTAGACAAAAGGCGAATGATAGGAAAAGATAAGCTTTGGTTGACTAGAAGGAGAAACAAAACACAGAAAGGTTGCTAAGGCATTATGGGGGTGTGTAACCTGTTCCAAGAAGAGAATAAAAGTTTTATAAAATTAATGAAATTTATATGAATTACGAAAAAATTTATATGTTGTAATAAATTCTCACACATTTTAAAATATAGATTCTGTGTCTTTTTTCATATTTTATAATATATATATATATACACACACACACATATATATATATACACACACATATATACATATATATACACACACATATACATATATATATATAAAGATTTTTTTTAAAATAGTAAAAATTCAAAATGGTTATCATAAATAAACAATAAACAGATATATTTATTACATACAACATACATAAGATTTCTGAAAATTTGGCTTCAAATAAATTAGATTGTTTCATGAGAAACAATGTGTTCTCTCTCACTCATTCATAGGTCAACTTATAACTCTATTAGTTTCCATATTGGCTTCTCAAAAAAGGCTTGAATATCATTAATAAAGAGCTTAATTAAGCTCTTTAAGTTTTAAATCATTTTAATCAAGTTAAACCATTTAACAGCAATTGTGAAAAAAAGGGTTTTATAAGAATTTAGAGTTTACCAAATACTTCACTTTTCAAACAAAAACATAATAAAGAAAGGAACAATTTTTTAAAGTTGTCAATATTGATAATTTTTCACAATTTAGGTATTATAACTGAATATTAAAACTTGTAAAATAGTATAATGGCTATAATAATACAAAATTTCAAAAAATATTAAACTTGAAAATTTTTGAGCTCACAAGTGTATTATTTCTCTGAATGAAACATTTTTGAAATATAATTAACAAATTAATGTAACAAAAAAGGATGGGGGTGTATTTATTACAATATAGGGTGCTAAGTAAATTATAACCATTGGATATTTTAAGCATTACATCAGAATGAAGTTTAAAATAGCTATTACAACAACATATTAAATAAATTTATTTCAATGTTATTATGTTTGAAATAAATAATTTATTTCAAACATAATTTAGTTACTTTTATTAAACATATTAATTATTAATAAAACTTTTTGAATATTATATGATTTACTTTTGAATTCATTGGCATAATTTAAATTTAAAAGATAGTTTATGATAATTACATTACATGCCTTAAAAATACAAATAAAGATAAGCTAGATAAAGATTTAAATACATTAAACTTACACACAATGAAAATAGACATTAACAAATATTATTATACGATTGAACCAATGTATGATAAAATAACTATAAATTCCTTAATCATATATTTTTGTAAATCAACATAATTTAAATCATATATTATTTATTATGTGCATACAGCAATATAATTCTTCAATTTTCAGGAGGCAATTTAATTTTTGGAAATTGTCAAAATTTTAGCATTTAAATCTAAGCTAACATAAAATTTTTCTTTTTAAATCCCCCCCCCCCCCCCAAAAAAAAGTAGAAAACATTATAAGTTATGCAAAACACTTCTCAGTTACTGTTTGTGTTTTTTCTGAATTAAAAAAATTACATTTTTTAAAAAATTTTGCAATTTTATTTACACAATTAATATTACATAGCAATAAAATATTTAGTTCAATGAAGCCTTAAATACATACAATTCTGATTTTAGTAGGTACAGTAATTAAAAACACTGCAGTTCCTGAGGAAATATAGACAGTTGTGTAAGGCATGAAGCTCTTACCTCATTTAGCTAAAATACTCTTGAATTCTGATTTTGGATTCTTTTCTAAATATTTTTGGACAAATTCACAGCTTACTTTGACTTTAAGTTGTCTGTCAAGAGCATATTCTAGAGCAGCCTAAATAAAAAACAAAAAGAATTAAGACATATTTACAGAAATATATCTTACAATACAAAATTATTAATGTAAAACTTTGTTGCACATAATTTATGCAACCTTTTGAATAGCAAATATTCAAACTCATTTCATAAGAAGTTCATTGAATATTATTTGTTTTAATTGATATTACACTGGCTACACAATAGATTATTTCATTCTGCAATTGAATGATGAAGATAACTAGGCTGATAACCAGAGTCATTCCACTTACAGCAAGAGAGGCCTAATTATATTAAAAGCAGCTCCCCATATTTTGCACTATGATATATGATGGAATCAGGACACTTAACCAACTCAAAATCCTCTTATAATAAGGTTTCATCACTAGGTTGGTTTGTATAATATACAAAATATCCAAAACATATTCGTCCGAAATACACAAAGGACCTAATAATGAGGATGAAATAAAAGCTAGTACCTCCCTCATCTAGCATTCAAACCACATTATAAGAGGATTTTGAGTTCTAATTGAATTTAACATGTTGCTGCCTCCATTGTTCAACATTATGATGGAACTGGAACTCAAACCCAATACATTAGAAATTGTGATGTTCGTGAATTTAATCACAGCCCTACCACATCACCAGGCTACTATGGAACAACAAAACTTAATACAATTCACCATCAAATGCCAAACATAATTTTGACCCAGTGTAATTCTGAACATATTAAAAAACATTTCTTTTACAAGCAATTAAAAATAAGCTTTCCATTAACCATAGAAAACTGCAGATATAAATTAAAAGAAAACCATATCCCACGATATAAAATTTTTAATGTATACAATAAAAGTTAAAATAATAAATGGATAGTTGGAATTTTTGTCAATGCAATTGATAATAACATAAGTATAAGCATTATATGAAGAAATGAAAATTTTCATCACACACAAACTATATTCACAAATCATTATATTTTTAATATTACAAATGTGTTTTTTAAAATCATTATACACAAGCTACAAAAAAACTGTTCCTTTTTATATATTTCATAGAACTAACACATTTCCATGCACTTCTGAATATCAATTTTAAACAAATCTTTAAGAAATCTTTTTGCTGTGTAACCCATCTCTACAAGATACTTTTATCACATGCAATTGTAAAACTATTTTCTTTTCTTTTTCTTTTGCAATTTACCTAAATTGCTAGTAAATATATTTTAAATTCTAATATTATTTGATTTTTTTAATAAAAGATAGTTCCTATTGATTCCACTGCTTTTATTTATTTTTTTTTATTTTTTATTTTTTATTTTTTTTGCTGATAAGTAACATTAACTACAAAATATGTATAAATATTCATAGTACTATTACAAAATCTTTACTGATTCATTTGCCCTTTTCTATAACAAATCAAAATTTATTTTATGCAGTACTGGTCCAAATCAAAATATTTTACATTCTGTATTTTCCATACTTCTTCATTCTGCTGATTCAATGCAATGTTTTGATTTTTAGAAGATAATTCTAGAGATACAAAGTAGTTCAGTTATGTTTTTAAAACTGATACTTAATATCATCTTTATCAATTTTTTTATTTACATTAACTATTAAGGAATGAAGAGTTTTAATCATGCAATAATTTATTTTATTAATAAAGTATCAAATATTAAGAAAATTGAAAACAAGTTAACTTGTTAAAGTTCTCTTCACTTGATATTAAAAAAAAAAAAAAGACTCCCTACAAAAACTTAATAAGAAATGTATACCAATATTATTGAATCTATGTGTGTTTAAACGACATATTCCATTTAAACACATTTTATCCTTAAAATGTAACAGCATTTAAATAATACTACTCTTTACACTTTTAATTTAAAGTAAAACTCCATTTACAACAACATTATGTAATAGATTGTAATTTTTTTTTTAAATGTGGAACATATTGTAGATTAGAAAAAACATTAACCAATTAAAACGCACTGCTCTCTTTACATCAATAAAATCACCAAATAATATTGACAACTTTTTCTACCATAAAAAGTGCTGTAAGTTTTGTTCCTGTTCTTAAACATTGAGCAAGAAAAAGAAAAACTTAATTTCATTCACTTTTCTTGTTCCTAATTAATGCTCTTTTACAAATTATGTCTTACTATAGAATAACAGTTTTTCAATACAGTACATATACATATGTTTGAAAGTAGCATTTATAACATTTTGTTACTAATTTTTTTTACATACTTCAGCAAGTAATTTCCCTAAGCCCTTTCCTTGTAAGTTTTCAGGAACAATAGTGTGCTCCAATTCAATTGATGATGGTGTCAACTGTTTATATTGCAAGACTGCTTTTTCTGTACAAATGTAATGAAAAATAAATGTTATAATATAATAAATGTTATACAAATGAACTGAATAAATAAAACAGAAAAAACACAAATATGAGTGAGAGCTTAAGCTTAATGAAAATGCCTTGGAAAGTGAAATATTTTTAATAGCAAAATTTTTTCATTTTCTTGGGTTATCAAAAATAAAATAATAATAATAATGTGAGTAAAATACTAAATTTAAAGTTTCAAAAAATGAGGTAAAATATATATACCTCTTGTTTATTTTCTAATACATATTAATTAAATCAATACAATTTATCTGTCTGTTGTTGTATAGCAATATTATATTTCATTTATTTTTAATATAACTAACAGTTGACATTTTTAAAATAATAGTTAACTTGTAAGACAATCTTTTTAAGACTACACATAGTGTTTCCAAGTAAAATAAATTTTATACAGACATACAAGGGGGAATTCAAGAGTTTACTCCTTACTTATTTTTCTTATTATCACACAGAAACATAAATAATGACATAATTATAATAGCACATAGTTCAGTCCACAGACTAATGTTTCCAAACATCTGTCACCTTCCTATGACTCCAGTAAAAGTAAATTTTTCTTCAATAATTCCCAATTTTATCTAAAAGGAATGTAATAACATTCAGTATATTTTGGAAAAGATGTGTACTTTCTTTCAATAAAACTCTAAAAGTACATAAATTGTTTTTGAAGAAATCAACAAAAGAGGGAAGAATTATAAGCATCTTTAATTAGCATGTTTGTTAAGTAATAAAAACTTTGATACAAGTTTATAATTCTTTTTAGACTATCAAATAAAAAAGAATGGTCTTGGAATTTGACTGGGAAAAAATTTAGTAAAAATAGGCAACGAAAACTTTATTTTATTTATAAAACGAAATCACGAACTGCAAAAAAGCAATTAATTCAGAGAAAAATAAAAAGACATTTTCAATCTTCTAAAATAAACATAATACTATAATTTAAAGTGGTTGCTCTAAAAAGAATGAGTAAACAAGATTGGTAATTGCAAAAAATTAGCCTAAAATGAATGTTATAAGCTCTATTTTGTAATAAAATTTTTATTTGTCTGACATTAGTTGCACTTTTTCCCTAATTGATTGACATTAGTTACCTTAATGACATAAATTATGAAATTCCATTAATAACTTATAATTTGATCAAATGTGCTATCCACATTCAAAAATAATATTAAATAAGGCCCACTGTGAAACAACAATTCAATGCTTATTTAATTAGAAGCAAATGCTTCCTCAAATTCTTTTGACATTGTTAAAATATGATAAATGAAAATATTCAGAACTACTTTGTCAATAGTTTTAACTTCAACATATGCATTGAGTATTAAAACCATACTGTTAACAATTAAATTTTACCTACAAGATGTTACAAAGTGTATTATTCTCCAAAATTATGGGAAAAAAACATCATACTATAATTTCAAAAAAGCCATAAATCAGAGGTCATATAGCAAACAGAAATATGCAAAACTGATATCAAAATTATTTTCATTTAATATGTATATATGTGTGTGTAACTTAAATAAGCCTTAATTTTAATCATTATAAATTGTTTTACTTCTTCACACATTTTGTTCACAGGATTCTTTTATTTAATTGTTACAACAGCAAATTTTCATTATTAATTATGAAAGATATTTAGCAATAAAGCTCTACCACTTCATTATATTTTGGCATATTATTATAAAGAAAAACTCCAATATTGGGCCAATCATATTAGGAAAAACAGCCAGGTATCCCTATTTGTCACTGAAAGTTCTTGGTATGGTTTTATCAGAAAAATAACAAATATATAAACTATATATCACAATCCATGTCTGGCAATAAAGGGCTAAGTAAATATAATCATATAATTTTTAAAATAGTTAGAAAGAAGTAAGTAAGGAAAATACCTTTTCCATTAGACAAAGAAAATTCTTTTAATTCAGCATCATGTAGCACTTTGTATTGAGTAGAATATAAACGTAGCAGTTGCCGTTCTGTGTTCCTTAAAATTCTAAACATTGTCTGAGATCTATACAAATCTGAAATATTACATATATATAATAACTAAATTAAAAAAATTCGATCTAAAAATAAATTCATTTACATGTTATTTTTCCATTATTTTTCACAAATAAGATTTTGCAATAAGCTAAAATGTGATTGAGAAATGTTATGTAACACAACTTTTTTATCCATAATTCAATACTTATTTTTCAAAAACTGTGCAACATAAATATATAATACAAAAGAGATTTTACAACAAAAATAAAAATAAAACAGTAAATTTTATTTGTAAATTGGTTTTGCTACAGTAAATTTTTATTTCCCACAGAAATAAATTTATATGCATAGCAAATTTTTGAAATGAAAATGTATTTCATTTTTTTTTAATCTATTACCTGTTTAATTATATCACAAAATGAACAATTCACACAAACTAAATTTTGTCACAAAATAAAAAGAAAAGCATGAAAACATAGCATTTCAATATTCTTTTTGAAAATTCTAGAAAGGCAGGGGGGAAAGTAATATATACTAACAATTTTGTGCAATTATGGATTTATCGTAGTTAAATATAGAATAGTGATACTTAAAAATTGCTAAAAATGACAATGAATTGTTACAAAAAGACTGCAAAAAAGCTGATAAAAACTACAAGTGAACATTTTTATAAATTTAAACAGCTCTTTTAGTTTTCATCTGCATGAAGATAGATTAGTTTTTACATGAATCTGAATATTCTTGAATGGAAAATATCCGAGGAAAACTAGATAATATTTCACTTTCAAATTTATTGAAAAAAATAATCAAAAACTTTTAAATTGATAAATTAATAAGCAAAATTATTTAAAATTTTAAAAAATAACAAAAACATGACCAGATAAAAAATGCATATCTTTAAACTTAGTACTGTGAATTAGATTTATATGCATTAGCCATAATTAAAATTCAATAGTTCAAAGTTAGTAATGAAAATCATAACATTATTCATAACAAATAAAAAATGAAATCTTAAATATTCATATAAAAATTATTTTGACTGCAATTAAAAAGTAAAATTAATTTGTGAACATAATGATCTAAAATGAGATCATCAAAAAGCATCAGCAAGTTAAAACTTATGCTCAAATTCGCAAAAAGACAGGATCAAGAATTAAATTAGCTAGTCAACCCTTAAAAACAGAAAAATAGTGTTTAGTTTAGTTTTTATTAACATCGCACTAGAAGCAACACGAGGGCTATTGGCGACGGACCTCATAATTTTGAACCACGGTCAAGTGACGAGGACGACATCTGAGCTGGCACCCCCTCTCCTAACATCCACACCACGCCAACAGGAGGACGACATCTGTGCTGGCACCCCCCTCTCCTAACATCCACACCACGCCAACAGGAGGACTTTGGGCCCCGAAAAGATTTAACGTGCATCAGCCCCGGCTACATGGCGGGTCTTCAGCGGACAAGGATCGAACCTGCAGCTGAACCAAAACCCACTGGCCGCTAGTCCACGACCTTGACCACTAGGCTACCACGGCCCCGCAGAAAAATAGTGATTGAATAGACATAAAAGCAGTGTAAAAAACAGCATAATGCTGAAAATATGAATTCTAAATAAAGGGTCAACTTGCAACAATTTATTAAGATATCCAACATTACCAATGCTTGATATAATCATATAATAAAACAAATTATGCCAGGTATGGCTATGCTGCACCAAACAAGATTTAACTGTGGTCTAGACGTGAAGAAAAGACAAAAATTAGTTAACAAGAAGGAGGTTTGAAAATAGAGAAGGATCACTAGGGTAACTTAGAGGTGCATCATCCACGCTTATCAAAGACAATAAATCACATAAGAAAGAAAAAAAATAACAGTAGAATTTATTGGGTTATATGATATCTGTTACAGCACTTGATATCAATAATTATGTCTATTCATTATGCTTTTTTTATTCAGGAACATGTTTTTGATATCATTTCATTATTTTTAACTATATCACTTCTCATGATTTTAGAGTGAATAGCTAGGTAGAAATGCTGCACACAAATGAAACATATATTTTTATTCATAATTCATGAATTAGGTTGAAGTAAGAATAAGTAGCATGAATATTATGTTATGTGAATAAAGGTTTTACTATAAAAACAAATGCAGGTATTGTATAGAAAGAATTTACTTTTCATTACTTTAATATATAATCTATCCAAATCGTAATGTTTCACTATAATCAATATCTTTAAAAAATTACTGGTATAATTCTCTTTTTAAATATAATTAATTTTTTCAAGTGTATATTTAAAATTGCTGAAATAAAATCATCATCAACTTATGAAAGAGTAGAGTGCTAAATTTTACCAACAAAACATTACATTTTTCATAAATCTCATCTCTACCATAAAAAAAATGCATTATATGACATTATGTAAATAAAGAATAAAATGATTTTGAATTTAAAGCATTCATTTCACATGTACATTTTTCTCAGGCATCATGTGCACTTCTAGCATCTAAACTATTATACAAGATAATAGTAATAAAAAAAATTTATAAAAGATAATTTTCTTAAAATATTAAAGTTTGTTAGACAATATTTTCAGTATTTTAACACGTTTCAAAATTCAGAAAATAAAGAAGAACAATTTTCATACTTGTTTGATTTTGATACAATATTAGTTCTGTAGAGCAAGCTATTACTAAAAGACAATTTTGGGTATATACATGATTATAGCAGCATGGGTGAGAAAATAGTCCAGATAAAAGTTTATGCTCTAGATATAACTTGATTTATGGGTCTTTTACCATTATAGCACCATGCATTTTTGGTACCAAATAGACATTTGGCTCATTTCTTTTCCAATGTTTTGCCATTGTCATAACTTTAATATTTTTTTCAAGTCTTTTTTCCTTTCAACTAAATATATGTTAGTAAAATTAGTTTCTGTTATCATAATCCCTAACATTTCCTAGAAAAATAAAAAAAGTAAACCATGAAATGGAACAAAAACAAAAAATTAATTATACTTAGTGCTTTCTATATAAAATAAGGGTACTTTTCCATTTCGCCGGCACAAGCAAAAATGTTGCCAAAAATGATACTACTGATGCCAAACAGAACATGTATTGTCACTAATAAAGGTTGCTTGGCAAGATTTGCACCGGCAAAATGGATAAGTACCAAAATATGCTATGCCATCATTAATAAAAATAGTTCTGAAAAAAAAAAAGTGCTGCACTAAAAGACTAACATTATATAAAAATGGCATTTAGCATAACAGAGAACATTTCTTCTTTTGGAATGCATGTAATGCTTTATTAATACAATCAAATAACAGATTATATATTGCAAGCAGTTTCATCATTTACTGTATCCACACAAGCTCTCAACAAATGGACATACTATTCATTAGCCAGATCAAATAAATAATCAGAATATTTTATTGTGAAATATTCATATTTTAGCCAATTACAGAATGATTTACTATCTATACTTTAAATCACTAAATACCAAAACTCTGCCTAAAGTATTTTTCTCCATTACCATAAAAGCACCGAAACCTCAAGAGAGGAAACATTCTTAATTTCTCAATCTTCTAAAAATCAATTGTAGGAAAGAACATGATCAACATACTCCTTCCAGACAATTTATAATAATTAATTGTTTCCCCCACAGAAGAAGTCACCTTAAATAATTACACCAACTAGTACCCAAAAAATATACCCTTACAAAGTTATGCCAAATGGTATGACTGGTTCAAATTGGGAATAGGGAGTCCCCTAGACGATTGGAGACTTTTGGGAGCGATAATTGGCGATTTAGGAGACACCTTATTCCCGATTTTAACCGGTATTACTTAAAATAATTGCTGTTCCGATTTAAATTTAATCATAAATGTTATAAAAAGTGCCTAGGCTTCAGTATAAAGACTTATGGATTTGGCGAAATTTTTACAGGTGATAATTGAAGTATGCTAAATTTTTAAATGATCGCAATTTACAGACGGTCTATGAAAAATCTACAGAAACATTTTCTTAAATAATTCTGAGCTAAATAAAAGAAATAATTATTCCAAAAAATAAACAATTGCATTGGTATTTTTTCCAACTTTTGTGAGAACTAAAGTAATTGCAAATGGCACAAAAAAGAAATATATTAACAAAAGAATTATAAGACTTTGCAAATGTTTCAACAAATTTCTTTCTTTTTTTTTTATTGTATCCTGTGAAAGCTAATTAATTAAAACAAAAAAAAAACATTCAAGGTGGTATTCCGATTCTCTCCCTACAGTTTACTTTTTAAGAGCATAGGTTTTTCAAAATGATATACAGTCAAAGCTTGTGATAAAAGAATTCTTAATTTCAATTTATTACTAAAAAATATATCTCGAATATCCTTACGCAAAGCCTTCAATGTTGACATCGGATCAACACAAGCTTCGAGTTTACAAACTAGTCCGCCAGAAAGAATCTGAAAAATAAACCACGTCATCGAGTCCTGATAAAATGAATCAGTAAAAAAAAAACAATACAAAATAATTCCGTTACGAAAAATATAATAAAAAATAATAAAAATTTCATTAAGAAACCTAAATTCGCAATGTATGGTTATTTTTTGGATTTCTTTTACATCATTATTTAAAAGGAGATATCCAATTTCCAGGCTCAAGTCTGAATAATGCATTTCAATTTCATTTATTCATTCACTTTTTAAATCTTATGCACTTTCTTGGGTTGATTTCTTAAATGGTATTGGTTTTATTCTACACAAGCAATATTATAAATTTTTATTATGATGAAATACAGCTCATACATGATACTTGTATATCAACTGAGGTAGACGATTGATTATGGTCTTGAGTTCGTTGCTAATTGTTCACAGAATCGTGCGTTCGAGGCCACTGAAGTCCCGTCATATTGTGAAGCTGATGCCTGTTAAATCTGTTGAGGCTCCATGTCTTCACATTTCGATAGTGAGGAAGTTTGGAAAATATGATGTCAGCTCAGATGTCTTCGTTGCTTAATCGAGGTTCAAAATTATGAGATTCGTCGCTAATAGCCCTTATGTTGATTTTGAGTGTGACTTTTTCAAATAGGAATGATTGGATTAGTTGGCTGTACTAATGTCTCTCTAGAAGCAAAAAGAGGGCTATTAGAGACGATCCTCGTAATTATGAGCCTCGATCAAGTGACGAGGACGACACCTGAGCTGACAATACCCTCTCCTGAATTCCACATTATGCCAATTTGACGACTGAGTCTCGACATATTTAACGTGCAGAAATCCCGGCTATGGTTTGCCGCACTATTGCCGAGGAGGGCCCTGCTGTTTTGTTCTTTACAAATGTATATAATGTATTTAAACTTGTAACTCATCACACACGCAACACAGCACCCTTGCTAGTGACTTAATACAGTGAAGACGTGCATTCGCATAGCTCCTGAATTTTTTTATTACTCAGTGTCTTACTGGTTTTTTTCGGACGGCTGATATACTAACACCATTCCGTGGTCTGACAAACAGCTGCGGATGCTCTTCCTACTTTCGACGGCTTTCCCGTTATCCTAACACTGCTTCTCTGAACTTTTGCTCTTTCCTATCCTTCTTCCCGTCATAGGAAATTTCTTCCTCGTTATCTAATTGGATTGGACCTCAAAATGGCTGACAGAATGAACACTTCTGCCTCTGCTGTTGCACCTGATTCTTTTCTACCAGCCGAGGTAAGTGCTTGCCTGGGCTTGAAATCATACCTCACTCCTGACGACTACATTAATCTTGTTAAGCAATTTTATTCTAGAAGATACGATTCACTCACAACTACTATTTCTAAGCTACTCCATGATTCAGATGCAGGAAAACCCTACCCCTGATTCAGTCTAAAAACTTACTCATGATTGATCACTTTATTCATTGAAACGCGATGACTCTTCAAACCAAGCATTTTAAAAATTATTAAATGTAACTAACTGCTGAAATTAAGAATGTTAAAGATCTTAAATTAACCTTAATTAAACTTCAACCGGCCTCAATTACACTGCAAGAAATTAAACATAACCAATCTAAAATATCAGAAAATGACTATGTGACCAAGAGCAACTGCAAGCATACTAAAACAAAGCATTCTGATCACTCGAATTTGAACATTATATCCACTGATAAAACACCTAATATTGTAAAGGAACCTAAACCTGTAAAAAACCTAAGCCGATGCAAAAACCTAAGACTGTAAACACCATCTCCCTCTTCAACAGATTTCAAAACCTCGATATCGACGAAATTGAAACAAATCACCGATTAACACCAAAGTACCCCCCCCCTCATTATTCTAACTAAAACCCAAATGAAACTCTAAAGAAGATTAACTACATAACCATCGAGAAAACAGTTGGTAAAATTAACAGATCAAATTTAAAACTTTTTTAACCTCTATTGAGGCACATAAATCTATTCAACGTCATATTACCGAGAATAATATAGAATCACATACCTATGTATTGCCGAAACAGAAATTAGCCAAATTTGTAATCAGAAGATTACCGATAGATACTGAACCCTCCGACATTGTAAATTAACTTAAAAATTTCGGATGGACTGTGAAAACATGTCACATCAGGAAATCCAAAATAAATAAAATAACCTAGCAATGTCCCTATTCCTCATTCAATTGAAAGCTTACCCAAAAACAACGAATTTTATTCAATAGACCATATTAGTTATCTAAAAATCAAAATTGAACCCTTCAAAAAGCGAGCGATCCCTAACCAATGTTATCGTAGTCAATCCTTTTTTCTTTTCCCTTCGAGGTTCTGTACCGGATCTGCTAGATACGTGAAATGTGCCGATAATCACTTATCTGGTCAATGTACGAAATCACCGACTCATACTGCCAACTTCACCAAATGCCCCAAAACTCTTTACACTACAAACTGACTCCCTCCCCCACCAATGCTTGAGAAGAGAGAACAAGAGAGAGAGAGAACGCACAGGCAAATAATTTGACTGCAGGAAAATCTGCAGAATCAAATCCAACAATTGCTGAATCGGCCATCCAAAATCCCACACCTGCCAATGATACCACAGCAGAGACTTCTCAAAATCCCTCCTCCTCCTTTGCTGACGATCTTAAGGAAATACTAAACTTCTTTGATCCCCAGAAACTCTTTAAATCTATGGCCATTATTCGAAATCTTAGCTCAAAACCCTAAACTAGACTCCATCAAAAACTCGTTTAGTAAATGATTCCCACCCTCAAATTTTAGAAATTTGGTGAGAAATTCCTAAACTAAATGCAACTACAATTATTTTAAATGCAAACTTATATATTAAAAAAATAATAATACAATTTCGGATGGTTAAAAAAATATAAAATAAACTTTAATTTAAAAACAAAACATATTTTAGGTATGATGAAAATCTTGAATACAAAAAAAGCATGCTAAACTGACAGGTGTAACTTTTTACTACCGCTATTTTTTTTTTTCTTATTTTTTTTATTATATAAATAATAAGCTCTTACATTTAGTTTCTAACTTTAACTTAAGTCTAGGTTCTTTTTTTTTTTACATTGACACTGGAGTAAATTGCATGTCCAGGCCAGCACTCAATTGATCATATGACTGCTGCTGATACTTGTAACTGTGCGTAAATATATAATTGAATCTATCTATAGTGCTACTCTTTATAGTGTACGAAAAACCAGGGTGTGGCTTTTATTTACCTCATAATTCTCCAGGCTTGCCTTTAAAATACTTGTACATTTTAATTATTGTTCACTCATTCAATTTATTCATGGCATGTAATGAGTTAAATAAATTTGTTTTATTTTAAAAGGTGCTTTGACCGCGTAATGTATTTAAATAAAAATAAAGTACAATATAAATTATAGAATGTTTTTATTGTACTGACCATACATAATAGTATTAATAAGAATTTTATAATAACTGCTCAGTTGTAAAAGAAATAACTCGGATTACATTCATTAAAGGACGAAATTCATTAACTTTCATTTTATTTTTGCGCTTTAACCAAAAGTTTCATCAAAGTATTTATTTAACTACCGACAATTCGACAGAGCAACGCATACATTAATATATCGTTTCAGGACGGTGAAAAAGAGAAAAATTTAGTATTAATTACAATTTCAAAAAATGTAGTAAAATTACACTTCCTATATAAACAAATTGCGAATTTTGTACCGATCTGGTTCCTGAACTGAACAAACAAAATTTTTTAAAGTAATAATATCTAAATGGTTAGTCGTGTGTAAAAAGATAAGAAACTTTTTAACTAACTATAAATTTATTTTAACGACTGCCAGCAGCTATACTGTGCGGCGAGCTCGTATACTAACATTAACACACTAATGGCATCTCCCGCCAAACCCAGTTCGTTCCAAAAACAAGGATGTTGCCAACACGCAATGGATAAAAACTGGGTTGATGGTATGGGACTAACACCAGAATCATTCCACATACATAAACCAAAGACACCACAAAAGTACTAATAAAATAAAAGACATTGAATACACACAAAAATACAAACAATAGATATTGAACACAAATAGGTTCAAACATACTCCCTCCGCATCAAAAAATATTCTCAATACAAAGGTAAAGGAGACAATTTTACAATTGATCTTTTAAAGTAACCATTTGCAGTTTTACTGTCACAACTCGAACAGTGCCATCGTTTCCTGTATGAACTTCAGATATAAGCCCTAGACACCTGGAGGCATATTGTCCTCCTTGATTAACGCAATGTCACCAACAGAAAGATTAAGTGAACCCTTTTTCCACTTATACCTCTGTTGTAAAGAGTTCAAATATTCCTTATGGAATCTTTTCCAAAAACTTAACCTCAATTGTTGGATTAGCTCCCAACGCTTTAATAAGGATATTTTGGAATTTGAATAATCTGTATCAAGAATACTTGAAATTACATCTCCAATCAAACAATGTGAAGGTGTTAAGACATCTAAATTTGACACTTCTGCATGATTAATTTTCAGTAACGGACATGAGTTAAGAACTGCTTCAATTTGAACTAATAGAGTAGAAATCTCTTCGAAAGTTAACACCCTTTCCTTAGTTATTCTATTCAGATGAAACTTTATAGACTTGATTCCTGATTCCCAAAGACCTCCAAAAAGACGTGAACTAGGAGGAATAATGTCCCATTCAATTGCTGATTGAGATAGATATTTTAAAATAAATTCATTTGAATGGATGGATGATAAAAAAGCATGTAAATTATATAATTTTCTTTTAGCACCAATGAAATTTGTCCCATTATAAGAGAACAAATATTTAGGAGTGCCTCTTCTGGAAACAAACCGTCTGAAAGCAGCAATGAACGCGTCTGCAGTTAAATCACTTATTGCTTCAATATGAAAAGCCTTTGTAGCAAGACAAACAAATAAAGTAATATAACCCTTAGTAGTTTTGGAACCACGGCCTTTGCTGAATTTCACAGTTATTGGACCTGCATAATCAATACCGCAGCTAAAAAAATGGTCTTTTGAGAATAACTCTTTGTTGGGAGTAAATTCCCCATTAATTGATTATTGGATGTTGCCTTAAATCGGTGACACACAATGCAATCATGCACAATTTTCCGAATAAGAATCTTGCCTTTAACAATCTAATGATTTTGTTTCAAAATGTTTGCTAAAAAAATTTTGTTCAGCATGAAGATGCATGGCTTGAAACTGTTTAACATTCAATTCAAATAATTTATGATTACTAGATATTATTATTGGGTGCTTAGCATTAAAACTTAGTTGAGAGCTCTGGGGAAGATCTCCCACCCGTCAATTACCTTTCTCGTCTGGAAAAAGACAGAGTATAGCAATAGAGCTTTTTGCTGTAACAAACATACCATTGTTAATTATTTCTATATCTGCCTGAAAATGCAAAGATTGAACATCCATTTGTAAAGCGTTTTCTTTCTTTTGTACTTAAAAAATGATAATTTGGTTTCAGTAAGAACTTTATCATACAGAAGTGACCAGTTGTCTGCACTTGAAAAGGAATCTTAAGAAATAATATTTACAATTTTAGAAAAAGATATATTTTCAAATAAATCATTAAATATATCAATAACAGCAGTGGTATTAAAACGGAGATTTGAATCATTCCACATATATAAACCAAAGATACCGCAAAAGTACTAATAAAATAAAAGACATTGAATACACACAAAAATACAAACAATAGATATTGAACACAAATAGGTCCAAACAATGGTTTTTAAAAATTTTCTTCGTACGCACATTAATGTAACTACACGACTCTTTTTTAATATGAATCTTACCTCTATGTAAGAGGTGTCTTTAAATGTAGCTAGCAATAAAATTAATTGACACAACCACATCTCAGTTAAGTGGCTATTTGAATACATTTTGTTCGAAAGAAAAGTGGTGCATTAATGCTAATGTCTATAGGTTAGATATTAGTCTTGTTAGTATTCTTCATACGAATCGAATTTTCTTAATTACAATTATATACAGCCATTATTAAGCATTAAAATAATTTAGAAACTCATCTATTCAAATAAACGTTAAAACTTGTATTAAAAATTTATATCAAAATATTTTTACCGACAGCAGAATTGAAAAAGATTTTAGAATAGGAAGAAATACAACACCATGTTAAACATGCACACAACAAAGAGAGGCGGCACCCCTTAAATATATGAATTTTGAATATCAATGTGAGGCTATAATAAAGACTTTTTCAGCAGCAAGTAGCTTAAAATATAATCACTTTGACACCGTTACAAAGATACTTAGAGAAAAAAATTCTTGGCAATGTGTAAAAATTCAAGAGCTTAGTAGACGGAGTTTGCTCTTTCCTGATTGATGTTAATTCTCGAATTTTGAAAAATTCAGGATAAATCTGCAAGGAAATCTCATGGGGATTATGAGATTCTCTTGGCTTTAAGATTTATTTATTTGATATATGCCACGGGGAGACAGGGTTTAGTAGCTTCTAATGAAATTTTAAATCCAATTTACTATTATTTTAATCACTGAATATAGTCAAATTAATTATGAAACTTTTTTTTGTTGATTTTTTTAATTATCATTTTATTTTTAGATATATTGAAAAATAAATCCCCTTACATTTATATTACTAGCGCCAACAGCGAATTTATGCAACACTATTCCGGGTTGTACAAAATATTTATGTAACTTTGTTGGAGGTCAAAATTTTTCGCAAATGGAAAGTATCCTCAGTAATTCCAAATTCATTTTTCAAAAAAATCGAATTAGTCTACTTATTACTTAGTATATTAAGTTTGATTACAGAGTGTAATTTCCTTCTGTCATAAATTTCTTTGGATCAGTTTTGGATATCGGAATTAAACTTATTTGAATTGGATGCAGAAGTTCTGAAAGTGATTTTTAAAGTCAAAAGAGATACTAAGACTTAAAGATTTCCGTGAAACAAAATTAAGAAAATTGTGCATGATGTATATTAAAGAAATATTGAATAAATATTTGTGCTAGAAGAATAGCGAGATAATTAGCAAAGAATCAAAATTTCATAAATTATTGATACAATTTATTAATGGAAAAATAGTTTTAGATTCATTTTTTAGAAAACAATTGAAAGCATAAATATCTTTTAACAAATAATGAACGTCAAAAGTGGTATTTAGGTATGAAAATATCTTTCAAAACATTGAATATCTAAATTGTGTTTATCAACATAATGATCTTAAAATGCTACTCTAATGTCCGCTGCAGAATTTCCAGTAATTATAAGAGTTGTTTATTTTTACAATTAATTGGAGAAATAAACTAAACAATATTAAAAAAATTTCCAAATTAATTTTTTTTAAAAAAAAGCAAAGTAAAAGTAATGGAACGAAGTAGACCAATCTTTCGAAGAAACGTTTATAATTAAAAAAAAAAAAAATTAAGTTGTTTTGGTTTGATTCACGGCTAAACTTGTCAACGGAGGCGATCGCTCCTATTACTGCTAAGGCAAACAGTAGTTTTTGAGTAAAAATGTGTTGATGAATTCATGAAATGGTGAATGATGAATAAGTATCGGTATTCAAAATTAGGTTTTCCAATTTTTTAACGTTTGCCAACATGCTGTTGTTGTGAGAAAATGGCGTCAACAAAAATGATATTGTGATACATTATGGTTTTATAATTACATTTAGTTTGTTTCAGATATATTTTTTTTGTCAAGGTATATTTAATTTGTTTTGTCGCCTGCTTTTATTTTAATATCTGAAGCGTTTATTATTGTCTTCCTTAGTAATTTATCGTATGCTCGTATTTTAATATTGAATTTAATGGAAGAATCATCTGTTTTTATTAATTTTGTAGCTAACATTAGCAACGCTTTTGTACAACAGCTAAAGTTTATAAAGGAAATAGAAAAAAAGTAATGATTATTTTTTTCCCAAGTGACATCGATGAAATAGTTGCTGGTAAATCTCTGGGTTTCTTTTTGAAGATCGCCAAGATAATCGTTCTCTATATTTCTTGACAAATGGGTTTATTCTGTGAAAGGATCTCGAGGGAGGAGTATGTGCAGTAATTGTAACTGAAATTGGTGTTGGTAAAAGATTTCCGAGTTTTTAATAATATTTTGTATCTACTTCAGTAATTTCACATTGTATTTTTGATTTTACTGTTTGCTTTAGATTTTTAAAGTATCATTGAGATTGCAGCTTGTTTTCATGTATTTACCTCTTTCGCTTTTTTAAGACATTTTAAATTATAGTTTTAGAAATTTCTAGCTTATTTGGTTTTGTATATGCTCTTTTTTCGCAAATTTAAGAGTGTGTATGTGTGTGTGTGTGGGGGGGGGTATTGTTATGTATTTCCTGATTAAATATGTTAGTCGATTTGCACTTAATTTTAGCGCACTTAATTAATTGTTAGTAGATTTGCACTTAATTTTAGTTGGTCAATTTGCACTTAATTCTTTGAAGAATTCTAGAGGTATATTATTTTTTTGAGAGGTAAAAGAGAATTAAAAGGTTAACTCATGAACCGAGAAAATTCAATGGAAGACTTTTTATTCATCGGTATATAACACTCAACTCTTTTTTTACACGATTGATACGTTCCTTAGAAAACTGTGCAATAAGAATTCGTGTAAAAAAATACATACGACATATGGTAAATCTGAGGATATGTTCAATAACTTTAGAAAAATCGTGTAATATAAAAAACTCTAAATATGTTCCCAAACAACCATGCAAAAAAAGTTATAATGAAATCCATATTACATATTTATAAAACTAAAACAATTCATTTTTACTACAAAAAATTTAAATTAATGTACAGTGAAAACCCAATCTATAGGCACATACAACATATTGAATATTATATCAACTACATGTAATTAAAATTAGAGCAAACGATAAATTATTAAACGACGAATTTGGTGACCATTTAGCGACTTGGCGAGAAACATGGCGCAAAATGTAATTTTTAAACTAATTCGTTTTAATCAGTTAATTCTTACTAATTGTAGTTAAATTATTGTGTTGTCATCCCAAACAATCGTGTGTAGAAATTTTCGGCTCAATTGAACGCTTTAAAATGTTAGAAAAAAGCTTTTCAAGTTTTGAACCATACACAGTAACAATATGAGTTAAGAAAATCCATTATGAATTTATGATGTATAGGAGTTAACTGAACCACTGAAAAACGGAGAGTCAAATATAGTAATACTGTCTGTTTATCTCAAGAATCGTTCTCGCCAATGTCAATGTTAACTTCTGATGAACTTAATGAATCATTCGAATCAAAATCGGGCATCATAAAAAGAAACCATATATGACCATAACAATACGATGATGGTTCAGAAAGTACCAGTTTTGGCATTGTATGAATTGATACATAATGCTTGGCGGGAGCTAACTTTGTGATAGACAGACAGTATGTTACCAATTATGAATAGTGCAGTATAATAACTGAAAGTCACATCGGAACGGGCCATGGAGGAAGAACACGTATGCTTAAAGGACTGCAAGTCAAATACAAAAATTTTACATATGAAGTTGTAAAATTGTATTTAAATATACGTAAGCAGTGTCAACTGAAACAGTGTATCTAAAAAAAGGTATTGTAGTGATGCTAATGATAAGTTCGGAGTTGTCTCAATATGTCAAGTTGATCTGACAGATCTGCAGTCACACAGAGATGGTGAATATAGGTTCAAAATGGTGTATCAAGATCTTTTAATAAGTTAGTCGAGCGAACCTTTGAAAACTATGACAGCTGAAGAATTAGCGTATCACCTTCTTTAAATATATTTAACATTTGGCCCCCAGGTATATTGCATTCAAGGTTAATGTTAGGAAATTCAGTTATCAAATCATATTCGAATTATACGATATGTGATGAAATGTTGAGATAATTCATGGAATGCCTTGTCATAGACAAACACAAGAATCAGTTGAGAGGATTAATCCGGATATACAGAATATGTCAACTGCATGGATGTACGATACAAGAAAATAGTCAAATGCCCTTTGTTTAATTTCCCAAGAGCTCTACATACCACGGAGATAATTCGATATAAAAACCAACGTTTTTAAAAATAACGTTTTTATATGGTAGCAAAGTTTATTAAAGAAAATTATTGAAATATTAGTTAAAACTGTTAGTTATTTTTAACTTTAAAATTTACTTAAAAAGATACATTTGTGAGCATATTAAGAAATTCATAATACTCATAAAATCAAAACATGCATTTGAAAGTTTGTAAGTCATTCTATTAAAAAAAAATGGGAACCAGAATTCAGGAAAGGTTTATCCTTGGCGACAAGAATTATTTGGCAGTATTTTGCCAAATGTGGCTACCCTGTTCCGTTTCACGGATTTAACGCTCAGCAAAAAAAAAAAAAAAAAAAAAAAAAAAAAAAAAAATCCCCAAATTTTTGGTGCCAATTTTTGAAATCGCGCCAAGTGTTTGGGCTAAACTGCATTATTAAAGAAAATATTAGTTAAAACTTGTCGCAAATGTCTAAATATTGCATTGTTAGGCGAGTACGAACGATTCCCAAAATTTCAAAGCTCTAGCTTGATGGGAAGTTGGTTAAATTAACGATCGAAAATTTGATGACACACACACACACACCAAGTGAAATTCAGAAAAACGTTTTAATAAAATACATGCTCCAAAGTCCATATTTGGCGTTCAACCAAAAAAGAGGCATGGCTCAGTCATCTTTGCCTGGCGAAATAACGTCGCATTGAAACCAAAGAACAGCTCGAAGAAACAGTCAACATTTCAAAAGAATATTTGAGCAGTTTTATATCGAAAACCATATTCCAAAGGAAAGTATTAAAGAGGGACCACGTCTTCGTATCAAGCCCTGATTGAAACCGAGTTTATGTTTGTAAAAGGTGCGGCCAAAAATTAAATATACTACTGCACGCTCAAGAAAATATTACAAACCTCAAACAAAAAAAAATAGTAAATTCATCCAGATCAAAGTTAATATACCGTACAGTATCGTACAGATGCCGTACAGATATTATGTTGACGGTAGATGTTGGAATAGCAGGCAATGACTTTAATAAATTAGCAAATAAAAACGGTATTCTGAAGCAGCTTTATACCCGTAATCAGTTCGTAATTCGTATAGGAAAGTTACTTGCCATACAAATCATGGGTTAACGTACTATTTCTGTAAAACAAATTTAAAACTCATGCAATTCATCAAAGAATTTCTACTTAAGAATGTTTGGAATGTTCAATATATGATATTTTGATATGAGTGATGTATGTATACTAAAAGTTAGAAATATGTTCTTTGTTTTAATTTTATATTTATATGTTATAAAAAGACGTAAAAGGGCTGTATTAATATTTATCTATATAAGACTTTTTTTTAAAAAGAAAATCACAAGTTTTCTAGCTAAGACGCCAAAACAAGATCTTATAAATTTGGTTGAGGAACTGGTTATTAATATAGAATCTTTTTTGAGGAAATTTCAGGTAAAGAAATTTATATCAGAAAATCCAAATTATGAAGAAGAGTTTGCCAAAGATGGCTGTAAATCATATAATCAAATATGGAAACAATAAAACTGTTCGAGAGAATGAAGAAATAGATCAAAATAGAAATGTGCTAGAAAGATATAAGACGCAACTTGATATGCAACTTGAATTTGAAAATGCATATTGTCAAAATATTCAAGTTGCATATTGTCAATATGCAACTTGAATTTGAAAATTTCAAATTACAGGAGGCTGAAATCCTTTCAAATAATGAATCGCGTTTAGGGTTTTCTGTAACAACACATTATAAGTGTATAGTAATGCATCTTCTCCTAAAATATGAAAAAGATCAAAACACGCAATTTTTTCAAAAAATATTCAAAAATAGTGTAAAAATATTTGAAATTGATTGTTTTGCATCGGTTTTAGGATTTCTCTCGCCACCTCCTCCGATATTAACGAACAAATTGCAAGGGAAGATTCGAAGAAATGAATGAGTATGATTTTATTAAGGACCTTTTAATTCAAAGATGTAGATAAAATCTTGAAAGGCTCAGACAACTATTTTATTCACTCTGGAGAAATAATGATTCAACTTGTCACACATGAACTATAATATTTTTTGGAATATCAGAGAGAACTCAACATTGATACTTTTGACAAATTAAAAAATTTAAAAGTGGCAAGTCAGAAAAAATATATGTTAACCGATAAACATAAAGAGCACTTCATCGACTGAGCCAATCTTGTTTCTCCTTATGACGTGACAGAAAATTTAGATAAATATTGTTACGGAAAAATTTCTTTCCTCTGCTGTGGATGGGTGTGTGGAGTGAAAATCAATATCAACTCTGAGGATAACAACAAATGAAGATTTATTCGTAAATCTTCCAGACAACCCACAGGTAGTACAGCTTGGACAATAACAGCACACAAATACACAGTGACACAGAAACAGGAACAAAGTATACTTCTACGGACAGTCAGAAATATTTGGGCGATGTTCAGCTCACCAGTTTATCAATTCTTCACTGCGGACAACCACAGTAGTAGTATTTTGCACTTCCAGAGCAGGATCAGACAATTACCAGAAACACGCTGCTTCTTCGTCCCCGATCGGTCTACAAATCAGACTCCACAGACAACTGATTCAACTTAGATCGATTCCTCCTCAGACTGACTCTCCCGACTGTGGAAGCTCTACGGGTCCCTAGGCGGCGTAGCAGCCTTTCAACCCGAATCATGCTGTACTGTGAAGTCGACAGAAGTGATTGAGGCTAACTTGACTGAGTTCTGTTCTAATCCAATGGGAAGCTTGAATCTTCTTGTATCAGTTGAAGTTCTGGTGAAGTAGGAGATTTTTGGCGGGTGGTGAAAGTGCTTTCTGCAATTGTCTGTTCTGGAGTATGGCTTAAGTTATATAAGATGGGTAGGTGGGAGGTGCATGCTCGGTAGTGGGGTTAAGAGATTTGGATGATTGTGGTGGATTTAATATAAGATAAATAATGAAAATTTGCAGATATGATGAATTAAATTAAGGAGGTTCATAGGAGTCAAGAAGTATAATTCTTAGCCTTTTGGTTCTATTGTTTGGTTGATAAGCTTCTAGGTTTTTCATATTGGAATTATTACTCTTTTGAAGAGAGGTAAAAAAGTATTTGGAGATGGCTTGGATATGTTTGCGGAAGGTATTTATTTTAAGAGCTTTTCGGATATCAGAATTTTTCATACACTCTCCCGACTGTAGCTCTTACCGTATTTATACATTTTCGATCAGGCGTGACGTCACATAGGAAAATTCTCTAAAAGTCCACAATTTTCTTCCTGTTCGATTTTTCGACTAGCTTCCAGGGCCGAGTATTTTCTATTTATCGCCAAAGTCGTCAAGTTTCTCGCCAAGTCACCAAATCTGACGCCAAGGTGAAGGGGTCATTACCTGAACTCTCGTTTTGCTAACTGGTGACATCTTCTAAAATCCATCTTTTCCTTTTTTTAGAGAACCATTGCAGGGAAGCATCAACTCATGTTCGTAACAATATGATGGCGTACGATCTACGCTAAAGAAAAATAATCCGGTTATTGGATCTAAAGCTCTAGTTGAACTTCAGCATAATAATACAAGATAAAGAGTTCAAACCATATAGAGCAAGAAAAGCAAAATGTAAAACTGTTTCTTACAATCTATTCTGTTAGAGATTATCAACCACATCAATATAATGTTCTACAATCACAACAAAAGCCCTATTATCATAAAATAAACATAACCCTTATCATCTCCAAGGCCAAGCTGGGACTCATCCTCAACCAAACAAATATGAATCCATTGGTAAGTAATTGGTAAGTATAGGAATCAAGTCACACTATGACAATTGTACACAAGATTACTTTGTCGGTCAGAGCAATAAAAAGAGTAAGGAAAACTCTGAATTGAAGGAAGGTTGGGAACAATTACGACCATTTCTTTTAGTAAAGATTACCTTTCCAGAAAAGGAGTATGTTCTGATCACTCTCCTTAGTGTTTGTGACATAGCATCGAATGAATGAGTAATTCCACAAATTTCTTTGTCTCTAGTTTAATACGGAGAAAAACCTTTTAAAGGATACCAACCTCCAAATTTCTGCGTCTTTTCTGAATTATTCAACTATTGAGGTCCCAATAAAGGTAGAAGAAACGTGGAAAGGGTTACGGACTAATATTTCTATTAAAACTAATATTTCGTACTATTTACTAATGGTTACTTTTTAAATGGTTACGGACTAACATTTCTATTAACAAATCGATCAATAACTCCCGAGACTAACCAGTAACCAGGTCTTTCTAGAGTACTAACCTTTGCTTGAAACGTGTCAAAATTTTAAGTCGATCGGACCAGGAAAAAGGTTTTTTGAAGTGAAGTGAAAAAGGTTTTTTCCAAGTGGGTGCCGCGATTGCTTTCGATGGAACAAAAACAGCAACAAGTCGATGATTCAGAAAGCTGTTTATTGCTATTTACTCGCAACAAAAAAGATTTCTTGCGAAAAAAAAAAGAATTGGAAAAGCATTGGAACGATTGTATCACCCTAAAAGGTGATTAACAAAAGGTGTTATGTTGATGAATAAAAAAAAAATTTTGCAAAAAAAATGTTGTTTTCAATTTTAGATTCGGGAGTTATTGATCGATGTGTTAAAACTAATATTTCGTACTATTTACTGTTTACTTTTTTGAAGAATATGAATACCTTCTAGTTACAATGAAATATTCCTAATTATTATGTCATGTAATATGGAAAATTTTTAAGTTACATAAATTCTAAATTGGATGTTCCCCGTTAGTCTCTTTGTGTGGATATGTTTCAGTCCACAAGCAGCAGTTGTGAGTATTGATATCACCATGGAAATAAAAATAGATTTCACTCCATAAAATCTGCTATGGCCATGAATCATTCCACTCCCATTTTTGCTAACAATCTCAAATAATAATTAATTCTGGAGTAATTGTTGCACGGGCGAGGTTTCATATGGAGATAAAATTTCAACATTTTATGCAGAATTTCTTTACCGTTGAATATGAGTCATCTGTTTGATGTAACGTTGTTGGTGTACTGCTAGTACCCTGCACATTAATCATCTGTTCCACAGAAGAAACTGCAGGTTCTCCAACTTGCTGATGCTTGATTCTTTTCCGTCCCCTCCCTGGTTGCATTCCTAGAGTTCTTGTACCTTCAAATCTTTCAATTATTCATCTTATATTAGTTATGCTCATCGGATTTCTTCGTAAGTATAATAAAATAAAAAAGTTTTCTTTTTTAACTAGGCGTGTCATTTCTATATTTCAGCAGATCATGTACTCTTCATTAGTTATTTCTGAAATCAACGTAGACAGAAATCGTCTGACATTGAAACACAGTGAAATACTTTTAAATAAAAACAAAATGAATATTTTTTCTCAAATTATTTTTTGTATTCATACTAATAAATTTTATGTTCGTTTCCTTCATACTGACATCATACTAGAGATACATATTGTTGCAGAAGTAGACAACTTTTCCGTTTGTCTATTTTTGAATCATGCAAAGGCTTTCTCATTACAGACTTTTAGCCTCATAGTTAGTTAAATATCATAGTGAAGTGACGAAGTCGACACCTAAGCATTCTCATCATGTACTCCAAGCCAAAATGAGCGTCGCTAGATTTAATTTGTTACAGCCTTTCTATGTGTAGGGTCTTAATTAGAAGTATTATGATTTATTGTTGAATGATTGTTTTGTTCACGTTTGTAGCGTAGGCTATAGATAATCCCCGTCAAAGACTTTTGCATTGAACTCCCGTTTTTGTTCCCAACTTCCCATTTAAAGTCATAATAATAAGTTTATTGCTTATAAGCAATAAATGAGCCAAAGCTGAGGTCATCGGCTTGGGTCAACTACATTCATGAACACCTGACTCTGATACACAGGTTTGGCACCTGCACTAGCGATTTTAGGACTAAAATCGATCTGCATTTGATATTAAGCTATTTGTAGTATTTTAAATATAAGTGTTTGGACTTTGTGCAAATAGAAACCAGGCGAAAACGCCTAACTAGAATATAAGTCATATATTTGTAAAATAAAGAATTATTGTTACTTAAGCTGTGTTATCCCTTCACGTTACCTATTCATTCCGCACATTCTGGGGTCACGACGTTACACGTTGTACTTGCAGGCAACAAAAGGTCTATTGGCGACTGACTTCATAATTTTGAACCTCGGTCAAGTGATGAGGAGGACACCTGAACTGACACTTCCCTCACTGAACTTTCCCACCATACTAATGGAAAGATTTGGAACCTCGATATATGTTACGCGGATCAGCTCCGTTACACGATGGGTTAGTGATATTAGTGTTAGCTCCGTAAGTGATATTAGGGCTCAAACCCACGACTCGACGAAACGGTACTGACAACGAGTATGTGATAATAACCACTAGACTACCGTGGCCAATAAACTTGTTGGAGGTACATGTGAGTTCATGATTCGGTATGTGCTGTCCGTTGTATTCGTTAGGTTGAGGGTTCGAGTCTTGATGCCCCAAAGACCCGCCGTATAGCGGGGCTGATGCACGTTAAATCTGTCGAGGTTCCAAGTCCTACCGTTGGCGTAAAATGGAAGTTTGTAGAGGGAGGTGTCAATTCAAGTGTCCTCGTCACTTCATCGAGGCTCAAAATTACTAGGACTATCGCCAATAACCCTTGCGTTACTTCCCAGTACGAAGTTAACAAATAATCACAATCATTTGCTGTCTAAGGCAAACACGCAGGTGACGCGTCTCCAATTTGCCTAACGATTCTTTTTTATTTTCGAGTCTCTCAAAGGCTTATTTTCTTTAAGTAAGTGTGTCTGTGGTAGCCTAGTGTTCATGGTCGGGGATTTGCAGCTGGAGTTTCATCGGGTTCGAACCCACTAAAAATTTATTAATATCATTTCATATATTGAGAAAGATTTGAGCGCAGATGCAATGCTACTAATAATATTTTACTATAAAATTGACACAGTAGGATTATTTGTATGTAGTTTAGGATTACTATTTTTAAAAATGTAATTGATATGTTGAATAAAGATATTATATTATGAGAAAGAGAGAGAGGGGGGGGGGGAATCGGTAAGAAAAATACAACATAGTTACATTGGCGAATAGTGAAATCAAATGGAATTTTTAAATTTAGCAAGATGTTAATCATATAGGATTGCTAGGCTTTTTCCGGAAACACCATTGACATCGACCAACGCGGCCGGTCCTCCAATTTTTCATACTTTCTTTTTCTACAGTTAAATTATGATCGCAATAAAATCTTATCACTCAATGTACATGAATTATTATTTAAAGCTTACTTAAGCACTTTTTTTTTTATCATTATTTCATCAACAGATAATTTTAGAGTTACTTATTTTTAACTCTTCTCACTTAGTTTATTTAAACAATAGGGATAAATAAATAAAAAAAATTATAACACAACTTGATTTTTTAGTAGCATTTCATAGTATTACGGCCTGTTTTAATAGATATGGCAATATTTATTAATGTTTTTATCTGGCTCTCCTGATAGAAAAAGTTGATAACAAAATTTTGAGACTGTATTTCAAGTTAAATGAAAATAAAAGAACCCTACCTTTTTTTTTTTTTTTGGTTTACTATTAACATCTATATCCGACTTTATTTGTAGAAATTGATAAAATTCTAAAATGACTAATTTACTCTGTAATTAATTATTAAACTAAAGTGAGATTTCGATATTCATAAAATAAGCTGAATTTTTAGTTTTTATTTAAAACATATAAGGAATTACAAACATCCATAAATACATTACAATTCAATATATATCTATGAAAAATATAAAACTTTAATTTATGCGTGATTTTTCACAATCTTTTTAAAAAGATAAAAAGAAAACCAAGTTCTATAAACTTCTTTTTTTTAATAGTAAAATTTGTAAACACTTTTATTTTGCATGTAGATGAATAGTGAATCAAAAATAGTAAAATTCAAGAAAAATATGCTGTCACTTTTCATTGTAATGAAAGGGGAATTCATTGTAATGAAAAATTAAAACAAGTTGTTTTAATTTTTTAAAAAAATATTGTTAATTTATTTTGTACGGTTTTGAAGAAATTTTCGTTTTATTTCTGGGTCATTGAGTCAACATTTTCAAATGCAATAAAAACTTATTATATTAATGCGAACTTCCAGGTTCTTAAAGGGTTAATTAAAACAGTCAATATTTTCTTTACAACAACAAAACTTATTTACAAAACTACAGGAAATTTCACCAAAAAAAAAAAAAAAAAAAAGCCACTATTCACAATAAAGCTAGTATTAACAATCGGATTAAGAAAAATATCTAAAATATTTGAGGCTTATAATAGCTTAGTTAAATTCGCACAAATTAAATTCTCCCAGTGCTCTAACTAAAACTTATTCAAGTTGTAAATCTAACTCTCTGCATATATACATTTCTAGAATAACCGAGCTTAGTAGTATAAAGCCTGGTACAACATTAAATATATTATTCTCCTTTTTGTATTTTCAAATAATTTTTAAGTTTTTTAAGAAATTTTTCAAATTTCTTGATATTTTTGTCATACTCTTATGCCTTATAATATATATATATATACTTCCTCGTGTATATATTATATACAAGAGGGAGTATCATAAATGCTTTAATAATTACTGAGAAATAACCGAGATATTTGGATAAGATTTATTCGGCAAAATTAATTCATACTTTTGTACTATTACATAATATTGTAAATTACAACTATTAATAATGATTTATTTGATTTTAAGAAGCCGTAGATTGAAGAGATACGCAGCATCGTGAAGTTTTAATTATTATTAAAAATATTCGAGATAGAAACTTAATTCTTATTTATTATTCTTAAGACTTCCTTATATAGTCATCCCTCCCAGAGTAGAGATGGGAATTTCTGTTCCTTTGGATGAACAGTTCTTACATGTTTTTGTTCGTTTTTAAAGACCTGTTTTTTAAACTTTTCTATAATTTATGTGTTCTTTAGATTCGGTGAACCAAAACCGCAGAGATATTCGAATGAATTTAATATTATACAATTACGATATATGTTTACCTTGAATATTAATCTAATCGGCTAAATATTAGAAAAAAAAAAAAGGCACGCGTTTTGTATTAAATTAATACTAAATAGTGCAACATTTTCTAATTTTATCTGCAGATATAGAAAATAAAGTACTCGTACCTTTGGTTATTTCTCAATACGAGTATATTTTTCATATATTTATATAGTTAATACAAACTAACTGAAGCAAATGGTAGTAAACAAGAATTTGAAATCGTGTTTAATTATAAAGTCTGTTTTGAATTTTACGCAAAAGCATTTAATATTTTCAAAGAAAAAAATTAATTAAAAAAAGTCAATTTCTTATGCTTAAATATGCAGTGCATTGGATATTATACTATAGATAAATCACACAAAATGACATATAAATGTTTTATTTTAGTTTGAAGTATTTGCAAACATTAAAATACTGTGTGCATATACTTGGTAATTATTTTCTTTATTCTTAGTAAACGGAACAAATTAATAAAGCTACACATGAAATATATTAAACACTTAAATTCGTTTTCTACTCTTATACGCTTTCCTACAATAACAAGAATAAAAAAATATTGAGAAAATTTTCATAGAAAATTCTTCATAATTTTTTTTAAATGTGATCAGATCCCAATTGGTGGCAATGCCAAATATTAGGGTAATTAAAAATATTCTTAAGGAGAATTATAAGTGCATAGGTGTGAAATTTTTTGGTATTGTTATGTACATCATATAAAAGTTTTTTTTTTTATCATTTTTTTTTCTTCTAATTAATACCTGATAAATGTAAAAGAATTCTAGAACTGGTCCATAAATTAAAACTACATAAATTAGATAGTCATAGTCTCATTAATGCACTTTTACAATTCATACCTGCTCAAAGAAAAATATTCATCATAACACAGTTTTTCGTTATTCGTGTCATTTTTGATCGGAAGTAAGTATATTTGTGAGTAACTATTTTCAAGAGAGAAGCAATTTAAGAATAACGGAATAATTTATAACCAGAATAACGGATGAACACCTTGAGAACTCCCTAAAAATTGCAACCATTTCAGTCGAACCAGATATTACTGCCAAATATCACATTAATTTTTTTAGCTATATTTATTCTTATTAAATTTATAGCAAAACATCATATATACAATGTCGTATATTTAGTATAATTATCCATTAGATGAAAATGTTAATAAAATTTTAAGTGTCATAAATTTCTTTAATCATTCATAAATCTCAAATATTCTGGAGGCTTTTTTCAAGATGACAAACATGTGTTGTACAATGCACAGCATTACCTGAAACAAATGTAAAAAAAATCTTTAGAATATTATTTTAACAAATCAATTTTAAACATGCAAATTTATAATTCGCGGAATTTCGAGACGGATACTTGAAGTAATGATTAAAATTTTCAACAAAATTTTAATTTAATGAAAATAAATGGAATTTCATGAAAAGAATCAACTTGAAAAATTCGAATTAATTGCATAGATTATTCATTTAGCTCAGTGAAGTTATTTTGGCGTTGCTTGCCTGAGAAACCATAAAAGTATAATCTCTATTCCATTTATTTATATATTTACATTCTAGTAACATCTGTAAAAATGCGATTTTTAAACATTGTTTGATTTGATTAATTTAAAAATCATTAGATTTTGCCATCAGATGATTTTTCTTTCATATTTAATAATTCTTTACGGTTATAAAGTTCTCTTTTAAATGTAAAAATAACATATTTAGATTTATATTTTTTTTTAGTACAAATATGATAAAGAATACTTAAAATGAACATCACTTTTAATATTTTTGTTTCTGGTCAACAGTTAATAGTATAATAAGGAGGAAATTTTAATCCCGTGATCGAAAGTAAAATAAATAGAAAAGAAAAAAAAAATTATTTGTTTTAATTCAAAACAGATGAAATAAATTTGTCCTGATAATGATCAAACAGAATAAATGAATTTTTTATTTTAAGAAATTGGAAAAAAGGAATTATTTCTTATGATGGAAAACGGAACCTAAGAATTTTATGTAACAAGTGGCAAAAAGGAACACAGAAATGTTTATTATGATGGCAAAACGGAATACAGAAATGCATATTATGATGGCAAAACGGAAGTATAAAATATAGCGACACAGTGGCAAAACGGAATAAAAATTTTTTTATTATGATGGCAAACCGGAAGTATTAAATATATTGATATGAGTGGCAAAACGGGACTATGAAATTTTATGTTAAGAGTGACAAAACGGAAATTCAAATTTATCGACTTCAGTGGCATAAAAGAAGATGAAAGGGGATTGATTGCTAGTAGCAGCACGGGGGGGAAAAATGATGTAGCACATTATCATCTGTGGAATTTATCAAAATTTAGCATTTGAATTAAAAAAAAAAGTTTTGGGCAGTCTATTTTTCAAACAGTTCACCGAATACTTTAAAATTCGAGCAGAATGTTCATTCTCTGATTATAAAAAGTAAGACTAAGATAAAGTTTTATTACATTAAATCGATTTTTGAGCTTTTCTTCGTGATAGTTTCAGCAGTAATATTTCTTCTTAAATGTGTGTACACATATACGATGTACATAAAATGTAAACGTAACGCACTTTTTCACACATATAACGTAAACGTAATGCATTTTTTCACACATATAATGTAAACGCATTTTTTTAAAATTCAGTTAAATTCTAACAGGTTTGTTAAACGACGATAATATATGTAAACTAGGAATTTCCCATGCACGTAAAGCAGTTATAATTAACTAAGAATATTTTCCGACAATTAAGAAAAATTTTATCCCGTAAATCGCTTAAGTGTTCAGTAAAAGGATCGCATGCTTATAAGCCTGGACTCCGAGTTTGTTTGCTTTTTAGGATCACCAAAAAACTTAAATTTAGGTGATCCTAAAAAGTAAAGCATATCACTTAGCAAATTGCTACTTCTGTTAACTTCCCTCTAATCTATTGAACATCAAATTCTTTTAAAAAGATGTATTGCTTTTGTTTTCTTAGCAACACATATCACATCGATTATCATTACTAAATTTATTTTACATTCCCTGTCCTTCCCGCATTACGTTGTCTAAAGTGACGCTCGTAAGAAATGTTTCAGAACATCTAGAAAAACATCTAGAGAATATACGTAAACAGTAGTTACTGAGTTCGAATGAAATTAAATTGAAATACTTTGAATAAAAGTTTAACTTCACAACAAGTATGATCTCATGAAAAAAAAAATTAAATTGATAAATTTGTATAAATTATTCTTTTAACACAGTGAAATAATTTTGATGTTGCTTCCTTAAGAAAACACGAGAATGTAATTCATATAATTTATACATGTTCCAGAACGTATATCAATTATATTCTCATACGGTTTTTAATTTACACACTGTGTGAGTATATATATTTAATTTGAAAGCATTAGATTCATCATCAAACGATTTTTCTTTCATCTATTTTAATAAAAGGCAGAGTTTTCAATTTATGTCGTCGGCGTAGCGGAACGATTAACTACATGACACATGATCATGAAATTTCGTACGAAGAATCTCTGAATATTGATAATTAGGATGGGGAATATCTGTTCCTGTGGATAAACTGTTCTTACCAATTATTGCTTATTAGAAAAATGTTCCTATGATTATTTTACACATTTAAAAAAATTAAGTTCGTTGAATTTTAGAAAAAAAAATGTTTCTTAATTAAACTTATACTAAATAGCGCATTATCTTTTAATTTTATCAGCAGATTATGAAAATAAAGTACGTTTGATAATTTCTCACTAAGAGTATTTTTTATGTATTTGTATATCCAAAATTAATTAATTTAATTAAATGTTGGTAAAAAAGAATTTAAAATTATTTTATATCATAATTTTAAATTGAATTTACCGTGAATTTTAGACAAAAACATTTAATAATTTTAAAGAAAAAAAATTAATTAACAATTTCGCATCTAATGCTTTAATATGCAATGTATAAGATATATTACTCTTGTTAAAACATACAAATATAAATGCTTTTCTGTAGTCAGTAGAATATCTCTAATATTTAATTACTAAGACTAAACTTGTTTAATTATTTTCCATGGTTTAAGTAAAAAGTACTAATTAATAAAGGTACACATGAAATACATTAAACATTCAAATCTATATTTCACTGTTTTCCCAACACCCAAATATAACAATCAAAATAGAGAAAATTTCCATTAATTTTTTTTTTTTAAATGATTTTTAGGTTTGATCTAATTCATCAATATATAACATATAACTGATTTTGCATTAAAATATATAAACCTGCTGTAGCAAAACATCTTCGAGTTAGTCTTGTATTATAAAATCTAATATACACATTGACAATCAAAAATATTCTTTGGAAATATATTAAATGCATAACCAAAATTTTTATGCATTATTATACATATCATTAATCTTTTGATGAGGGGGTGGGGGAGGTTAAGAGAATCAACATTTTTCACTCTCTTACTACTTGTAGTGCTACGTTCAAACGGTCGTCGAAAGTTGCAACAGTTTTCCCCTGAGTTGCGTCTGAAAATGTCACTTTTTCTCCGACGGTGATACAGATAGCTCATTCGTTTTTAAAAGAGTTCTTAAAGAATCATTTGCGGTATATTAATGTAATATTTACAACAATTATAACTGGACCTTTTAAACTATTCAGCAAATAATAAATTTTAGTTTGCAAAATAATAAATGTCTAAATAAATAAACACAATTTAAAACGTTTTTGGAACACTTAGTTGTTACATTTACCTAAAACTATTTTCGTGTGTGATACACTTTAACAATGGAATTATTCCCCATACATATTTGTTATCATAAAACTTATTTATCATCAGAATTATTTAGCTTTCGCTTTTGAGCCATTTTGTAACAGACTTCCACTAAATTACACAAGTAAAATAACTAGATCAACACTAATTAGATCGGTAACATTTTCTCTCATTATGGGAAAAAATTCTTGTTACTCGTACTGCAATCTATATGTGATCAAAGTAGCTATATTTTGTGGCACGTATCGATTGTGACGCAAACAATGCAGAATAATACACACGAACGAACTCAGCTCGTCAACGCGCATTAGGGAAAATATTTGCTAGACGAGTAGGGCTCGTCTGCAACCATTTGGGTCGAAAGTCTTTGGACGATCTGAATTCGTCAGCACTCGTTATGATGCGCTATTCGAATGCGAGTTAGGCTCATTCATAACCCTCGAAGGGTTAAATGCTTTTCACGTATTCTAAATAATACCTAATAAAAAAAATAAGAGAATTTTAAAATTGGTTCACAAATTTAAAAGTAACAAAATAAATTAGCTTGAAAATAAAAAAAAAAAAATACAATTAAGTGGAAAACAATTCAGTTTTTTATACCATCTGAAAGTCGAAATTTAGGAAAAAACAAACAAAAGAACCAAAGGTAGGAGCGACATTTTCTAGTTCGGAATTGTTTACCTTTATCGATACTGTTCCTCAACCTGCTTTTGTAGGTCTACTTGGACCTGCAAAAACAGGTATACTAGTTCCCAAGACCTTCCTTGCCAGGTCTTTCAAAAGAGTCCTTGAGGAAAGTGCTTGTTCGGAGGAGTTTTTTTTACTCCTTCACTCTACCCCCCCTCCGTGCGCATGCCAGATCTGTTTTGGGTACTGTTTGAGAGGGGCATAGGTGCGTATCCCTGGCCCTGTTCGTCGATAAGAAGTTTCCGCAGCTGGTGGAAGGACGGTTTCAAAGAACATTTGCTTGCTTTCAGTATGCGAACAGGCTCACGAGTGGGGGAAAATGCCGGCAATATCTTCCAGCTCCTCCGGCGGTGTACCTAAGAAGAGCCTTCGATAAAATGTGGCATGACGGCCTAATTTACATATTAATTAAACTGAGCTTTCCCAGCTACAACATTTATTTAACATTTTTTTAAAAAATGGATCCTTTAATGTTAGAATAAATCAATCTCACTCCAGCCCTGGTAAAATTCATGCGGGCACGCCTCAAGGAGGGATCATCTCGCCCCATTTATACACACATGACATTCCACACCACGCCAGTGTTAGCACTTGCCTCTTTGCGGATGATTCCGCGGTGTTGGCCCAAGGCTACAACATCAAAATCACCTTAAAAATATGCAAAATTATCTTGACACCCTAGAGAATAGGCTAACTCAAAGGAGAATTGCGATTAACGTTAAAAATTCCCAAGCAATACTCTTCTACAAAGGAAGACAAAACCCAACAAGCAACCTAAATCTCTTCGATGAAGAAATCAACTGGGTATTGGGGGTAAAATATCTGAGTCTGCACCTTGATCAAAATTTAACATATTCAAAGCACATCAAATATTTGAAAGACAAATTATGGAACAAAATTCACCTTTGTATCTCATTAATAGGCAGACACTCTCTACTATCACTGAAAAACAAAGTTCTTCTCTTCAAGCAGATTTTTCACCCAGTTATTACGTATGCCTTCCCTGTTTGGGGGGCCGCAGCCCCGACCCACCTAAAACACATTCAAACCTTTCAAAATAAAATTTTATGATTTATCACCAATGCTCCATGGTACGTAAGAAATTCAGTCATCCATAACGATCTCCAAATCGAAGAAATAGGTAGTTTCATTACCAAACTCTCCAGAAGCATTTTCCTCTCTATTCAAAACCATACAAATCCCTTAATCAGAGCGCAGACCATCTTTACAGATTTAAATAACAATCAAAATTTTGTTTAGGAAACAACTAAATGGTTTCAACCATCAAAACCACCTTAACACAACTCCCTCCATCAATTCAATCCTTCACTGATATTAATCTTTAAAATACGACCAAAGTTGCACTTCCTACCCCCAGGTCCATGGTGGGACACAGGAATGGTTACAGCTTATGTAAACATTTCTGCAAATAATTTTGCTTAAATTTTTTCAATAACCTTTTTGGATTTTCTCTAATTGCTCTTTTAAACCTTTTAAATTTAAACTGAGCAGAAGCGATCAACTCGCTTGAGCTCGTTGATAATCTAATTTCAGCAGTCCGGCGGTGTATAGCTTCCCGTAAGACGTTGCGTTATATACCTGGGAAAGCAGAGAGGGGAAAAAGCCTCTGAATAATTTGGAACAGCAAAGAAAAAGTTACTGGTGGACTGCTGACTCGGGCGTTCTCGTTCTTTAAGATGAACTGGATGGAAAAAATGGGTTGTTCTTCCAATCCCCATTTCTATTAACGTCACTGTTGAAGCAACATGAGGGTTATTGGCAACGGCCCTCAGTCAAGTGACGATGACGACACCATTATCATAAGAAAGTTCACTTTTGTCATGTACTTCGTATGCTGCACAACAAAGAAAACTAATCTGGGGTAATATTTCCCCCATGACACGTAAGTGTAAGTATTTTTTTTTTAAAAAAATTACTTCGTGAATGTTTAATTTGCTGTTAAGTACCGTAGTTATATATAAAATATTTGTTTCTAATATTTGCTGTTTCTAACTTGCAAAATCGGAAACATTCCTAGGCAAGATTACTCGTTAGAAAAAGGATTTTCTTCCATCGAACCATTTCTTTAAGAACGATTAAAAAAAAGTAGATTTGGCTCATAATATGAGGAAAATGAAATTAGAAAAGGTGGGAGAAAACGGTTTCAAAAACAATGCCAATACCATCATCCACATCTAAGCAAGGAAAATGTATATACACAAGGAGAGAAATAGAAACTATATTGTGAGAGATGTACAATGTGTACCAACTTAATTTGTAAAAAGCACTGCAATATTATTTGCAATAACAGGGAAATTTGTTAAAAATAATCTTTATAAAATTTAATTCTTACAATATATCTAATCTCATTTACATATATGTGTCATTATTAAATTTATATAATAAAATTCATGTACTGGGGTGAAATTATACTCATGAGATATCATTTAAGTAACTTTAAATTTATATAAACTACTCAATTTTTAATACTTTTTAGTTATTTTAAGTGATTTATATTTATTGGATTATTCAGAACGAAATTTAGTAAGAAATTGAAAATCTGACTCTTTGTGAATTTTAATTACTTTCTCATTGCTGGCCCCCCCCCCCCCCGCAAAAAAATGCACTTCAAAGTTTGTAAAGTCATACATCTTAAGATTGATTGATTGGCTTTATTAATGTCGCACTTAAAGCAACACGAGGGATATTGGCGATGGATCTAGTAGTTTTGAATCTCGATCAAATGACGAAGACGACACATCCGCTAGCGCTTCCCTATCTTAACTTCTATACCAGGTAAACGGATAGGTTTTGGGACTGACAACATTAAAATTTCAGATTCCTTTAACACTCATTGAATATCAGATATAGAGTTGTGAACCAAACGTTCCATCCAAATCGGTCATCAAAAATTGGAAATTTTTTTTTCCTTTGAAATTTTTAGAGTGTTGTGCAGCATTCAAATGGTTATTGTTATTTTTAGAATTTGTGTTAACATTCATATGTTTTTGTATGAGTGCAACATTCTGATATATTAAAAATTTTTTTCAATAGTTTTATTTTTTTTACTATACTTTTCCTTCTTGAATAAAAGCATTTTATGACACAATTTTTATGAAACATAATTTTACATATTAACGATCATACTACAAATAGTTTTTAAATAAGTAAATGGAAAAATACATAAAATAATCATATACACAATACATAAAAATAATCACACACACGATACACAAAAATGACCATGTACATAATACATAAAAATAATCATATATAAAAATAATGTTGAGTTACATAGTTGTTTACTTTCAACAGCCCATGTGGACCACTGAAATAATATTTAAAAATTTCTCTGATTTGTTCCAAACACTATTATACCATGAGTCATATCAATTCTATCGTCCTTATATAGACGATAGTTAGTGATCTGGCGAACCTCATGAATTTTTGGACGCAAACTGTTTGCGTTCCAAAATCCAATTTTGAGCTCATGCACGTATGGGCTATTAAATTTTACTTTTTAAGTTAAAGAACCATGGTAGGCTTCGAAAATAATGAATGATCGATCAATATCCGAGGAGGGCTGGGAGAGAATTCCCAAATGCTCAGACAAGAATGTCTCGATTGATACTCATGCCTACGATCATTTCAAATAAATCCTTCAGCATGCCGGCGTTGAAACGAGCGTCACCTTATGCATGGAGGAGGGGTCAGGCACGTTACGCGTACGCTCTTGAGTTTGCCCCAGCAAAGCCGCAGCGAACTGTAGGTTGGGAGGAACTTTACGGTGGTACTCAAATGTCGGATCAGAGTGTAGAAGGTGGGCGCTGTTTGATGCAGGAGGTTTGCTGCTTATTGGCGCTGCCGCCTCCCTTATGATTCTGATTTTTGCCTTTTTTGGTTGATTTTGGCAGATTTGCTGGGTGTCTTGGGCATCTGCGCCAATTGGCAGCGTACTCAACCGAGCAATTTGCACATTTTTGCGTTTGTCGTATGTATTAGAGCAGTCCTCAGTTGAATGGGAGCATGCACAGCGAACGCATCTTATGGGGAGGTGCCAAACTTCGCTGGAATGAAACCAGGACTGGCAGCGCCAACTTTGATTATATTTTTTTTCTTTAAAGCTCTCGACGGGAATTCGAGTAAAGAAGAGTTAGGTAAACTTGAAAACTTTTTCAGCAGCGTCCGGGGGAATTATGTATATCTGGAGGTAGAAAAATGGCATTGGAACCTTTATCTTGAATCTAGTTAACTGGGTGATTTTATACACCCGAAAACCCTCGTCTTCAATTGCATTTTTAATGCCATCGAGTATTCGCTCGTAAGTCTCGTACGATAATTTTGATTGGTCATTGCTCCTTGAGCATAAAAGACTCAAATTCTCTCCCCGATTGGGTTAAAAAGGTGGTTAGGTTGCGGTAATCATACACGCTATCCATGGTCATTTTAAAGAAGAGACCAATAAGTTTGGATATCAGGGACGAGTTTCAAGTTTAGCTATTGTTATTAAAGACCTCCGGTTCTCTTTCAGGTAGATGAAAAAAGGAGGAATTTTTACTTTTCTCAGAGGAGTAGCATGATCGTTATCAAGAGTATCGACGTCATTATTTTCATTTTTTGCCTGCTCAGCTACACCTTTGGTGTCTATGACAGGAGAGGAGGGAGGATTTTTCGCCTTCCTAATGAGATGTTTGGAAGGTGGGATAAACCCATGACAATCCTGCACTCGTTTTTCGGCCTTTTTTCCATCGCTGAGACATTTCTCTGAGAAATGGTGGGGGTGTGTTTTTCAACTCGCTTCTAGGAGGCTGGATTTTGCGGAGATGATTTCCACCTTCACGATTTTTTCGAGCTGCGCGAGAATTCTATCAAGAATCTTATCTGATTCCCTAAGTTCTTCGTGGACTCTTTCCATCTTTGGGTTGTTCTTCTTGGTGTTGGCCGGCTTTCTGGCACAGGTGGGGTAGGCCATCCTGCCCTGAATGGCTTTTCTGTGAAAACACATTTGGCATGAAGGATTCATCACCGTATGTCTTACTAGATGGCGACATCGGCGGTGAGACTGCACCTAATTGGTCATAGATAGAAATAATTGTTGAATAATAATTGAAGTCATAACATCCATTGTTATATCTGTTCTGTCGGACCGGTTTTGCTGTGCTTTCATCATCGATGGAAGCCCAGTGGAAAATCTGTTGTTAACGGAAGTTCAATGTTGATATGTGTTCCGCCTGGTGCAAGCATTTCCGATTATTTTAAAATATTGGGAAGAATACAAGCACTTATGATTAATTTATCTGATATTTCTGGGGCAGCAGATAACGGTTTAAAAAAAGCCGGAAATAGCTGTATAAAAAAAACCGAAAATATTTCGGTTGTCCTCCTAACTCTAGATAGTCGGTAGTAGTACACCACTTTTGACTGGCAGTGGAGAAGTTGCTGCCTTGGGTATGGTTTCATTAAATTTTGGTGGAGAACAAAGGCTTCGTCTACAACAATCGTCTATCTGTTCGGGGTAGGGTTTCTGGTGCTGGTATGAGGTAAGTATTTTTTCTAATACTTTACCCTATTTTATTTTCAAAATAACCGACGTCTATAGCTGTAAATTTTCCTTCAGAACTGCCAAAAAAACCATGGAAGAGAATTTTTGGCATACATAATATATACGTTTACGAATGATAAATCCAACTGCGTAATCAACGCAAGAGTGAGTGAAGGAATGGATACATATCTGCATGTGTGACACCTTATCGAGCAATCACACTCTTGCACTTTATTGATCTCATAGGTATCGATCCTATTATTCACTGTTTTGAGAACTATCCATTTCATAGGTTTAACTTCCTCAGCAGAGTAATACTTCATTTCATTTACACATTTTGCATGTCGCTGACGTATCACAGCTATTTTCGAAGTAAACTTGCCCCTTTCTATCGAGATATTTCTACCTACTACCCTTTGGTCAATGGCATTCAGTACAACAGAGAAAGATTTATGTAAACGCTGCATAACTTTCCTCTGCCTTCTTCCTATTTCAGTTCTTTATGCCATCTTTCCAATTCCATATTTGTATTGACTCCACAACTAACTCTATGACAATAAGCCTACTTTTCTTGTCCCTCACCATAAATTTTCATAAAATAATCGATAAAACCTTTCGCTTCATCATTTTCTTTGTATCCTTCACAAAATCTTTAAACATATGTTCAAAATTTACTCTACCTCTTTAATCATATTTATTAGTTCATCCATTATTGCCTTCTTCAATTCTGGGTTTTTAACTTTTTTTTTTTAATTCAGATTCCTATTCCAGCTTTGTAAGACATGCCAACTGCAAAGTAAATTGCATTCCATTTCACCAAACACTTTCTTCCATGCGAGTGAGTGAATGTAAAATTTATTGGCGCAAGACCCAGATATGTCTATGCTGCGCAAAACAAGATTTAACCGTGGTCTAGACGTGAAGTTGAAAAAGATAAGAAGTGGTTGACAAGGAGGGTCGAAAGTAGAGAAGAATCGCTAGGGTATCCCGGGAGTGCGTCACCCGTGTTTACCAAAGACAGTAAACCCCATGGGAAAGAAAAAGATCACTAGGGTGCCTCGGGGTCATGATGCCTGTACTTAACAAGGAAGGCAAATCCCTGAGGTCCCCTGATATAATCCCCAGGGGCAGGGTGCCCGGCTGTACCCCCAGACGCTGGGTACTCATTTTAGACGCCTCTTACGACACACATGCGCTACAGTGGGACTATTCTGTCATTCCCGGTCACCACATGGGTCTTTCTTCCATGCATTAGAAAATGCAGGTTCATCATCCGACATAAATACTTTGGGTTTTAATGATGGGAATCTTTTTTTAATTTCTTTGAAAAAAGGTTCCAAAACTTCGCAGCATACCCTATTTGAATGGAATATGGCAACTGGAAACTCTTCATGGTCTTCATCATTCACCATCAAAGTTGTCAATAAAAAGCCATACTTGTTCACGCCGTGGGTAGAGTCTATCATAACCATACTTTTTCCGTATATTTTCAAAAGCTCAAACTGTGCCTTGGTCATTATACCAAGAATGAAATCCTATTCCTTAATATGAGGGGTATTATCAAGAGGATTACCGATTGATTTATTAATTAATGTAGGATTGTAATAACCCCTTTTCATTTCATTGACTAGCACAGATCAATAGATAGTATATCTTCCATTATGCAGATCCTTTTTTGTTAAAAGCCCTAGTCATTGAGTTGGGAGACATTGTTTTCGTACATTTTCTATAATTTTTGTTACCAGTACACCAATTTTCATGAGAGATGCCACATTTTTTCTATCATCCTGATGAATTCGGAATTTACCAACCTGCATTTCATTGACCAAGATGCACTGGTTGGTATTGAACTGTTATTTTAATTTCTCCTTCTTTTTATTCTCTGATCGACTGCAAGTGAATAGGACATGTCTTCCCACACTTCAAAGATCCTCCTATTTTCACATGGCGTTTTCTATCTGATGCAGCACCCCACTCCTGTTATAAATATAATAAGTAAACTGTTTCAAATGTAATTGTAAATTCCATTTTGAAAAAAATTGGTCATTATTTTTTTTTTTTTGAATGGTCGTTTGTTGAGGATGGCTCAACTGCCACCATCAAACATTCGTTTGATGGTGGCCTCAGCAACGTCTTTTGTAGCAACACTTATCCGGGAATGACTAATTTGATACTGGAAAGCCAGTGATCGAAAAGATTCACCCGCGGCCAAATGCCTGAAACAAGAGATAAAGTCATGAAGTGAGCTAAAATAATGTAACATTAAATGAAATAAACGTGTCGTATTATTATTTTTAAAACATTTTTATGTATTTCACTTGGTGCGTGTGTCATCAAATTTTTGATCGTTAATTTAACCAACTTCCTATCAAGCTAACCTGAAACTTTGGGAATCGTTCTTACTCGCCTAACAATGCAATATTTAGATATTTGCGACAAGTTTTAACCAATATTTTCTTTAATAATGCAGTTTAGCCCAACTACTTGGCGGGATTTCAAAAATTGGCGATTTTTTTGGCTGAACGTTAAGTCCGTAAAACGGAACAGGGTAGCCACATTTGGCAAAATACTGCCAAATAATTCTTGTCGCCAAGGGTGGTTGGGTTAAACTGCATTCCAACCATTTAATTTACCAGATGAATTAATTTTAGTTCGTTTTAACGTTTTTATGTATTTCACTTGGTGTGTGTCTATCAGTGTGTCATCAAATTTTCTGTTGTTAATTTAACCATCTGCCCATCAAGCTAGAGCTCTAAAATTTTGGGAACCGTTTTTACTTGCCTAACAATGGAATATTTATATATTCGCGACCAGTTTTAACTAGTATTTCAATAATTTTTTTTAATAAACTTTGTCACCATATAAAAACGTTGTTTTTTTTTTTTTTATCTCGAATTATTTACAGGTACTAACTGCCTGAAAAGATGGAGCTATGCACGGGATTATTACATTAGACCTAAAGGAAAACCTGGCAGTGGCCCGGCTGGAGAAGCAGAAAAGAAAAGATCTAAATCTCTTATTTTTGGATGGTATTCCGACATCCCAGAGAACCACAATCACAAATGTTGTTGGAGATGAATCTCTGATTATAAAATTACAATCACAGAGGGAAACGAGGATGATATCGAAATAAGCACAGCCCAGTATGTGGAAACAGATGGAATAACGGAACAACAGATTGAAGTATTAATGAAGGGGATAATAACAATATGAATAGAAAAAATTACAACTACACGAGAAATAATAATAGCTAAGAAAATTGGCAGCTATTGCAAGAAATAACTCAGTAGAAAGCAAATTCTCAAAATAAATTAGATGAAGTAGACCTGTTCTTCAATTTCGTAGTCAAGATTATTACGAGACTTCCTCTCTACGAACAAGTTCAGTTGAGGTTGTAAATCTTAACTTTGACTGAGTTCAGAGCACTCTCAAATGAATTTAAACAATATGCCTCATCAAGACTGCTCAACACCACCAAGGAAATGTTGATCATGTTTCAGACAAGTCATTGAATATTTCTGTAATTTTAGTTTTAATGGAAAATGAGAGGACCAATTTTCCCTCAAGAGAATCAGAACAAATATTTTACACTATGTAATATACTTCCAAAACTCCTCACAAATTTAATAAATGTATAAATATGTTAATGTTTTAATTTTTAAAGCATATGCTGTGATATGCTTGGATCACTTGAACGAAAGCTGTTTCGAATACCAGCCGTTTACTAATCGTAGACAACTGAAGCTGGGTTCCATACCAACTATTTTTATATGTTCTAAAGCTACATCTTCTAAAAGAGTATTGGATAAATGCCTACCAAAACCTCTGCAGAAACGTAAGTATTTCAAAGAAAATATTTTTCATTTATCATAACTTTTAAAATAAAAACATGTGGACAGAAGATAAGACCAAAATATGTTAGTTGACTGAAGTTTTAGTTCATGAAAAATTTATTTAGCATTATGCTGTAGAATAAAATTATGACCTTTAAAAGTTAGTGTATTTAAATAGAGCTAAAATGCTAATTTATCATTAATATAGACTATATATATATTCTATGATGCTTGACATGTATTCTTTTTCAAAAAAAAGTGTGAAAGAATGTATCTTAAACTTCATAATATTTAACATTGCTTAAAATTTCATCTTAATTTTGGATTACTGTGTGGCTTAAATGTATTCGATCACTCTTCTATAAACTAGCAAATTGAATAAATACCAATTTATTTGGTTTGGAAAATTTAGGTTTTTCATGTGTTAATTATTTTTCAGTCATTTGTTTATTAAATTGTCAAAGCAATATGTAAATAAATTTACAAATATGACTGAATATTTTCAAATAACATATTTATATATTTTAAAACGTTTTTATGTGTTTCACTTGGTGTGTGTATCATCAAATTTTCGATCGTTAATTTAATAACTTCTCATCAAGCTAGAGCTCTGAAACTTTGGGAATCGTTCTTACTCGCCTAACAATGCAATATTTAGACATTTGCGACAAGCTTAACAAACATTTCATTTTTTTAATAATGCAGTTTAGCCCAAACACTTGGCGCGATTTCAAAAATTGCCAAACTTGGCGATTTTTTTTGGCTGAACGTTAAATCCGCGAAGCGGACCAGGGTAGCCATATTTGGCAGAATACCACCAAATAATTCCTGTCACCAAGGGTAGTTGGATTAAATTGCATTTAAACCATTTAATTTACCGGATGAATTAATTTTAGTTAGTTTTAACGTTTTTATGTATTTCACTTGGTGTGTGTCTGTCTGTGTGTGTATCAGTATTTCACTAAATTTTCGATCGTTAATTTAACCAACTTCCCATCAAGCTACAGTTCTGAAACTTTGGGAATTCTTCTTACTCGCCAAGCAATGCAATATTTAGACATTTGCGACAAGTTTTAACTAATATTTCAATATTTTTTTCTAATAAACTTTGCCACCATATAAAAACGTTGGTTTTTTTTTTTTTTTATCTCGAATTATTATTTGTCATGTTACCTTGAAATATGACATATTCTATGATACTTGTCAAGTTTTTTTAAAAAAAATTTCTTTTATTGTTCTATGCACAGCTTTTTCCTACAGTTCATTTTGTGTTCCATTCTTAGCAATAGATCATGTTTAAATTTTATTTTTGGAATTAAGTTGAAAGCTTACAACTGGAATAAAAATGTTTACTTTTTTTTCAAAATATTTCTTCTGAATAAACAATTTAGTGTACTATGCGTTAACATAGGATTTCCATATATGCTAGCTGTATACCTTTTATACATTCTGTTTAAAAAATAATAAATTAATCATAAGTTGTTAATGTTTTAAAATGAAATAAACATTTAAGTAGATGTAGTAATCATTCTAAGCACCTGAAAAAGAAATATGGCTATGTAAATTCCATATACAATTTCAAATTTAACAATCTGTTATATTGTGCAAATTTGATTGTTTCTTCCAGGCGTAACAGAACCTCAGATTTACTTTGTACTTCATCTCGGCACGAGCATATTTTTTTAAAAAAATATTCATAAACTTAAAGTTAGTACAAGTGGTTAAATTATATAAATATCAAGTCCTTTTAATATTATATCTGAATTACCTTACTGTCCATTGAATAATAAATATTTAGCTCAGGACTTTATTGAATGAATGTGATTGGATTGTAACATAATAACATTGGATAAATATTTCACATATTGAATAAAAGGCTGGATAATATGGCTCAGCTTCATCCTATGGTGAAATTTTATAAGTGTTTTTATAATTTAATAAATTATATTTAAATATGAGTTTGTGTAATACATCAAATAAAATCGGAATATGCTGCACCTATCATTTATATAAAAATCACATTATAAAAAATACCCAAGATATTAGGGTTAAAATTTTAAATATTACATAAAATCTATTTTTTAAAAAATTAAACACAAACAAGTTGTGGTTTCTTCTACCAAGTCATATGAATTTAAAACAGGCTATGAGCATTTGGTTCCAAAATACAGTCATCTAAAAAAAATTTAGCAAAGTGATCCAAAAATCTTAAAATTCAACAATACTACTTTTTAAATACTATGGTGTTATTTTATAAAATATATAGTAAAACATAGCTTACAATTTGTCTTTATTCAGATTTTAAAACAATGTATAATACTACAAATATAGCTCATACAGAAATAATTACTCACATTTTTTAAGATCTAAGTATAAGAAAATAAACACGTTAAAATGTGTGTGAACATATTAAAAATTCATCAAATAATTTTTTTGAATTAAATTTCAAAGAACAGCAGTAAAGAAACATTTTTCAAACATTAAAAAATCACAGTTACATTGGGATGTTAGGACACATTTCACAAATGCATTGTTAAACAAACGAATACAAGACTTGTTTACATGGGAGGGTGCACGATAGACGAGAGAATTAACATTTGATATGGATGTTCCTATTATTGAAGATATTGCAATATAACATTTCAAATATGCAATTTTTTAACATTAGTTCAATACTTTTGCACTAATTATTCAATAAAATTTGAAAATTCTCTATGTATAAACCAACAAAGATTACCTCACAATTTAAACATATGTTAAAAACAAATTGAACAAATATATCAATTTTTTTCATGCAATTACCAGATTGTTTGACACAATTGCTACCCTTCCCAATGGTTTCATTTCCATTAAGAAGAATATTTTAATACGATTTTAAGATACATTGATTTTTATATTTTTAAACAGATTAATTTAAACTAAGAATATTTAAATTTTCTAAGCCATTATTAGAGGAAAGTAAAAGTTGAAGAAAAATTTCCTGAACTTACCTAAACATTCCTCTCATAAACGACAATCAAAATTGATAATTTCTGAATGTATTTTTTTCTTCGGTTGATTTGTAACAGCTGACTGGTATTGAATTTGGAAATAATATTTATGATTTCTTTTTAAGGAAATGAAACCATTAGTACAGGATAAACAAAAGTCAGACCTTTTACTGATGAATTCTTCTAGAGAACTACCATCTGGCTTGAAAATACATTTAATTTACAACAGCATATAAGTCCTCACCAGATCTAAACAATCCATCAGGAGAGGCAGCAATATACTGATCTAATGGATGAATGACCAGATTAGTTTTTCGGACTATACTTTGCACCATGGACCATACTCTGTCCTCCGTTTCAAGTCCACATCGTTTCACAGCCGGTATGTGCTGGATAGAGCTATTTCTTTTGCTTCAAAATTTGAGTGACTAATGCTTCAAAATTAGCCACTCGGCTGAAAATGGACTTGGCATCGCTTGCAGTAATTTGCAATTTCCTCTCTTGCCGTCGCTCAATGCAATTTTGCTCAACAGTTCTTTGCTCTATTTCGATAAATTCTTCAATACTTTTAAAGAAATGCTGATGGAAAAAGAATGTTCCCGCAATATGCGTATCTGGCATATCAACAGCAACAGTACTGCAAACAACAGCAGGCAATAAAAGGGTTTTATGAACCCTAATATTGTGCAAGTTTCTGCTTGATTCTGTGAATGGGGTTGCAAATATACCCGTCACTTCTTCAAAAGCAAATTTATTTCGTTCTAGTGACGATGCTTTTGTGCATTTACACTTAAACAACTGAATAGCCATTGTCGGATCTGTTTTGGTTGGCTTTGGCTGGGGCCAAGTTTGCAACCTTTCTGTCGGTGCGGAATGCATTTCATTCCTAATGTAATCATCAATTGCATGCAATAGTGCAAATGTAAGCTTACAAAAGGCTGGAGCTCTCCCAGCAGGGCAAGTGCATCTTGCATTTAAAATCTACAATAAAAAGAAAACGAATTTTTTTATTATTATATATGAATTCTAAAATTAATTATAATTAAAAATATATTAGGTTTGAAAATACTCAATCAAGAAAAAGTAACTATGAAATAAAATAAAAATATAGAAAGTAAATAATTATATATTGTTAGAGCTAGATTACTAACTATCCAAATTTTAATCTAATGTTACTTTACTTTTGAAATTTAACAATCAATGCATGAGCTTGCAATAAGTAACAATATTAATATATAAAGAAAAATATTCAGAAATACTAAATAATAACAATTTGACCATTCACAATCTTTTTTCAGGTGGTTAAAAATGATTATTAAGTTAGAAGAAATTTAGTTGCAAAATTTTAATCTGTTAGAATAAATTTAAGTTTCAACACAAATATAAATTTTCTGCACAATGAATTACTGCATTAAATCACACAATAACTGTTCAATTTTAGAAAATATTTTTATAATCATATAAGCTATTTTTACATCATACAACTAAACTGCCAGTTAATAAGTAACAATGTTAATACAAAGAAAATAATTATTCTGAAATACTAAATAAAAATGTAACTTGCTGAAGACAGAAAATAATTTAGTCCAAATTTAATTCTAATGATACTTTACTTTTGAAAAATAACAATCATGCTTGAGCTTGTAATAAGTAAAAAAAAAGTTAACATACAAAGAAAAATATTTACAAATACTATTTGTTAACAATTTTAACATTAATAGATACCAGACGATAATTTAAAACTACCTCACAAGTTGGTAATATATCTACAGATGGATAATATACCATACGTGTTTTCATCTCAGCACGGTTTTAAGCATGTACGGTGAAGTAACCGTTCCCTTGAAACTCAGGCTCGGAAAATGAAATAGAGCTGATAAATTTATCTTGAAAAAGTTAAAGACCTTTTCGTAATTTCGTCAGAATAAGTCTATTTCCTGCTTGTTTTGAAAAACGTTCACTATATTTGTAAATATCCATCATAGAGGATGCCTTCAAATTCAACGGTCTACTTTCAATACTGTAAAGCCTCTTTGTGCAAATATATAGGATAAGATTACGAAAAACTAACTCTAAGTGTATAAATAAGCACTGAAATTAATTATTAAGACGTTTACGACTCGAAACCTTACATAAATAAATTAGAACACACCATTACGAGACTTACGACACTGAATTTAAACTAAAGAAATAAACTAGAATAAAGCAAAAGTTACACATTAAAAATACTCAGAAAATCTTTCTACCTAATACATATATATTGGAAAAATGTAAAAAATTGGATAATACTAAATATATTAACGAAAAAGTTAATGCACAAAGATGTAAACAACTAGTAAATAGAGTACTTCTGTGTTATAGCAGACCACGCCGATTTGTATTTGTAAACAACACGTGATTTTGACGCGGCGCTAGTTGTCTGTTGCTAGTTTAGCCCATTGCAATCAAAATCGTATTGTTATCCGAAACAATAATAGAAAGAAAATTTCAGCCCAATTGAGCGCTTTAAAATATTAAAAAAAAAAAAAAAAAAGCTTTTAAAGTTTTGACTTAGGCATACAATGTTGGTATACTGCTGTTTGTAGAAAATGCAACACCATGAAAGAATCATCAGAATCAAATGAAATTTAATGCAGAAACGACTTGTACTGATACAAATAAATGTTGAAATTTTCAAAACAAAAGAAACAAATTAAGCGTCCGAAATCAGTATTTGGTGCAGCCACCATGCGCTGCAATAAGTGCTGCTATACGACGTGGCATGGAGTCAAACAGATGTTGAATATCTGCTTGAGGAAGAGAATTCCAAATCGCTTGTATGCGCAACCAAAGTTCGTCTTTGGAAACTGCAGGACGCGGATCACGAGCGAGACGCCGACCAACCATATCCCACACGTGCTCAATAGGCGACATATCCGGTGAATAAGCAAGCCAAGGAAGAAGTTGCATGCGTTGTGCTGAGCAGAAGTCTCGAACAGTCCGCGCAACATGTGGGCGTGCATTATCCTGCTGAAAGATAGCTCCAGGGATGCCTTGAAGGAAAGGAACGACTTCGGGCTGTAGCACTTCACGGACGTACCTGTTGCTATTGAGATTACCCTCAATTCGTATCAAATTGGATCGTCCATGATACGAAATCGCACCCCAGACCATAACTCCGGGTGTTCGACCACTATGTCGTTCAATAATACACTCAGGAAGGCAGCGTTGACCGGCATAACGTCTAACACGAACACGGCCATCATGGGTCCACAAATTGAAGCGTGATTCATCTGAAAAGACAACTTGGTGCCAATCAGCTCGCCTGTCTCTGTGCTCAAGAGCCCACTGCCGACGCAGCCGTCGATGATTCGCCGTGAGGGGAATCCTGTATAAAGGCACCCTTGCACGCAATCCACGGCGCAGCAGACGACGACGAATTGACGAAGCCGACAATTGTACACCTGTAGCAGTAGACCAACGTGCTGCCAGCTGCCTGGAGGAAGCTGTGCGATCATTCACCGCCATGCGGAGCAGGTGTCGATCATCTCGCTCTGACGTCACCTTCTGTCGTCCAGTGCCTGTTTTTCGAGTTGTTCGGTGCTCGTCGGTCCACTGCTTCCAAACTCGCATCACTGTGGAACTGTTCCGCTGCATACGAGCTGCTATTGCGCGATAGGAAAATCCTCCTTCTCGAAGGCCGATTATCCTCCCTCGTTCAAACTCCGTAAGTTGCTTGAATTTCTTATTCTTCCGTCGTGGAGGCATACTCAGGTCTCACTAAACGTTTGCCACTAACAAATAATCATAGACTTTTTTCAACGTCCCGCTACAGCACTTTATTTATACGCTTTCAGCATCAATTCAGAGGGCGCTGCGCGCGCCGCGCACGCGCGATGGCTCTGAAACTTTATTAATTTGCATAATATCCTATAATTGACATTTGCTGCGAATTTCATTTGATTCTGATGATTCCTTCATGGTGTTGCATTTTCTACAAACAGCAGTTTAGAAGAAAACCCAATAAAAACATATGCAAATTGTCCAAAGGAGAAAAATTATTCAAGGTCAAGTCTTCCACATAATTTGTTATAAAATTGTTTGATTTTACTTATGCTTATTTTATGCCTCCTACTTCAGTAGAATAATGTAGGCTATCAATATAAAACAATACATTTTCTAGTAGAATGAGTTACTTTATATATTTGGCACTTTATTTGAGTACATTTTGTACAATAGTACACAGTTTTTGCAGTTTCTTTACTTTATTTTTAATAATATTCGAGTAATCCATCAGTGCTCTGGTCCGATATCTGCCTGAGAGTACTGTACTTTTATCAAAGTGAACAAGAATAAATTAAAATGTCTTAATTTTATGAATTCTTATTTTATATTCCCGATACACAGAATTTCTAATAACAGAAAAAGTCGGCAAATTTGCAATTGATCTCACTATACATTTCGGCGTTTGGTGTTTTCCGATGCCGTGGTGTTCAGTTGACCTTGAGATTCGGCGCCATTTCCTACCTTGACTACTGGGTCCGAAAAAAAGTCGACCGGTCGCCTTTTGCTGCAATCTTATCAACTAGGCTAAAAGCGAAGTCCCCGTCGGGCTAGTTATTAAGGCACTTTAACTTCTGGTGTGGTTGAAGGAAGCCGCCGTAACATATTTGACGAATGAAATCAGAAGTGTAGGAAATGGAAATGAAAGAAGATAAATTATGTTAATGAGCTAAGAAACCGTAGCGATTAATAACTTTGTTTGCTTTAATCAAATTTGCCTGGCCTTTTTTTTTTTATGGAGACGTATTAAAAAAAAAAAAAAAAAAAAAAAAACTGTATAAAATATTTCCAACCCTGATTTCTTTATTGTTCTTGATCACTTATCATTCATTTTGACAAGAATACCATTATTAAATTTAATGTAAAACAGAATATAATTTAAACATGGAAAAAAATTTAAAAAATAAAGGAATCAAGAAGTTATTTCAAGGTGACAAAGACAGTTTAAAACGGAATTTTGATTTAAAAAGGAGAAAAGACTCGAAACCCTGTTTCAGGAAGCTCGAACCCCGGTTATCAGGTTGGAACACCAATACGCTACTCTTTGTGCCACTAATGGGCGTGTGGGGAAATCTGGGTTTGTTGGTTCTTTAAGTGTCAGGGAAACGTATACAAGAGAAGTGGAGAAAACAAAGATTTAGATTAAAGATCAGGATAATTATTAGGTGAATGTTACGCGGGGAAGGGTGTTTAATTTGTGGATATGGGATAGAGTTTTGGATGCTACAATAGAAATTTTGAGCAGTTAGTTGGAAAAAATTTTTAATGGAAGGAACATCGATAGCTTTTCTAATATCAGCATTAGGAATGAACCATCGGGCGTTAATAACCATCAGAATGGTTTTATTTCGGGTAGAATCAAAAATTTTCAATGAATTAGAATTGTGTAGTAAAACAAAAAATTATTTGAAAATTAAAACTTACGTGAATTTTTAATAATTGTTATAATAGCTACATTTATGAATAAATGTATCACAACTACTATAAATCATTAATCCCTTCATTAATCAATTCGCACTAATTATTACAAAATGTGTTAATAAAGTAAAAGCCGAAGCTATTGAATTATACAACATAGGAACCCATAGAAGATTGCCACGAATGTTTTTATCATACAAGTAAAGATCCTAAGTATTTATAGAGTTTATAGTTAGATCGAAACTTAAACACGAATAATTAATCCACAGGACATATTTAAAGGCTTGCAGCGTGTATATTTTTCCTGTATTTCAAGGAAGTTAATTATCTAATAGTCTAAATCTAGGGACTAGGCAAAATATGGCCCCGTCGTTTAATTTTCATCCGACCCACGGGAAGAATTGTAAGGAAAAAAAAAAAAAAAAAATTAAAAAACAACTTCGTTTTTCGGATCTAAATGTATTAAAAATTCAATTCACACACGCACAAAAACTAAACTTTGACTATAAACTTTACTTTTTCTCCAACATTTAACCTTTATACTTAAGGTTCTCCTTATTTTTCACCTTTTCCCTAAACTACTTCCCCCCATTCTTCACAATATAACTTATTATTATTTTAGAACTCATAAATTATGTCACTTTATTTCTTACAAACTCTCATTCCTTACTGTAGCTGACATTTATTTACTTTCCCTTAAAATTCATATAAGATCTCAGACCATTTTTTAATAACAATAACTACTTCGTTTATTCATTCAATACAGTTCCTGTTGCGTTTCTTGGTGATCAGTGCAGTTTACAGTTAGCACTCAATCACCCAGCGATTCACAATCATTTCGAGTTCTGCACAGAAATTCGTCTGATCTGCTCTGAGGATATTGTATGACATCCCATACTCACCCCTTCACAAAAAACACCCTCTACAGGCGGGCTTTAAGCATGGGAGATAACAGATACAAGTTCTATATTTCAAAATATTTTTGGCTTTACAAGTGAATAGTTTCCAATTAGAAGTGATTTATATACAACAATCGTGTTTAAAGAAATGGATAAAACCTCCCCCCTCCCAAGACTGTAAACATATTTCGGTAAATAAATGCGGGCAATTGAAATCACAGGGATTTATACTTGTATTTGGGGGTGCTTATCCATGTGAAGGACATTTTTGAAAATTACCTACGTAAAATCGATTGATTTGATTTTATTAACATCGTACTATAAGTGACACGAGGGCTATTGGCGACGAGGACGACACCTGAAGCGGCATCTTCCTCTCCTAACTTCCACACCAAGTCAACGGGAGGATTTTGATCCTCGACATATTTAACATGCATCAGACCCGGCTACACAGTGGGTCTTTGTGGCAATCAAGGCTCGAACCCACGACTCAATGAAAAACGCCAGTCGCGACCATGACCACTAGGCTACAGCGGCCATGTAAAATCGAAATAAACATTATCAAAAAAATGACCATTTGCCAGCTACTTTAATAAGAAATACTAATTTTGAACTGCTGTTTGATGAAATGATATCTCGGGGGTGGGGGGGGAGTTACACTAATCACATTTGCAGAACATTTAATCTAAATGGTAATTTTAATAATAAATGGTAGTACTGTGTTCGTTTCTTCGTGTTAGCATGTGTTTTTATATATATATATTAAAAGTTTGTTCTAACATTAATTAAACATTCCGAATGCAGGGCCGAAATGAACAGCCCTTTTTCCATAAGATTATTTATTCATACTAGCGGAGAGAGAGTTTCGTTCTGATGAACTTAGTCCCGCTTCGGCTACTAAGGACGAAGAGAAAGACCATATGAAGTTTACAGAAGAGAGAGAGAGAGAGCTTTTTTGCTGTGTATCAAGTTATATATTAGGGATTTTCCCCAATAGACCTAACAGAGCACGTGCACAGGATTAGGGATTTAAGGAATTCCAACAAGAGACAGAGAGTCTAATAGGGATTATTTCTGACATATTTACGACCATGGGAAAGCGGATTAAACAAATTTTATGAAAGCGTGATCTTAATAATAAAAGGATAATTCGGAACTAGATCAGGAAATAAAAATGAACTCTTTACTTTCGAAGTGGAGAATGGGAACGAACAGAAACTTAAATTTTTATCAAGAGAAAAATTACTAAATTAAATTTAAATCATTACAAATTCCCCCCCCTCAAACGCGGATGTGCGTTGGGCTCTAAAATGCAACTTTATTTTACAGGCGTATCAAAGTAAAGTATTAAATTTAAATTTTAAACCAGATTTATATTTATAAAAATGTTATATCTAAAAAATTCATATTTAAAATTTAAGATCCAAAAATTTTATGCCCTAACAATCCCTTCACCTTCACAGAATACATAGACAATTTCAAAAAATTGATCAAAATATTAAGCATTAAATAAAACCGGTAAATCTGTGTGTTGTGATTGGTATTATGCTTAAAATCTAACATCACTTTAACAGTAATAAGCTTGCTAACATGAATTTTTGAATATGTAAAAAAAAAAAAAAAAACTTAAATTACAGAGATGTGTTGGTAGCATTTGGTAAATCAAACACAAGATGCAAAAAAATATAAAATTTCAAAATGATTAATTTGACATTTTTCTTAATTTAATTGCATTTTGATCCACAACACTCGAACACAACAAGAAATGTAATGCCACATTAATCAGACTCAAATTTTGAATTGCTGTGGTGTGTGAACCCTACAACATTAAAGAATAATGGGGTGAAACCACACATATAAAAGAATAGTGGTACGTGAACCACTTTGCATTGAGTATGGCACGTGAGACAAGAACAATTTCCCTTGACTGGAAACACACTGATGACAAAACTCTGACACAGTATAAGAAGCATTGTTTACCACATGCCTCACTAGACTGAGGAATGAACATAAATAACTAAATTTAAAATGTATATATAAAAGTATGGTTTGTATTATTACTTTCTTATTGTCTTAGCCTACGACAGTTTCTTAACCAAATCCTTTTGCATAATAAATGAAGACGAGTGATTTGTTGACTAACTGTGCCACAACAGTTTGCAAGTCAAACCCGACATAGTTAACCTTTTACTTATTTATTTATTATGTATATTATTCATCATATAAATTAATTATCCACCTTTCCTTTAAAATTAGACTTTCAGGCATAGAAATCACGTAAACTAAAGATATATCCCTTTAAATACAAAACATCTTTTTAACTTAAATAGTAAATTGACAAATAAACATTCAAAAAAATTTCCTTTTTCTTTCACCACAAAACAGAACACATCGCTGACTCTTCAATTCTAAAATTAAATAATAGTCATTTCAAAAAGTATATAACATTTCTTATTTCAATATGAAATATTCATTCAAATCGATATATTATTTCTAATCAATATAGGATTCATTCAAATTAAAGTATGTAAAATCAAAAATATTTCTTATAATATCATTTTAAAATATCCGCCACACACACACACACATATCGTAATAAACATAATAATAATCACTTCCTAAATAAAGCACAAATTATTAAAATTAAATCATATTCATTTGTATATTGCACATTATCAATTTTCTGGTTTGTTTACCTTGTAACAATAATAAGATTTTAATTTATATTTTCAAACAATTCAAAAAATGTTACACTAAAAAGATTGTGAAATATTAAAAATAAGCGTACTTTTTGTTTTCCCCCATACATCAAATTAAATGTTATTATATTTCACATATAGCACAAACCGAAAAATCCATTTAGAATTAACTTTGAAAATATTTCACTTATATATCATATAATATCTCATTTTTCATAGTTAAAAACTTATAGAAATCACACACTTTTAAAATAGAATAATTCCAAAACTTTTCAAATACACACAACATATGATATAATACTTTTCAAAAACACCTTCAAATCACGTAATTAAGTTTCAAAGATATGTTAATTATTTCATTTCATAAAAAGATTAAGAATCAAAGTTAAACCAATATCAAATTTAATTAAGCAGCAAGCAATGTTATCATAATTTATCATTTTAAATGAATGCACCATTTTTCAAAATAGATTTTTAAAATTTATAATATTTCATAAATAATCCATTCAAAGTCCTATATTCATTGCACTGACTTGAAACTATTCCAGGATGAAGAAACAAACAAAAACTCTTTGGATGACATATTTAACTTGTAGTTTCACAAATGAATTGGAGGAAACATTATTTTTCTTGTGGTCTGCACTACATATTCCGCGTTTTTCATGAATAAAGACAGCTTAGCACACGCACAGCATCAAGTTTGTAGCGAGCCCCAATGTATTTTGTAATTGCCAGGAGAGATGATCCGCCATTCAAATGGCCGTAGTAAACAATCCAAGGACTTTGGTTGGTAAATTTCCTGGAGAGATGATTGAAATCCATATGGTCCAGCCATTCACTCTTCCCCACTCCCAAGTCAGCAGTCGTTATATGTGGTGATACGAGTTTAGTTTAGTTAGTTTTTTTTTTTATTAAAGTCGCACTAGAAGCAACACGAGGGCTATTGACGACGGACCTCGAAATTTTGAACCACGGTCAAGTGACGAGGACGATACCTGAGTTGGCACCATCCTAACATCGACACCACACCAACGGGAGGACTTTGGGCCCCGAACAGATTTAACGTGCATTAGCCCCGGCAACACGGCGGGTCTTTGGCAGCCAAGGATCGAACCCGCGACTGAACGAAAACCGCCTGCCGCCAAACAACCTTGACCATTATATGTGGTGATGCGAAAGACGTATGGTGATAGCCCCATTCTCTCTCCGTTAACAAAATATTATTTTAAGGCTTCCATCAGTCATGAACCCTTATCCTACCAGCTAACAGGTCAATTGAAAGTCCCCGGCCTACCATAGTAAAACAAATTTTTTTGGCAAAATTAGTTTCTTTTATTCAACATAATTCCCTTCAAGGGTGATACACTGATTATAGCGACCCTCCAACTTTTCGATACCATCTTTGTAGTACGATTTGTCCTTTGCTTCAAAATAGGCCTCAGTTTCGGCGATCACCTCTTCATTCGACGAAAATTTCTTCCCAGCGAGCATTCTTTTGAGATCTGAGAACAGGAAATAGTCGCTGGGGGCCAGATCTGGAGAATACGGTGGATGAGGAAGCTATTCGAAACCCAATTCATGGATTTTTGCCATCGTTTTCACTGACTTGTGACACGGTGCATTGTCTTGGTGAAGCAGCACTTTCTTTTTCATCAAATGCGGCCGTTTTTCGGCGATTTCGTCCTTCAAACGGTCCAATAACGCTATGTAACAGTCGCTGTTGATGGTCCTTTTTTTTTTCAAGGTAGTCAATGAAAATTATTCCATGCGCATCCCAAAATACAGACGCCATAACCTTGCCAGCCGACTGTTGCGTTTTCCCACGCTTTGGAGCGGGTTCATCGTGTGCAGTCCACTCGGATGACTGTCGATTGGACTTCGGAGTGAAATGATGGAGCCATGTTTCATCCATTGTCACACATCGACGCAAAAACTCGGGTTTATTACGCTGGATCATCAACTCGTCGTTGTTTTTGGTCAAAAGTGAGCTCGCGCGGCACTCACTTTGCAGAGCTTTCTCATACCCAAATATTCGTGAAAGATATCAACTGAACGTGTACATCATATCATTCACGTATATTTGGTTTTTTTTTTTTTACGGTCATTCAAAATCATTTTGTGGATTTTTTTAATGTTTTCGTCGGTAACAACCTCTTTTGGGCGTCCACCGTCTTCGGTGCTCATTTCACCACGTCTAAACTTAGCATACCAATCTTTGATAGTTGATTTTCCTGGGGCAGTGTCCGGAAACTCGGCATCAAGCCAAGTTTTTGCTTCAACTGTATTTTTTCCCTTAAAAAAGCAATATTTTATCAACACGCGAAATTCCTTTTTATCCATTTTTTTCACAATACCAAAAGTTGCTTCACTCAAAATGCTATAATTCACAAACTAATGATCCAACAGCTGTCAAATTTATATACGCATTTTTTGAGGGTTAGGGTTAACTAAAAAATATATGGATTTAATTCTAGTAGCGCCATCTATGTGTCAGGGCGGGGACTTTTCAATTGACTTGTTAGATGAAAGATATTAAAAGTTTGTTCTAACATTAATTAAACATTTCGAATGCAGGGTCGAAATGAAGACTTTTTTAAAACGTTTTTCTTAATTTTACTTGTTGTGTGTGTGTGTCATCAAATTTTCGATCGTTAATTTAACCAACTTCCCATTAAGCTAGAGCTCTCGAACTTTGGGAATCTTTCTTATTCGCCTAACAATGCAATATTTAGACATTTGCGACAAGATTTGACTAATATTTCAACAATTTCTTTTAGAAACGTTATTTGTGTAGTAACCTGGCGCCATCTATGGGAGATATATTGAATTTCGCAGAGAGAATGATCTTAAAGACGAGAGAGATATGAGTTTTTTTTAATAAAGTTTTAACTATTATTTAAATAATTTTTTTAATAAACTTTGCCACCATAAAAAAAAACGTTGGTTTTTTTTTCTTATCAATAGGACTTTGGTAAGTTAGCCAAACCTTTTTTGTTATTTCATGATAAAATTATTTATTCATTTTAGCAGAGAGAGTGTTACGTTCTGATGAACTTAGTCTGGCCGGCCGACCCTGCGCAGCGTTTTCGCAAATGTATACTAATCTCATATTCTTCTGTACTCTTGTAATGTTCATCAAACTGCGGAATTGTATCAAAAGCCGTGAATCTATAATCTCTCTCTCAACGAATAACACGAAATAAAGACAAGAAATGAGATGGAACTTGGACTTGACTCACATTCTTACATCACTTAAATGTTATACATATATATTAATTTTACTACTTTAATGTTTTGGGGGAAAAAAAAACTTTAAATTTTTCACTGGATAGTTTTTAATTGAATGGCATTTTTGGATGTTTTAATGGATGGTTTTTGATTAAAAAAAATTTTATATTTGGAAAGTTTTTAGGTGAACGTCATTTTATTTGATTGGAAAATAATGGCTTTTGAAAAAATTTAGTAATTGAGATATCTTGCCATCCATTTTTTCTTTTCTTTTCTTTAATTTACAAATTGAATTTTGGAGTAATCTAATTTTTACCCAACAAGATGCATTGGGGGAGGGTTGGTACCGTAGAGAATGCTTAACCCCACAATTTACTCCCCAGTCTGAATGTGCAAGTTTTGTTTCGTTGGGCATTCAAATTATTCATTTAGTTTCAAATTTGATTCATCTCTTTTACATAATCTATAAATGTTTTCTATTGTTAATATTGGATTTTAATTGTTCTCTTATTTTTATGTGTTTTAATAATAATTTCATTGCTTTATCTTATACATAAACTGAGTTTTTTTTTTTTTTTTTTTTTAGAAAATAGCGTCGATAAAAATACGTGAGTATAAAATAAAGGACACATGGTGTTAAGTTCAAAAGATGGATATTATAATATATTCTGATTATAACTACATTTGCTTAAGGTACATTTACATTGCTAAAATTTAATTTCTCATTTTATCGTCGGCTTTTATTTCAATACACGAACAGAATTGTATTGTCTACTTCAGTAATTTATCATTCATTTTTATTTTTTAATATTTAATATAATAATAGATTTTTATGGCAAAATCATCTGTTTATATTCCTTTCGTTGTTAGCATTGACAACGTTTTAGTACTCAAGAATGTTATGTTTGTGAAAATAAATATGCGTTAGTAATTTAAAGAAGTTATTTTCTTTTCTTGATAGTAATTGCATGTGTGGAGTCTGGTGTTCAGAAGTACGCGTATTTTACAATAATTAATATTCACTTTGAATGATTCTAATTTTTTGAAAACTTAACAGAAGGGGGAAACGTTAGCCCATGTTAAAAATGAAATTAGAAAAGACAATTTTAATTTTTTTTTATTTATGATGATGGCAAACCATCATTTTCAGTACAATACAATTTTTTTTTTATTCTACTGCGTTGGAAGTTATAATTCTAATATGTATCGAATACTCCTTTAAGCTCGGGTCGGTAAAATGAAGCAATTAACTTAGTAAAAAACTTGAATTTGAGCTTTCTGTAAGATGGTATCAGTAGGAGGCCTGTGATTGGCTGTCTGTTAAAGATGGCAACTGGAAGGTACAGATTCCGGTCAGAGGGGGCGCTGATAAGCTGGTTTCCCATTGGTTGCGGAGTCTTGGAGGGGAGCTGTCCCTGACTGCTGTGATTGTAAAGTGGCTATTACTGTGAGGGTGGGCGTATACGACAGTTAAGTGAGATAAAATTGTAGTTCAGTGAATTTAGATGAATTGAAGTATTAAATAAATAAAAATAATAAATGTAAAAAAGTTAAGGAGGGTTATAGGATTCGAGTAGTACTGTGCGGGGTCTTTTAGTATTTTCTCTGGGTGTGTAATTTTCTAGGTTGATCATGTTAGTGTTATTTGTAAGATTGAGGGAGATAAAGAATTTTTTGGCTATTTTTTGAACATATTTTCTAAAGGTTGGAATTTTGGTAGCTTTTAAGATTTCGTTGTTCCTTACGAACCATCTGGTTTTGGTTATCATTCTGAGTGTTGAGCTTAGTGTGGATTCAAGTAAATTAATGTTAGATTTTGCCGCATACGCCCAGATAGGACATGCATATGTTAAAATTGGTCTGAGAACGGCTGTGTACAGAAGCAGCTTATTTTGTAGTCATTTCAGAATCCCGGCAAATTAGGGGATTGATACTGCATTTGGCTTTCCTGAATTTTTCTCGCGAGTATGTAATGTGTTGTTTCCAAGTTAGTGATCTATCTAGTATAACTCCTAGATATTTAGTTTTCTGAGACCACGGGATTTGTGTGTTGTAGAAAGTGGGTGGTGGTGTGTTTATATTTCGTTTTCTGGAAAACAAGACCGCTGCCGATTTTTCGACATTGATCTTTATTTTCCAGTCATTGTAGTAATTTTCTAAAATGTGTAAGTGTTTGTTGGGTGCGTATGTAACTGTTTTTGTATTTGGCAAGTATGGCTGTGTCATCAGCATACATGTTGATTATTGTGAGATTGTAGTCAGGGATGTCGTTAAATTATAAAGTATGGGCCCGATCAAAGATCCCTGAACTACACCATAATTGGTGTTGTGTGGGTTTAAAAGCGTGTTGTTTATTTTTACTTGGTAATTTCTATTAGTGAGATATGAGTAAATTATATTAGTAAGAGGTGTAGGGAAATTGTATTTTATCAGCTTGTAAGTTAGGCTTTCTATCCAGACGCGGTCGAAGGCTTTTTGAATATCGAGGAAGACCACGCCTGTTGATTTGCTCTTTTCTAATCCAGACGAGATATGCTCGGTTAGTTTGATTAGTGGGTGGGAGGTGTTTCGTGAAGCCATATTGATTAGGATTACGTAAATTAGAGTTATCAATATGATCATTAATTATTTTTAGTAGAATAGATTCGGTTAGTTTACTGAGGGTAGAGAGTAATGCTATTGGTCGGTAGCTATCGGGTAGGCGGAGATTTTTCCCCGGTTTGAGAATAGGAAAAATTATTGAGGTTTTCCAAGAGTTAGGAAAGTATTGTAGTTTAATTATTTGGTTTATTAGATATGTTAGTATGAAAATAAGTTTTGGGGGAATGTTTTTGAGCATTTTATTTGTAACTTGATCTTTTCATGGTGCTTTATTGATGGAGATTTTTTGAACATAAGAAGTGATTTCATTGGGCCAAACTGTTTGTAATGGTGTGTGGGGTTGTTAAAGAAATGTTGAAGTGTTTCGTGTACTTTTTGGTCTATGTCAGTTTTATAATTAGTTGGTCTTTTGTTTTCAGTGAAATTTTGTAAAAGTGTATTTGCAAGAAGGTTTGATTTGTCTATTTCGGATTTTGCTGTGGTGTTGTTTTGAAGGGGGGGGGATGTTGCTTCTTTTATTTTTGAATGATTTCGTGATTTTCCAAATGGAGTTGTCTTGTGTGTTTAATGTTTGAAGTGTTTGTGTCCAGCTGTTTTGTGTGAATTTGCGTATTTCTTTTTTTAATATTGTTTTGTATTTTATTAACTTGGGTTTTAATGTTTGGATCCAGGGTTCTTTGGTAGAGTTTTTTGGTTTTATTTCTGTGTCGGATAAGCTGTTTGATGTTTTGTGGTGTGTATCTTTCGTTTTTGTTGTTTATTGGTTTGGTGTGCAGTGATGATGGTGTTTGTGAGTTCGGTGAGTTTTTGTTCTAGTTTTGTGTTGTTAATATTGGAAAAATTAAGTGGATTGATATTTTTCTTAATTTCTTGTTTAAAGTGTTTCCAATTTGTAGTAATGGTTCTTTTATTGATATGATGAGTGAGTGTAAAGTTAAATTCGAGGATTATGGGGTTGTGATCTGATAAAGAGTTCAGGTATTGAGGTGATAGTGTGTTTGTAGTTGAAATTTTTGATTAGTGTAAAGTCTATAGTGGTGGCTGTGTTGTTACCGAATATGTGTGTGTGGGTGGGTATGCGAGTGTAATGTCGTGTGTATTAATGTAATTGTGTAAATTTACTCCTCTAGGTGTGTTCCATGTTTGGTGTTAAAATCACCTATGATGACACAGTTACTGTTTAAATTGAAAATTATGTCGAGATCTTGCGTAAAATTAGTGTAGTGAGAGGATGGTGGTATGTCTATGGAGACGAGGGTGACAGCTGAGTGGTTTGGTGGTGTGAGAATAACAATTGTGGCTTCTATGTGTTGTAGTGGTGGGGCTGTGAGACGATGATGTGCAAGGGAGTTTTTTAATGAAGATTAACGTGCCTCCTGATGCTATTTCTTGATTTAGCCTATCGTCTCTGTAAGCAGTGTAATTTGGTAGGTGTATTGTGTTGCGTGGTCTCGGGTGTGTTTCTTGTATCATTAACATATCAGGGACGTGCTTCTGTACAAAACCTCGTAGCTCAACAATACGAGATTGTAAGCCATTGGAATTCCAAGAGCAGAGGCCAAATAATTTATAGCTATTGTTCTGGATATTTATGAGTGGTTGTTGTGAGGGCTTATTGGTCATTAGAGTCACTGTCCATGAGAGCTTCTATTAGTGCGTACGTCTTATTGGTTTTTCCTTTTGCAGCCTTGATTTTTGGTAAGTTTTTGAGTAGTCCAGGTAATTGTTTAAATATTTCTGCGAGAGTCTGGATCATTTCTATTGCTTTGAAAAAATCTGGGGTGGCTTCTTCTATTATTTGTTTTTGTTTGATATGTTTATTAACTAGATTAACTGCCTTGGTTCTATTGCTTGGGTGGTTATGGGAAGGATTGTTATTGTTTTTGAGTTTGGTTGTTTTCCGGTTTCAGTGGCGCCATCTGTTGCTCGTTGGCGACTGCATTTGCGAAAGTAAAGTTTTCTCGCACAGCATTTTGGTTTTTATATATGAGATTTTGCTTTTTTGGTGGCTTACAGAATTTTTGGCACCCACCATATGAGGCTAAATGTCCTTTGTGGTCACAGTTTATGCATTCTGGGTTGAGGATGCGCTCTTTGATGGGGCATTCTCTAGTCATGTGGTTCGGCACACTTTAGGCATCTTGGGGATATATGACAATTTCCCGCCGAATGGTGGAAAAAGTTGTACCTGTAGCATTGCGTAACTTTTCCGCTACCGCGCTATCCCTCTATTTTAACTGACATGTAGCATATTCTGGTGATCTCGAAAATTTTTTCTGTTGCTGGGGTCCTGGGTAAGGTGGCAAGGTATACGGGAAGTGGAAGTTTGGTTCTCCTGTTTGTGAGTTGAACAACTCTTAGTGGATAGAAGCCAAACCCAATTAATTCCTCTTGTATTTCCTGTGGGGTTGTTTCCCTGGGTAATCCTTTAATTATGACTTTGACAGGTCGCTGATGAACCGGTCTTATTACGTAGTACTCGAATTCATTTCTTGTTGATAGGTTTAGTTTCTTATTAACGTCGCACTAGAAGCAACACGAGGGCTATTGGCGACGGACCTCGTAATTTTAAACCAGTCAAGTGACGCGGACGACACCTGAGCTGGCACCCCCTCTCCTAACATCCACACCACGCCAACGGGTGAATGTGGCAGTCAGGTACAGAGCAAATAGGAAGGGTGGAACACTTACCCTCCGCTGTTGTCAGGTCACCTTGTGCTTTGGAGTGGAGAAGCATATATGACTGGAACTGCTCGTCCATTTCATCAAAGCCCTGGAGTCGTCGGTTTGAGAGGATCAACGTCTGGATTTCGTCCCTGTAGTGGACTAATTTCCGTATGCGTCTTTGTAAGGCTTGCAATGTTTCACAAGATTCTCGATCAATATCTCCAATGAGGGATTGGGATCGTGAGGAGGAAGGTAAAGATAAATCCATGTTTATTTCCATTTTCAAAAAATCGAATTCCGGGTAGATTAGGGTGAGAGTCGAGGAAAAAATATTATATCCTCGCCAGAAGCTCTGATAAGAGCTGCTTAGATATTAATATTTTAGTTGCTATTAAGAGTAAAGGTACGGAGAGAGGCGGTTGTACGTCTGTAGTCTCCAGTGTCTTTTATTCTATGAGTAGAATTGCCCACATAAATATCTTTGAGTTTTCTCTACTTAGTCCGCCAAGTCTAAAAATTTTACTACTGTAACACACTAATTTCATAACGAGACTGTAGATGGCGCCACATGACGGGAATAATCCTCAAGGTTAGGGTGTGGCTATGCTATCTAGTATTTTGCCAGAGAGAGCTGGGATTTCGTGGAGTAAGGTCTCCTGTTGCTGTCCAACCCTGGACTATGTTAAAGTTTACTTGTGATAAACTTAAATCCTCCTAAATGTTACTGTTAATTGTTTTAATTCCGTCTTTGTAACTGTGATGTTTTATGTCATTAAAAATATAGTAATTTATCCCGAGATTTTTTGAAATACTTTTGCGTTAAAGCAGTTATGGCATAAGAACGACGGTTACACTACTGCTCCTTTCCAAGAAATACTCGCCGACCTCATTTGTACAGAATTGCTCCGTTGATTCATTACTGCTAGGTTAATTTCTTACCTCTCCAAATGCAAAACGAAGCAAAATGTATCATTTTAGAAAGAGTAATGCTAGAATAATAATAATAATAATAAAAAAAAAAAACTAATAAAAAAAATCCCCCCCCCGTATCGTTGAAAATACTTCATTGAACTTTAACACCATTAATATTAACGAATTCATTTGAAATTTCAATTTAGTAATTTTTGCCCATCGAAGGGGCTGTTGTTTTAGATGGGGCGCTTTGGTGTATCAGATCACTTCTCAATTTTTTTAAAAATGTAAATTAGATTTTTTTTTTCATCGTTTTATTACATTTTATGAGAATATTTGGTGGGACGGATGGGAAGGTAGGGAATGAATGGAATGAAAGGTCGATATTTCTAAAACAATTTACTTTATTGATCAATCAAGCTACAAGTCTACAGAACAATTCAACTAGAGATCAATCCCCTCTCTGCCCGCTACGCTTACACTATATATACACATTCCAGTCTTATTTGCATGTGTACGTTTTCTTCTTCGGATAAAGTCCTCTGATACAAATAACTGCCGAGGAGTAAAAATTCCCCAAGAGGACTATTAGTGACCAGATCGCGGATAGACCCGTCACAATTTAGCTCGAAAAATTCAATTTAATAATTTATCGTTTGCTTTAACTTTCATTTCGGAAAAGTTTACTACTGCCAATTTCTAGATATTTCATCGTTTACTTTCTTATTTTTAATTGAGTAATTTAATAATTATAAAAAAAAGCGCACCTTAGGTTGCCAAATCTATTCTTAGCAAAACTTTGCATAGAGCTTTTTGATTTGTTTTTAGTTTACTGTTATTTTCCTTCTTATAACTTAGACACTTTAAGCATACCCGTCTACAATTAAAGAACGGGGGGGGGGGATTATGTAAAAGCATGCCAATTGTATCTTTAAGCACTTCGTCCAAAATATATCAAAGTTTTTGAGAATTACTTCTTTAAGCTTCATCTTGTATTTTCGTACGATAAAGTTGCTTTAAGAAGGTGAAATTTTTTTAAAAAATGTCTTTTGTAGAATTATTAATTTTGTATATCTCTTTTTCTTCTGTTTGAGATAATTTTTTTATTATTTAAACGTTTCAACTGAAAATGGCTTATCTATCAAAAGGTGTTAAGAAAATCTGCACATTAAAATGTGTAGATTTCCTTTAACACCTTTTGCGAAGAATTTGTATATATGTCGAATTCAATTTCGAAATCAAAGATTATATACTAATGGATTAAATTATTTATAACGCCAGGAAACACACTATACCCTAAAAATATCGGAGGGGGGAGGGAATTATTACCTTATTTTAACTGCATGACTTTTCTACATATATTTACCACAAATTATATGGCAAATATATACAGTGCGTGATGGTGAAGTTTAATGGCTACCGCTGCGTCAAAGAAGATAAAAATGTTGACAAGGAGGAGAGTCAAAAATAAAGATGGATCGCTAAAGGTATCCCGGCGAGCGTCATTCGTGTTTACCAAAGACAGTAAACACCATGGGAAAAGAAAAAGATCACTAGGGTGCCTGTACTCACCGAAAGAAGACAAACCTTGAAGGTACTAAATATATGTAACTCTAATCATATTATTTTAAATTTTCTTTAACTGTGTGCCGAATCACATCATTGACTTTCAAAATGTAAAACTGCTGTTTTTCAGATTTTTATTTTTCATAATGGTTAAGTATTTAAAATACAAAAGTCTTCTTCATTTTTTTTTTTTTGTTTTTGTAATCAATAGAAAGTCTTCAAATTTTTTTCCGTTTGGTTTATACCAATTGTTTGATAGTTTTGTGCGTGGAATAAAGATTTTGGTAAATAGTTTTTTTTTTTTTTAAATCCACAATATTAGACACAGTTATTTTTTTAAAAAAATATTATTTCATTTTTACTATTCTTGGTAGTATCTTATTGAAAATAATAAGATTACAACCAAATTGGGAGAAACACTTCTAAGGACTTAAGAAACAAAACTGTTTAAAAATATTAAAATTTGTAGAAATAACAGGAATTTTAAAATATAGAATTGATTGGAAATGAACTTTTTTTTTTTTCTTCAAGAAATGCATATTATGAGTGTTAAAATATGGTGAATATAAACTTTTCTATTAAAAAATCTAACAAAAAAAAAAAAAAAAAAATTACGCAGAAGACACCTCTAATGCATGCATCGCAATCAAGCCTTGATGAAAGAAAATTGAACCGCATCAGTTACGCACTAGAGGAGATTGACGTTTCAAAAAATTAATGGCTGTAATGAAGAGTTTTTTAAAGAAAAGTCGAAAACAATTGTATTGTAATTACTGCATGAAAGGACGAGCAGCTTAAAAGGAAGATGACAGTTTCTCCATGCATAAGCCAGAGAACGAATACTAATGTTTGAATGAGATTCCTGTTCCTAAACGTCATGTTAACAAAACGACCTTCGTCTATCGTTTCTAAATGAGCAAATGATAAATAAACCCATTACAAACTGATCATCAGAAGAAATAATTAAGATTGTAGTGTAATAGGAATGGATTAGCGTATTTCGTGTATGTTTTTGTTACTTTCATACTCATGTTTGGATACATGTATTGTGATTATTTATCGATTTGCAACAACTTTCTAATAGCAGAATATATCATTCACGATGTTTTTATTTCACTAGTCGTTTTTCAATGAGTATTGCATTTTGTAAGATTTGAGTAATTTCTCTTATGTCAATCGAGAATATTAATGATAGCCCCCGAGATCGATAAGTTCCAGGATAGCCGCATTTGGAATGCTATTATTTGATTAAACTGACCGAAAATGCGTAGGGATGGTAGGCCAAGGTTGCGGATAGCAAACGAGCGAAAGTTGCTCGACTAGCAACTGAAAGAGAATAGTAGTAAGGTAGTATTTAAGTTAGCGAAAGGGGTGCAAGATTGTGTTATAATACTTGTATGTTTTTCTTGTTTGGTAGGGATAGTCTTAAATAAAATGTGTATCATTGAACCAGACTCCCCCAAACACCAGAATTCTAATTTAAATATATGAATTATAGAAATAATTTCCCGATAATTAGAGATGCTATCACATGAGTAGTTGAAACACCTTATAATCTCGATATACGTATAATGCAATGTTCCAGTCAATCAACATAATTATAGGGTTATTGAATGCCTTTTATTTTTTCATATCAATTCTGAATCCATTTATTAAATATTGACAACGAAATGTAGAAAATGGAAATCAACGTGTAATGAATTATTACCAGAAATAAATAAGAAACTGTCGAACAATATTCGTAGTTATTAATCAAATTGTACTCTGCTACATGTAATTGAATTTTCATACAGTGATTCTTCATGTAGATGATAGTGTTGAGGTATGATTTCAGGACATCCAAAGCTAATTATTTCATTCAACACCTTATATATATCAGTTCCTTTTGTATATTCTCTAAGGCGTTCTGGGGCTTCGTACCAGAAACGTCGCAAGAGATCCACATAATGGTAATCTTTCCAACCTGTCATAATCCTTTGACATATAATGAAATGCAGAAGACAAACAAAATGATTTCCAGCTAGTAAATCCCACACTTTGCGGGCAGCACTCATGAAAGAATCCTGCAACGGCCGAAACAAAAAGAGTATCAGAATTTGCATAGGACATAGAAGTAGCATTTTTTCTCGTTTTATCTCATCCATTTGAGTCATAATGAAACGAATAGTAGGGATATCAGGAGGGTACTTCATGAAATATGTGAAAAACTTATCTAGTTCTGGCTGTGGTACACCATGTCGAAGGAAACCGTGTATGGTTAAGGAATTCGCCCAAAAGCTTCGAAACGGTTTAATAAGCATATCCTTGTCTGGTGGAGACGCAATGTAGCGCTGGTACCACTTAATCCAACGTCCAACATTCCTTTCATAGAATGATCTAAGCAAGCGTTCATTGCAAAAACGTTGAAAAATACGGGCTCTTTCTGACGGGGGAAATGTATCCCATAATAAGAGGACAGAGACGTTGCACCAGTACTGACAGGCTAGCACAAAACGCAGCTCGAAACTTGGTATATCCGATTCAATAATTAAACTTGCAGTCTTCATTTCGTTTATTGTTCCATCTACATTCCAAACAAAATCATAGAAATGGCATGTGCAGAAAATGCAATGGAGCTTGCACCTCCACGCATCAGCTTCGTAACTAATACATCTCATCAACGCAACGGCCTCATTTTGCAGTATAAAAGAAATAGTAGGCGTACACATTTTTTTCCGTACCATATGTTCCCATAAATGTCCAGGTATACAAAACAGAGCTTTTTGGTGTGTACGCTCAACAAATCTGAATTCAGGTTCTTTGTACAAAGAAACAACGCACTTCGTGAGAATTAAATGCTGAAGAGATGGGACAAACATACTTCAACGTGTTGTTAATGGTGAAAATTGAAGCAAAGCTTAAATCAACTAAAGTTGTGGTTTTTTGCAGCACTTTTACCGTAGAGAGCAGAAATTTCTTCTCAGCTTTGCAGATCCAAGGATGAAAATCAGCACCTTCTTCTTCCGGTGTAATCTTTATGAAATTTCAAGTTGAAAACAAAACTATAAAAAGAAATGACATTTTTGTCAGAGAATTCAAGTGCAATTATATCAGAAAGAACAATACAAAGTAAGCCCTGAGATATCACAAAAAGAATATCTTAGTCGCAAATGCTTCATACATAAGTATTTCAGTGAAATGGTTATCTATATTAATAATTACTGTCATCGTCGCAGAGGAAAGATACAGGACCAAGAAATTTGGTAGAAAGAAACTATGAACACTGATAATGTGCACTATGAAGCCATTTTTTTTTTTTTAAATTCACCTTGAATTTTTTAAAAAATTAACCTTCACTGCGCATGCGCAGATAAAAAATGAAGGGTCTGAATTAGTCAACACCGTAGCGATAAGATTACAAGACACAAGATCGTGAAATTTGGTATAATGAATCTGATAGAGTGATTCATGCTGTTTCTTTTTTTTTTTTTTAATTAACCTTAGATTTTATAGTATCTTCTCCAAACAATTCGTTTGATGTAGATTTCTTTCATTATTAGTAATATAATTACTGTTCTTTTTAGAATGAATTTTTATCTAAAAAAAAATATTATTTGGAAATGTATGAAGAAAAAAATTCCCTTTATCTTTATTTTTTCCTTTTATCTTTAAAAAAAATCTTTATCGTTCTAATTTAGTCAAAATATTGATTTCTGCTATGACTAACTTTCTCTTTCAGTTCTAAACTACCTGTTGAATTTATCTGATATTTAAATTACTATAATAAAACTAATTTCCCCTCTTTTTAGAAGATAATGAGTTACGAAATTTATTCTTACCTAGTCCCAATAGATGGCGATGGATCCAGTGTTTTTCTTCCAATTCTCACTTGATCCATGATCACGTTAATTTCAGTTTAGATGTTCGGAAGTCAGTTGTCAATTACATAACTAAGCATTTTAGGAAATTTCAAGGATTCACTTACGATATCAATGGGGACAATTGCCCGTCATGTGAAAGCTACCACACTACCATGTTGAGGCACCCGGACTTATGGCTCTGCCTGTGACATGCAAGCTGCCCTAAACTCTTTATGATTTGTTTTCAAGTTTCCCATAATTGAAAACTACTTTAATGAGCAATTTAAAACCATCAAAAAATTAAATTTTAGTGAAAAAAGCTCAAGCGACGGTCATCGTGATTCTTAGAAAGCCACAGATAACTTAACTCACAGAAATAAATTATTTTATTCCTTTAAATTTTTTTTTTTTTTTCAATTCGCTAAATAAACCTTTCGGTTTACATGTCGATATAATGACATTGTTATTGTCAAATTACAACAGCATTTTGAATATTTCATTTGTATTAACATTTTTTTTATTCATTAAAACTTGACGTATTAAAGTTTAAATTCGCTAATTATAAATTTTGAATTTCTATTTGCAAAATAAAAAAGCTTTTGGTTTACTTGTCAATGCAATGACATTTTTACTTTCAAACAGTTACAGCTTCATTTGGAATATTTTATACTGTTAATATCTTAGAAGGGGGAACAAACAACTTTTATAACACGCAAAATAAACATAAAAAGTAAATTTTAGAATATAGACTGGGAAAGGAACGAAAAAAAAGTAAATTTTCTTTTCCCTTTTTTCACGTGCTCGAAAGCAATTATTATTTTTTCGAATGACGGAAGTGTAATGAAATAATTTTAAATATGTTGTTCCATTCCAAAATGACGTAAAGACGATTTGATTGAACTGGAATATGAATTAGATGAAAATGTCTCTTATTCCAAAAATAAGAGCAATTATAATTAATAGCGAGTACTTTGTATGTTTCGTCAAAGAAAGTTTCGAGAGGGTAATCAAAGAATCGGAAGAAAGGGATGAGGAGAGACAATTTGAACTAGAGAAATCAAGATTGGAAATCAATAGCAAAACGATGTCCCAAACAAAAGCTCAAAGCGACATTATCGCTCCAGAAATAAACAAAAGCTCTTTTGAGACTGAGAAATCTAGTGAAAAATTCGATTTAAAATACGAATCTACCAAATTGTTTACTAAAAGAATCAGCAGCACACAACTTCGGACCGAACATTTTACCAAATAAATGATATATCTATTCCTTTGGTAATCAGCTAAACCCAGTCAATTCAAGTTTACATGTGACAGTAATATATCTTTACATCGAGGATGTTCTAGAAAAAGAATATTGATGTCTTAATCATCCCAAACTCAACTCAACCAGTTGATTTATTGGATGGACGTACGTTTTTACTTAAGCAAAATTTCACCAATATTTGCTTAAGCAATTATTGGTGAAACATTACATGTTGAGTATGCAGATAATTACCCATTATATATATATATATATATATAAGATTCCGTTGAAGTAACGCTATGCATTGAATCAAAAGCAGCTGAATATCATGTGAGCATACTCCTTGTTAACTAACCATGGAAAAGGAAGAAAACAAGAAATTACGACGTAAAATTGAAGAAGCAATAAATACCAATAGCAGTTAAAAGGAATCTTATCATTACAAAAAAAAAAAAAAAAAAGAAGAAGAAGAAGAATGAGTAGCTAATATCTTCTATGATTCACTTTCTCTAATGCGAAATTAAGGAAGAAAGTGTAACAGCTAATGTATTTACGCAATATGTATTAAGGCTCCCGTCTACCCGCCATTTTAATTTCGTTAGCTTAATGTTAATCCTATGGAATTCTGACTTTAATTCTCACATCTTTATTATTTGATCTATTTGAATGCAATAAAATGCATCTGAAAGAGCAAAAAATAATGAATGCTTCTGTGGAATTACATTTTTTCTAAGATTTTTAAAAATATTTTTATTCTTATTTTAATGATTCGTTTTTGAGTTTTCCGGTCTTTAAAGAATATTTTCAAATATTTTTAAAAATCGGAGGAAAAAAGTAATTCCACAGAAGCATTCGTTATTTTTTGCTCTTTCAGGTGCACTTCATTGCATTCAAATAGATCAAATAATAAATATGTGAGAATTACAGTCGAAATTCCATAGGATTAACATTAAGCTGATGAAATCAAAATGGCGGGTAGACGGGAGCCTTAAGATAAATAAATGTAACTAACCTTTTTAAATTTATAAATGAGTAAAAGGCACATTCATAATCGAGTAAACAAATGTAAATCTGAAGAGAATAATTGTTATTCGATGAAACAAAAATACTTTATTTTAAATAGCTTTTTTCAATTTAAAAACAATTAGCACATTCAATTACATTTGAGGAAGGAAGAGAGTTTAGTTTTTATTAACGTCGCACTAGAAAAAACACGAGGGCTGTTGGCGACGGACCTCGTAATTTTGAACCATGGTCAAGTGACGAGGAAGATACCTGAGTTGGCACCCCCCTCTCCTAACTTCCACATCACGCCATCGGGAGGACTGTGGGCCCCGACAGATTTAACGGGCATCAGCCCCGGCTACACGGTCGGTCTTTAGCGGCCAAGCATCGAACAAGCGACTGAACGAAAACCGCCGGCCACGAATCCGAGACCATGACTACTAGGCTACCGTGGCCACGAGATTGGAAGAGAAACAATTCCATTCCAAATATTTTCATAGTACTATTTTTTAATTAAATTATGAATCAAGAAATTGACAATAGGCCTTCGCAGCCTAGGGATCATGGTCGCGACCGGCGGTTTTCGTCGAGTCGTGGGTTCGAGCCTGATGCCACTAAAGACTCGCCGTGTAGCCGGGGCTGATGCACGTTTAATCTGTCGAGACTCAATGTCCTCCCGTTATCGTGGTGTGGGAGTTAAGAGAGGGGGTGCCAGCTCAGGTGTCGTCTTCGTCACCGAGGTTCAAAATTAAGAATTTCATCGCCAACAACTCTCGTATTGCTTCCAGTACGATGTCAATAAGACCAACCAATACTTAATTCTCAGCTGTGAAGAAACGATAAATTTGTAACATACAATGTTAAAAAACTACAAATATAAACACGAAAAATTCATGAATGAAATCATGTGCGGCATCAGAAATGCATTTTGAATAAGGCGTGTATTTTATTTTCCATCTAATAAGTTGCTAAATTCTGAAAAGTCACAATACTTTGTTAATATTCAATTCTGAAGAAAAAAGCGAAATAAGAATATTAAAAAAAATTTTAGAATCCAACCGAATTATATTCATAACTTACTTTTTCACATAATATTCTCACTTCTTAAATTAACTTTATAAAATCGTAATAATAAGTGTGATATTTTCTATGGATTAAAGTGCCACATCAGTGCAGAAGTGACCGCACTAAAGCAAAACATCGATCCTGTTTTTGAGGTGAGAGAAATTTCTCTATTGTTTTTTCTATTCTGAAATTTAAAAAAACCATGTCTATAATTAGAAAAATAATAATAATAATTAAAAAAAAAAAAAAAAAAAAAAAGAGTTAATCCTTGTTGCTGAGGAATTAGGCTTGATAATTCCTGATGCAGCCAAAGTCGTTGACTTAAGAAATATTATTGAAAATTGTGATTTGTATATTAATGACATTGAATTCGTTCAAAATATCGTTATTGAGGAAAAGAAATCAATTAAGGAAAGAGAAATAATGAAATTAGAATCAGAGAAAATTAAACTGGCTCAATTGCAACAACAATCTCATATATTAGAAAAGGAATTACAATTAGAAAACCTTAAAAAAGAAACTCGTCGAGATAAGTTAACTGATATAGATACCTTAAACAGAAGCACTGAAAATCTAATTAAAAGTGTAAAAACTTTAACGATTTCTGTGCCTACTCGAGTAGAATCTTATAATCTTTTCTTCCAATCAATAGAAAAAGCATTTAAAACAAAAAAATGTGCCGGAAGAATTAAAAGCGGAAATACTATTAAATATATTAGGAGAAAAGGTATCAAATTTAATGGTTTATATGAAAGAGGAGGATGTTAATAATTATGAAAAACTTAAATCTGTAATATTAAAAGAATACCAACCCATCCCGCAAGAGAGTTTAAAACAATTTCGCAATGCGCAAAAATTACCCAATGAAAATTTTGTACAATTCGCATCGAGATTATCTGCTAATTTTGAATATTATTCGAGGTTATCTGCTAATTTTGAATATTATTCGAGGTTATCTGCTAATTTTGAATATTATTGTCAATTGCGAAAATAAGCGATTTTAAATCGTTATGTGAATTGATTGTTTCGGATAAAATATTCAGTGACCTTGATAAAGAACTGAAAACGCACATAGCAATAAAAGAGGGTGAAGGGTATTTTAAACCGCAACAATTTGCGAAAGAAATTGATATTTATCTTTCTTCGAGAGAGAAATCTAAATATGAGTCATCAATGAATGGAAGTAAAATATATCCAATAATAAATAAAACAAAAAATCCTTATAATTCAGGATATCAGAAAGGGATTTCAAAAGTGTTTATTTCAGAAATAAAAAACTATAAATGTGTTATGTGTAAAAACGAGAAGCATGCGTTATATTTGTGCCCGCGATTTAGGATGCTGTCAGTTCAAGATCGCATTGAAATACTTAAAATAAATAATCTGTGCTTCAAGGCTCCCGTCTACCCGCCATTTTGATTTCGTGGACGTAATGTTAATCCTATGGAATATCGACTTTAATTCTCACATCTTTACTATTTGACCTATTTGAATGCAATAAAGTGCATTGCAAAGAGCAAAAAATAATCAATGCTTCTGTGGAAATACTTTTTTCCTAAAATTTTTAAAAATATTTTTATTCTTATTTTAATTATTCGTTTTTGAGTTTTCCGGTCTTTAAAGAATATTTTCAATTATTTTTAAAAATCGGAGGAAAAAAGTAATTCCACAGAAGCATTCATTATTTTTTGCTCTTTCAGATGCACTTTATTGCATTCAAATAGGTCGAATAGTAAAGATGTGAGAATTAAAGTCGAATTACCATAGGATTAACATTACTGGCAAGAATTCAAAATGGCGGGTAGACGGGAGCCTTAAATGTTTTGCTTCAGAATGTTATGTTAAAAGATGTTAGAGTAGAAATTGCTTTTGTGGAAAACCACATCATAAAATGATTCATTTTTCGAAAAGCGTTGACAAACGTAAAATAGAAATAAACAATTCTCAAAAAACGTCTGCCCGTGAAGGTCAAAATGAAGAATTTATGAATGTTTCCCACCCTTCCAGCGAACTCAATGAAAATATTGTAGCTAGCAGTTTCACAAAGAGCAAAACAAAAAATGTTTTATTGAGTACTGTCAGAGTTTTGATTAAAAATAAAAATGGTGACTGGGAAGAAGTCAGGTGTCTGTTAGATGTTGGAAGTCAAACATGTTTAATTAGTTCAGAGTGCGCTAATCGTTTGCAACTTAAAAAAGAAAAAATAAATACCTTGATCTCGTGTTTAAATGATTCTTTATTGACAGTGAGTGGATGCGTCAGAACTACTATAGCGAATAAAAACAAAAGTTTTCATAAAGAATTAAATATGGTAATAGTTCGGAAAATTACTGATTTAATTCCCCAAATAATACTTGATGTTAATGTTGAAATTTCAGATTCAACTCCGTTAGCTGATTATAATTTTAATGTCCCAGGAAAAATAGATATTTTATTAGGAGCAGAAATTTTTTTATGAACTATTGAGGCCTGGACAAATATATGCGCAAAATTCACGTTCGCTCTTACAAAATACAGTGTTTGGTTATGTAGCTAACGGTAGTGTAGATCAAGTTAGTGACACTAATGTTCATTGCGGATTAATCTAAGAAGATGATTTAAATATAACGTTAAAGAAATTTTGGGAGATAGGAAGTGTCGAATCAGAAATATATAAAAGTAATGAGCACGCGATTTGTGAGGAACATTTTGCTCGTACACATCGGAGAAATGAGGAAGGGAAGTATATTGTCACAATGCCCCTTAAAGAGGATCTGTCGTGTTTAGGAAATTCAAAGGACATTGCTCTCAGAAGACTCACATCGCTGTGGGCTCGTTTATCCAGAGACACTGAATATTTCACGTTATACAAAAGCTTCATGAATGAATATTTGAAACTTGGCCACATGAGAGAAGTGGTGGAAGAAAGAGAACCCGATATACTGTATTATGCCACACATCATGGAGTGTTAAGACCCAGAATACAAGTACAAAATTGCGTGTTGTATTTAACTGTTCCATATTGACCACTAATGGTAATTCGTTGAACTCGTTACAGTACAATGGTGGAGTCATCCAAGATGACTTATTTTCGATAATGATAGGGTTTAGAAAGCATGTGTATGCTTTGACAGCCGATGTGAAGATGATGTATTGAATGATACTCATAGAACTCAGTGAATATAAACTTCAAAGAATTTTGAGGAGTGATACGCCCAATGAGTCACCTAAAACTTATGAGTTAGTTACAGTTACTTATGGAACTGTGAGTGCTCCCTATCTGGCAATGAGGACTTTGAAACAATTATCCATTGATGAAGAGAGTAATTTTCCCATTGCATCACCTGTGTTGCGTGACAATTTTTACATGGATGATGTATTATGTGGAACTTAAACTTTAGAAGAGGCTCAAGAGTTGCAGCAACAACTTATAGTTATTATGCAAAAAGCTGGAATGCAACTTCATAAATGGTGCACAAACCATCTAGAACTATCACCAAGTGTCGATGAAAATTATAATTTCTCAAATCCAAGTGAAACCAAAACCTTAGGAGTTTCCTGGAAACCAGTGGAAGATTGTTTTTCTTCCAAGTATGAAGTCCAAGTGGAGCTTGTGACTTCATACACAAAAAGGAGTGTGCTGTCTACTATTGCAAGATTATTTGATCCATTGGGACTGCGTGGTCCAATTGTATCTAAGGCTAAAATATTCATGCAGAAACTATGGCGCTTAAAAATTGATTGGACTGACACACTTCCAACTGCAGAGTATCAAGAATGGCATACCTTTTTGGTTATGTTAGAAAGCATCGATAACATTGATATTGAGAGACGAATTGTGATTGAAAAAGCTACCCAGATAGAAATCTATGGTTTCTCTGATGCTTCAGAACGTTGCTTTGGAGCAGTGATTTATTGCAAGTCTTTCAGCTCTACTGGTGAAACTATGGTTAGACTGGTGACTAGCAAATCTAGAGTATCTCCGGTGAAAAGCCTTACAATCCAAAGGCTAGAATTGTGTGCTGCAGTCTTACTATCAAAGTTAGTGAAAAGAGTCCTTGCTGCAATGAAACTGAAACAACAGTATTCTTATGGAGTGATTCCATGATAGTGCTTTCATGGATCCAATGGATCTTAAAACATTTGTGCAGAACAGAGTTGGCATCATTCAAGAGAACACATCGATAAACCAGTGGGGTCATGTGTCATCTGAACAGAACCCAGCAGATATCCTTTCACGGGGAGTGGACCCTGATAAATAGGTCAACAACAGAATGTGGTTCAATGGTCTCACATTTCTATATAACAGTGTTTATCCATAACAAACAATCTCTGTGTCCAAAGAATGAGAGGAATTAAAAGCAGAATTTAAAAACTGTCAGTGTGACGAGTTTAAAGAAAAATTATCTGCTTTTAATGTGACTGTTAATAATTGTATTCATTATAAACTTAATTTGAGTAATAATTATATAACTATTCTTCGTATTTTTAGTTATGTTTTCAAGTTCGTAAATAATATACAAAATCCTTTGTACTGAGTATCTGGGCCACTTGAAGTAAATGAACTGAATCATGCAGAAAGTATTTTAATTAAAATGGTTCAAAAGGAGGAATTTTCAGCTGAGATTAAGTGTCTCAAGCAACAAAGGAGTGTTCTTCCAAAGAGTAAGTTAAAATCCCTAAATCCATTCTTAGATTCTGATGGAGTCATGAGAGTTGGAAGACGCTTGTGTAACTCAGGTTATAATTTTTCTAAAAATCATTTTGCTATTATGCGTAAAAATCACAAATTGATTATATGCATGTTAAACATTTTCATGTAGGTGCATCAGCATTACCTAGTTATGTGAGAGAACAGTTTTGGCCTTTAAGTGGTAGATCTCAAGGTATTATGGGATAAGGTCAGATAAAGAGTCTGGGATTTATAACGGGAAATTAGTTAAGGTAACGAAAACTAAACGAGGAGAAGAAATTAGACAAGTGTGCGTGCCCCTGAAATTCAGGCACGAAATTAGCAGTCTGAGCCATGACGAGATAGGGGGGAATTTAGGTGTGACAAAAACCAAAGACAGAATTTAAAGATATTTCTTTTGGCCGAATGTTTATAAAGATGTAGAAGAGTTCGTTAAGACTTGTGATACGTGTCAAAGAGTAGGCAAACCTCAAGATAAGGCTAAAGCACCCTTAAAGTTAGTACCGATAATTACAGAGGTTTTTACTAAAATTAATGTAAATGCTGTAGGGCCGCTCCCCCATTTCATCCCCCCCCAAAAAATAGGTACTTGATAACGGCTATTTGTGTAGCCTCTAAATATCCAGAAGCCATCCCTGTGGAAAGCATTACCTCTCTTAACGTGATAGATGCACTTTTGGAGTATCTTTTCAAGGACAGGTTTTCCTCGTGAAATACAATCCGACCTGGGAACCTCATTCACCAGTGAATTGACGACCACTTTTTTCGATAGGTTCGGGATAAAGGTTGTGACATTGGGCTATTCGCGGTTTCTCTTCACTAACCTTGGGGACTTTCAATTGAGATTGATTACTTTCACTAAACAACCTTTGCCCAACCAAAAATGAAACGTGATGAAGAACGTAATATGCAAAGCAGTTAGGAATGAAGTGAAGTGGTTACATTAAGAAGTATATAAACTCCATCTGAAGGAGTAGAGTATCTGAAGGAAGATCAGAGAGGCGTTGTAGTGATAGGAGGTGAAGTCTAAGTGCTATATAAGAGGAAGGCGAATTTACAGATTAGTATTGAGGTCCGAGTATAGTTTAATCGGTTAGATATTGGTTTTAGTATTTTCTGCAGTTGTTCCAGATTCGGAGCTGCAGTTGATAAAAAGATATTTGTAAGAAACTGTTAGATTATTATTGGTGGGTTGAATTAAAGCGTTAGTAAACTTAACCTGGAGAGCACAATTATTGGTGTCATAATATATATATATTAATAAATGGTGAAAGTTGTTTTGGTGGTTCTGTAATTATTTGTGTCGTAGTATTTAATATTAGATATTAGTGATGGCACAAGATAACGCCCGGGTCGTCCGGGTGTTACAAGGTGACCCACTCGTCTATCAACCACCCACAAAGTAATTTTGTGGAAAGAGTACATAGGACAATTAAGCGCATAATTAAAGCTTTGTGCGTAGAATCGGGAGAAGATTGGGAGAGTGTCATACCTACGGCGTTATTCGCTCTGCGCACGGTAACCCATGAAAGTACGGGGTTTAGTCCCACAGAACTGGTAATGGGTAAGAATTTGAGAACTCCTCAAAACATTAATTTATGAGAGATGGTTTGATGAAAAGGATATGAGTCAACCGGTAGTGGAGTATATAATACGCTTGATAAATAGATTAAAACGTTGCTAAGATCTTGCTAAGACAAGAATGAAATAATGTCAACAAAAAAGGAAAGCGTGGTACGATCGTAACGCAGTTGAACGAAAATTTTTTGAAGATGATTTGGTAATGGTGCTGGCTACCTCCAAACAGAATAAACTGGATGTGAATTGGATAAGGCCGAGTAAAGTGATAAATAAAATTTCAGAGACGAATTATGTGATAGATTTACCCGGAAAAAGAGATCGTAGTACTATCTACCATGTGAATTTATTAAAGCCGTATCATAAGAGGCCGGAATTAGTTAATCTTGTCATAGAAGATATCGCTGACGAAATAGAGGGGGATGCTGAAATTCCGTATCCGGACAAACAATGCACGAAATTTGACTATCATGAAATACTGAGGGAAAGTCAATTGCAAGATAAACTAACACCTCACCAAATTGACGAATTACAAAATGTAATTTCTAAAAATAAGGAAGTATTCTCACCCGATCCTGGGACGACTCATCTAATGCAAATGGATATTGAGCTAATTACAGAAAAGCCAATTAAAACCAAACCTTATCGTATGTCGCCAAGAGAAATTAACATCCTATGGGAGGAAATTAAGCGGTTATTAGATTTAGGTGTAATCGAAATTGGCCAGTTCGATTTTACATCTCCCCTTATTTTAGTGGAAAGTCCAAATAGAGACCCTCGTCCGTGTGTTGACTATCGACGCTTGAATGAGGTAACTCGAGCTGAATTCTTTTCATTACTAAATATGGAAGATATTGTAGAGAAAGTAAGTGCGGCACCATATGTTACGGTTATGGATTTGGCAAAGGGGTATTTTCAAATTCCTCTTACACCTAGAGCTCAGAAGTACGCAGCATTTGTCACTCCATTTGGCTCCTACATACCTAAAAAGATGATGTTTGGTTTAGTATGTGAGCCCTATTATTTTTGTAAATTAATGGCCCAGGTTTTGGAAGGGTTAGAGCAGTTTGCCTTACCTTATATTGACGATATTGCCATTTTTTCACAAAATTGGAAAGATCACGTAAAACACATTGACATTGTTCTAGAGAGGTTAAAAAAGGCGGGTTTGAGAGTGAAACCCTCTAAATGTAAGTTCGCGCAGAAGGAGGTTTTGTTCCTGGGACACAAAATCGGTTCGGGGTGCAGATCCCCGAGCGATTTGAAGAAAAAGGCCATAAAAGATTTCCCTCAGCCTACAACTAAAACACAAGTGCGATCTTTCCTTGAATTAGTTGGCTATAACGCTCATTATATTCCTAATTATAGCGCTATAGCTTCGCCGCTAACAGACGCTTTGAAGGGAAAAACTAAGAAAGAGAAAATTAATTGGGATGACAATTGTGAGAAAGCTTTTATTGAGCTAAAATCCAAACTTGTCTCAAAGTCAGTTTTATTCGCCCCGGATTTTTCTAAAGAATTCATCTTACAGACAGACGCAAGAGAGGTGGGTGCGGGAGTAATTCTGTCTCAAAGGATTAAAGATGAAGATCACCCAATCGTTTACTTAAGTAAGAAATTTTCAAAAGCGGAAAAAAATTACAGTACGGTGGAAAGAGAGTTAGCCGCAATAATATTTGGCTTAAAACGTTTAAAACACTACTTGGATGGACAAAGATTTATCATAGAAAATGACCACAATCCATTAAAATATTTAAGCAAAATAGGGAGTACAAACCCAAGACTTCAAAGATGGGCGTTGAGTTTACAACCTTTTAACTTTGAAATCAAACATAAACCAGGGAAGCTCCATAGCAATGCCGATGGATTAAGCAGACTAGAATAATGTTTTTTTTTTTTTTATATAAATTAAGAAAAAACTGCATTTTTATTTGTACTTTTCGTAGATTAAATTATATATATATATATATATTTGAAAATCTTTTTGCCTCTTGATAAAGTATGTAATGGAAGGTGTGTACAGGAAAAGTTTGAAATAATGTTCAGTTATATAATAGGATTGCTATATAATTAGCATTTGTTTTATTTTCCTTAAAATCAAACATGTGCATTCATATGTAGAAATGTTTTTTTTTAAAAAAAGTCTTAAGATTAGAATTTAGATTTTTTTTTTCTTGTGATGTATTTATGATTATATATTTTTGAATTCCTATTTTTGTGTTTATTACTGTAAATTGCTGCCCCGACTTATCTCAATGGATGGACTAATTTTCTCTGTGAGTATTCATTGCAGTGCGGGACAGTATATGACAAGTCCAGTGAAATGGACATTTTAAGGGGGAAGGAAGCTGTAGCGTAGGCTATAAATAACCCCTCCACAGACTTGTTTTGAACCCCCGTTTTGTTCCCAGCTTCCCATTCATTAAAAATATATAGCTTAAAAGCAATAAAGAACAAAGTCAGGTGGCTTGGGTCAGCCACATTCATGGACTCTGTTACACAGATGCGGCAGAGTTGAATCCTCTTTGTGAAGTATTGTTGACCCATGTCATGGATGGCCTAGCTGTGTGACGGCCGACACCGGCTTGCACGTGGGGAAAACTGAAATTGTCCGACTTGAACGAATAGTGTTGCAGGGGACAAAATGAGTTTGTCTTTGATTGGGTGATTCTTTCAAAAAAGGAAAATAAATCAAAAGGAGGGCGTGAGACAGACCTACCCGAGGTCTTAAAAAGGGAGAAGAAGAGGAGAAGGGGGATTCCTGCGGGGGAGCTATAGAGCGTTACAGCTAGAAGTTGGAGGCGATTGCCTTCCTTGTGAAGCTTTAAACTCACAGCAGCACAATTCTTTAAAATATTATTGCAGGGCTGACATCTACCCGACGTCAAGTTTCGGCGTAAATAATCTGCGAATACTGAATAGACAAGGATGTGACACATAAAGCATTTAATGACGGACAATAGCAATACACAACGTTACAACGGTACGATTTAAGTACATCTAAAAAAAGAACAGAACCGCAACAAAAAATGACGCCATTCGCTTGATGCTGTTTGGTTGGAGAGGGGATGCCATTCGCAACACTTCCCTTGCGAATTTAGAACTAAATCGAACTACATTGGATATTAAGATATTGGTGGTTTTTCAACTATATGTGTTTGGACTAGTGCTGTGTAGATATATGCGTTTTGCCTCGGTGCTATGGAATTAGATGTGTTAGCAATGTGTGAAAAGAATCCAGGCGGAAACGCTTAAATAGAAACGAATATCAACTTTGTAAAATAAAGAATTATCTTCTCTGAAGCTGTGTGATACCTTCACGTTACCGCTTCATTCTATGCATTCTGTTATTTAAGTCAGCTTCAGCAGCGAAATAAGTGGAGATTCGAAAAGAATAATGTTCAAATTGGCGATTTAGAGTTACTAGTTAAAGATAATATGCCAGCACATAAATGGCTACTAGGCAGAATTGTTGGTGTGCTCTTTGGAGACGATAAAAAAATTCGTGTTGCTCAAATAAAAACTCAATTTGGTGTATTTAAAAGATCTGTCTCTAAAATATTTTTCTTCTTGATTATTGTAAATATTATTCATGTATTCCATTGAAAATATTCTTTAATTGTATGCTGTGTTAAACTTAGAATTTCATGTAATTGAATAGTGTTCTTTTTGCTTGATTGCTGAGAATTATTGAATATGTATCTTCAAATTTTGAGTAATTTATGAAATAGTGTTGTACATACAATGATTGAATGTTTAAACATGTCAATGGGGGCCGGTATGTTAACGCTTGCTTGCGCTATCACCGTATGCAAGCGGTGCATGTTAATAAGGAGTTGGTAAATGTTGATTCTAACGGAAACTGGAAGAATACGGAAATCGCTCATCGTGTATACGAGTGAAGTGAAAAACGAGCTATCTGTGAAGGCACCACGTGCAGGTGTCTTGTGAATTATTAAAGAGATATATATTTAATACAGTCCACTGAGTAAGTGTATTATTGTGCAAATAACCTATGGAACTTTAATATTGTGTAGTGAAAGGTTCAATAATTACTGACTTAAGGAAATTAAAATCAGCTATTTATGTTATAATAGTACATATATATCTCATGGAATTCAGCGTTGTTAAGTTAAAACGAATTATTTTAAATATAATATACTGTTACTAAGTATGTATTTAAGTATTATTTTCTTAACATGTATGCATTTACTTAAACAGTATGTTTTAAAGAAAAATATACTGTTGTAATATTTAAAAAAAAATCAGTAAAAACGATGTCAAAAATGTGATACATTTAGAATTTAATTATTTCCTATCAAGTAACGTTTTGTATTTAACTATAGAATTTATAAATCTACATGAAACACTTATCCACGAAGAACTATAAAATGTATACATATCTTGAAGTTTAAAGGTAAATGAAAAACCCCAAACACTTTAATATTTGTAAATAAAATACATAATGTATAATGATCATTTAAAAAAAAAACAACCCTGCGATGTTTATATCAATATTTTAAAAATAAAATTGAAGAAATCAGTGAGGGAAAACCAATAATATCAGGAAAAATATATTAGAACCAAAGAATTGGATAGAATATTTGATCGAATGTCGGATTTAGATTAACAAGTTCAAGAATTATTTCGAAATAGATATAATAGAAGGGGGGGGGGGACTTCCGAATTCACATACTTACAAGTTTTTGAAAATTTTGAAATTCCTCATTCTCAACACAAATAACAGAGGGAAACGCAGCCGTGGAAATAAGAATCTGATTTTGATTCAGACGACGATGGAGTGACAAAAATTTTTAAAGCCGTTCCTCCAGAACGATATCAACAAATTGCGAGAAAACAAACACATTCAGCAGATAAATACTCATTTGTCATACAACGAGAAATTGTGTACATAAGTCAAATTTACCTCAAATTAATTTTATAAATTTAGTCAAACAGATTATGTCTGGAACAAATGAGAATCACCTACAGTGTGGTTCTCAACCGGTGGTACGCGTACCCCAACGGATACATGAAAGGCCACTGGGGATACGCGAAAAGAAAAACGGTTACGACAACTAAAAAAAAAAGAAAAGAATTTTACAAAGTAGGTAGAGATTTTTAATTAAGAGTGTGCGTTGTAACATTGCCGATTAATGAAACAAAAAAATTGCTGAAGCTCACTTCGGATATTGTGCTCTGAAGAACTTCAATAACAGAATGGTAAACTCAAGGTTTTTAGGCATGCCGCGCACGCACACACACAGTGACGAACATAGGAAACTTTCTAAAAATGCCGTAAATGTATTTGTTGCACGGAGGCTTATTGATCAGTCGATTTTTTTTTTTTTTTTTTTTTGTATTCTTACATTAAAAAAAATAACCATAGGAGCAAATTAAACGCAGTTCCAGACTTGGGAATTCATATATATATATTCATACCCAACTCTTTTTTTACATGGTAGATAAGTTCCTCAGAAAGCCGTGCAAAAAAAAAAAAAATTGTGTACAAAAATACATGCGACATATGTTAAATTTGGAGATATGTTTCACAACTTTAAAAAATCGTGAAAAATGAAAAATTTCTAAATATGTTCCCGAAAAACTGTGTAAAAAATAATGATGAAATCCATGTTATATATTTATGAAACAAATTCATTTTCATTACAAAAAAAAATTAAAACTAGTGTATAGTGAATTTTCAGTCAATAGGTATATACAGCAAATAAAAATTCAAAATTGACATTTGGAATAAAACTAACATCGCTACTTGATAACCAGCGTGAACGTTTATTACGAAAGGGATCCAAAATGCTGTCATCAGAAGATATGTCTAGCACAACTGTTGGCTTTGATACAAATGGAGAATTTCGTTTGCTATTAACGGCTGTTTTTTCGGTTTCTCAAGTTGCTTATATAATTCTTACTATCCTGCTAAATAAAACTTGAGATTACGCTGAAATTTTAAAGCACGCTCTATGTTAAGATCATGAATAACAAAAAAATTCCATACTTGTAGCAAATTTTAAGCCCTCGCGATTTGAATCAGTTGTTTATATACGACTTCGTCATTATCGACTTCTTTATTATCATAAACTGTCATAAATTTGCAAAACTCGTCCTCATCCAAAGGGCTTTCTAGCATCAATTCTTTGATGTCAGCCGTTTGCATTCTGTTAAAACCTTCGCCGGCAATTGCATTTGATAGAATTATAATTTCAGAACACGTATCTAACTTTTGTAGAACGAAACTTCCCCTTTTAACACATGCTGGCAGATTTTTTCCCAAACAAACATTTAAGGTCGATTGGCGCAACTGTTTAATGGCAGAAGTATGTGTAATACAATCCATAATCTTAAACTTTCTCCATGCTTCTACAACAGTCAAATTTCTCTCTTCCACTGAGTCTTAAATAGATTTAAACGTTTTCTTTATGTAGCATATTTTAAATGATGCTATAATATCCTGATCGAGTGGCTGAATCAAGGAGGTGGTATAAGCGGTAAAAATAGCATTTGAATATTTGGAAAAAATTGGAGGGGGGGGGGTGATTCCTGTTGGAACAAAAAATTCGGGTAAAAAAGTATGTTGGTGAATATATATATATATAAATAGGATGTCCATTAAAGTCCCTTGCCACCCTCTTAACTTCAGAACGGCCGCTGCTGTATTCATAAAAATGTTGTCTAGGTTTAGTAAAGTAATCATACGCTACTGAATGAAACCGTCTACGGCACCACCTGGTGGAAAACTGAGGAGTTCGCATTCCTATCTCGAAAACGGAACAAGATAGGGGGGAAGTGATTTTCAAAGTTAAAAAGCATTATCGATTCAGTTCGGAAAGACACCTTGTGGTGAGTGACATTAGGGTTTAATGGCGCAAGAGCCAAAATAGAGTAAACACTTGTTTAAATCGATTAGAAAGAAATGACCTTAAAAAACAAAAGACCAACACAAAAAGACACACAAAAGATAAAAAGTTAAAATTCAAATGTGATGTAAAAGGTCAATATATCGTAAAAAAGCAAATAAATTATGGTAAGGGAAACCCCCCACCAAGTCAGATAGGTTTAAAACTGATGAATGAAAAAAAGTCCGGCGATGATGATCAAACACTAGACAGTCAATTAAAATATGATGAATAGAGTAAAGGACATGGCAAGAAGGACACTCGGGAGCATCTTCTCCAAACAAAAGATGTTTGTGAGTAAATCGAGTACGTCCAATGCAAAGACGAGTCAATCTGACATCCGCTCTTCGCACTGGACAAACAGGCCATTCTCCAATGATTGGCTTCACCGAGTGTAATTTATTATTAGTCTGGCGACTCCAAGATTCCTGCCATGTCTGATGAATGAGCATTAAAATGTGACGTCGTAAGTCCTCAAATGGGACTGCGAAATGCAGTGGGTTCGATGCCGAACGTGCAGCCGAGTCCGCTTGTTCATTGCCTAAAATACCTACATGGCTAGGTATCCAACAGAATTTAATAACATAACCCCTGCTATATAAATGACAAATAATGTCAACAATGTCAGCCACAGTAGGATTACTGCGATCATCTAGATTAATCAATGTTTCCAGGACGCTCCTGCTGTCAGTATAAATGACAAATTTTCGGGAACTAGATTTCTCGACTAATCTAAGGGCATAGTAAATGGTGACAGCTTCGCAGTACTACAGGAAGAGTTGAGCCGGTAACTGTGCCTGATGTCATTTGATACGACGACACCACAGCCGACATATCCAGTTCCTTTCGATCCGTCCGTATAAATTGGAATAAAATTCGTATACTGACTACATGGAAGGCGAAGATTTTCTGGAAAACAATTGGACATGTGGTGCTTTTGCTGTATGAGGCAAAGGGATTATGATAAAGGAATCTTGGCATATTCCAAGGAAGAAATGTGAGAAATTTCCTCTGTTGAACACTTAAGCCATGTAAATTGAGTTCCTCAATATTATCCTTTACTCTCTCTGAGAAAGGACGAATGCAAGATTGTCGAGCATCGTACAATCTCCATAAAAATTCACTGATGTGTGTTGAATGAAGAGGAAGCAACTGAACTGATGACATGGGAAAAAAGTAATTGAGCGACAGTTTCATACGCCGCAAAGCCAAAGGTAACTGGTTACAAAAAAACATAGAGACTCTACACAGGTGACGTTCGAAACGCACCACAACAGATTCTCAGAGCATTATGGTGGACCGGGTCAAGTTTCAACAGGAAGTTTTGCAAGCAGATCCATAGACGATACATCCGTAGTCGATCCGGGACAGAATAACCGACTGATATACTCGGAGTAAAGAAGTTCGGTCCGCTCCCCAAGAGGTGTTGGACAACGCCTTTAACATGTTGAGGGATTTCTCACACTTCTTCCACAGATATAAAATGTGCGGAAGGAAAGTGAGTTTGTAGACGTCAGGAATAGATGTATAACGGATGCGAATGTCAGGATTGGGATGGAGACCCCGTTTCCTACTAAAATGCACACAACTATTCTTGCTGACAGAAATACTATGCTCATTCGCGTCACACCATGTAACCAAGTTATTAACTATGGTCTGAAGTTGCCGCTCGATTAAATGCATGGACACTCAATGTATCATTCTGGCCTGTATTTTCGCGCCGACAATAGCACTAGTCTCGTCCAAAAGGGCTGGCGTGTTTAGTGATTCGTCAATCATTATTGGTGGAACTCTTTTTTTTTTTTTTTTGACAAGTGTTGGTTCGTCAGTTTCCTCGCGGTTTTCATTAGTTGGGGAAATAACCTTTTCATTTTGAATTTCGGGAAATTCTTCAATTTCTAATGTTTCAGTTTTTCCCTCAACTTCTAAGGCTGAAAATTTATTCGTAAGTTCAACAGGAGTTTGTAAAGCGAATTTACCATCTGTTTTACTCTTTTTTTTCCCCTGCGTTTTTTGAGGGGAGATTTTTGTTCTTTTAATTGTATTAATTTTAGCGGTGGCTGTTTTTTAAATTTCAGAATTTGTTGTTACCGATTTTTGAGTGCGACAAGGCGCTCTTTTAGAACTTGTACTTCGTCCTCTTTGGATTTAATATGCTATTACATATCTCTCAAACTGATTTTGTTAAGCTTTTTAGAACATTTTAGGGCCAATCCTATAATTAGAGCTTTTTTAATTAAATAGTCCGAATATTTTATATTAACTTCACAAATTTCAGAAATTAAGTTATCGAGAGATTCGCTCATATTAGAGCATTCGTCATATTGCGTTACATTATCAATAGCAATGTTAATTTCCCTGACATTAAATTCGCTAATGCGCAATAAAATGTCACTTACCTCCTTTTCTTTGGAGTTCATTTCTTTGTCAGAATAGTCTGGTTCCATGCTGGTATCCAAATTAGTTGTAAAATCCAAGGTAATCCAAATTTGATATCTTTACGCACGTACAAGCACAAGTAGAGATTACTCTACTTAAAAAAAAAAAAAAACGTTTAAACCCAATAAAAAAGGGTTGGTGGTTGGTAATAATCACTGTGGAATATACTGCAGCAAAGTTTCTCTGGTAAATCCACTGGTAATCCGCAAAATGTCGAAGGAGAGCGATTCGAAAAAAATGTTCATACGAGCGTCGCCGCCGATGTGGAAAAATATAGCCGCTGCTTATGCGCTGCCGACGCACATGCATCGTTTGATTCTTGAATGAATAATTCAGCAGCAGACGAGAGCGAACGTTGGCTCTCTGCCAAGTGCTTGCATTCGCGTTCATAAGGAAGTATATCAGATCTACTTAATTTTATTTTTTCTTCTGATTGCACTTCGCTCTTCAGAAACGAAACTACAGCATCCAGTGTTGATATACTCTGTTCTCTTCAGAAACGAAACTATAGCATCCAGTGTTAATATACTCTGTTCGGAGTCAATATTTTTTCTTTGTCTTTCAAAGGATCGCAATATATGAGTCAGTAAAGAACTTGCGCCTTCAATATCTAATTATATCAATAACTTCAAAATGGAAATTCAATTTTCTTAGCAATATCCAACTCCAAAACAAAACCAGCCCACCAGGGAGCGCCAGAAATGTAGTTCTTATTAGGATTGACTGTGAAAATGAATGTAGGCAGTTTTGTTTATATATGACAATATTGTAGGAAACATCAAAAACATATATTTACATCAAAACAGCACAGCACAAACATTAAACGCTCTTTTCATTCGCCATCATCTTTTTTTTCAAAACACAACCGTTACAGCTTTTCCTCTCTTACATCTGTTGCCACTCTCCAACAGAGAAACTTACCTCTCATGGTGTTAGATCATGACGCAACACCAACAGTGTACGGCCATAACTCCGACTTTGCCGTAGACATCATCCTAACGGCGAATTTTCATTAGCCCTACCAGATTTTATCGCTTTCCGAATTGAGTAGCGATCACAATCCAGTACTCATTCTCTTCATCACCTCAAACAAATTCGAAGATCCTCCAGCAAAAGTCAATACAAACTGAGTGCTATTTATTAAAAGCACTCTTGCACACAGAGGAGAGGATATTAAAAAGCAGGTCGCCGAACTCGCACACAGCATACTAGGTGCACTTGAAACATCTTTCAAACCCATTGAAACAAGCACACAGACCTATATCGGTAAGAAACTCACAGCTTTTTAAAGAGCGAAATAAAGCAAGAAAAATCCGGCAATTTACTCACTATGCTATCAATAAACAAAAATTAAATGTATTTCAAAATGATCTCAAGACACAAAGTGCACTAACACAGACAAAAATATTCGAAAATCTAGCCTCTGAGTGAGTGAGTGATAGAGAAATTTATTGGCGCAAGAGCCAGATGTGACCATAATGCGCCAAACAAGGTAAATCTGTGATCTAGACGTTAAAACTATGAAAATAGATTAGTCGACAAAATGTATCAAGCGAGAATGTAAAGTTTATTGGCGCAAGAGCAAGAATCTAGCCACTGAAGGCGGTTCTGTTTGGGTAATAGCTAAAATGTTTCGGAAAGAGAGAGAGAGATCCCAAGATGTAATTCTATGCGACACTAGTCAACCTAAATGGCCCAACTAGTATCACATCGAGTGTTACAGACATAGTGGAACAGAGGTTGACTCTTCAAAATAAAATTTGAAACTCCCTCCCCCCCTACTTAATCATTTTCTATCTTACAAATAGAAATTTTTTGGTCTCGTCGAATGGGACCTATTCTAAACCCAGATCAATTGAAGCAGGAATACCTCAAGGCAGAACCATTTCTCCGACCTTATTTAATTTGTACGTAAACGACATTCTTATAAACCACAACATGATTTACAACATGTACACAGTTGATACAGCGAAATTAACTAGAAGCGATAGCCCAAAGGCTATCGATCATGCGCTAAACATACACCAAACAGGACTAGGAGACTGGTACTCGGTTTGGAAAATTTCCCTGAATGTTTCCAAGACAGAGGACATCTTTTCCAGAAACCAGAAAAAAATTGAACCAGATGTTCATTTTCAAAACAAACTCTCCTGGTCCTGGAGCACCAAGTATCTTGGCGTGATGTTAGATAAAAAGCTCACTTTCAAACAACACGCTACACTTATTAAAAACAATATAAAACTGTAGCCCATGATATAAACCGCTTAATAAGCGCAAATCTACATTATGTATAAGTAATAAAATACTTATCAATGCTCTGATAATTAGACCCTATCCTTGCTTACACTAGCCCTAGTCTGGCTCACTGTACAAATACCACAAGACTCCCTTGAAACATCACAAACTGTCATGCTCCGCATTACAAATAAACTAAAAAAAAAAAAAACAATCTGGTACATGAAAAATATTTATATAAAATTATGTAATTTAATAAACACTCCACCAAATTCTTTAATAGAATTGATTAGTCAACAAACACATGCAGAACAATTCAAGCAACAGAAAAATACATTTCAAACAGAAATAAACCCTTCCTATACACAGACCACGAGAAATTCTGCTACATTAAATCTTGAAAGCAAACTCTTTTAAACCATTCCCTTTTAAAATTCTCAAAAATGCTTATTCCATGAAGCAGGAATATCATCAAATTAAAAAATATATATCAATATTAAAAAAAAAAAAATCATATAATCAAAAATTTAAAAACATTTCCTGAGAAATAGAATGTTGTTTTGACTCTGCAATGATCTATATTCTGCGAATGTAATTTATTAGCTTTGGAGAGTGCTGATTATAGAACAGATGGAATTCTTTGCTTATTTTAAACATTGTAATTTTCCTTCTTTCTCTATTTAGTAGATTTCTCGTATAATTCAAAGGAAGATATAATAAAAAAATAATTCTGTTTGGCATTTCGTGTAATTCTAAGAATTTTAATAACTATGGGGACATCACTTCTTTTAGGAAATGAGATAATTAGAAGAGGGATATATTGATAGGATTTCATAGTTAGTGAAAATAAATAAAGCTGCCTATGTTATTACAAATAATTTGTACTATAATTTTTATTTGATGACCTGAAGTTTATAATATTTTGATTTCTATTATGTATTTAGTAGAACAAACTAAAATTTATGTAATTTAATAAAATATTAATGCATAATATAAATTCAATTTTTATTAAAAACATTACTCTTTTCATTACTGAAATATAAAGTAATGAGAAGGTTAATTGCAATCCAAATCAATAAAAGAAATTTTATTATTTTGATTTCATATTATTTTACAGGTTTCCAGTTTTTAATTTGAAATTTGAAAAAAATTTCCTACTACAATTTAAGTTCAAAATCTGTAAAATCGTACATGTATAGTTTACTCATTGTTTAATGTCAATTGAAACACATGTTGTATTCATCAATAGAGGAAACAAGTGCACTAAATAATAAAAAAAGTTTCTAATTTGGAGATTTTGATACATGTAAAGTTTACATGAATATTGTAAAGATAGAGATTTTTATTAAATATTTTTGTTGTTCTAATATAAATATCCTGACTTATGTAAAAATTCTACATGATTTCTGGGCATTTCTGGCATCAGCAAAATCTGGGCATATATTGTAGAGAATATGCATATATAATTTACTTTTATATAATATTAACAAAGTATAATGAGAGTAATTCTCAAAAACCCTTTTTTAAAACTTATTTAAATACATACAAATTTTAACTGATTTATATTTATATATTTTATCCTATAACTCTATAAAATTATTTTATGCTGCAAGCACATATTTTAAAAAATATTTCAATACAGAAAATAAAGAACAGAATCTACATAGAGTTCAACATTTTCTTACAAATGTCCCTATAGATCTTCTAATCAACAACATTAAAAAAATATTAATACAGATAACTGCTACAATTATTAGATTTTTAGAAAATGTCTATTATCCATGATGGAGTGCAACATGAGCTATATAAAAAAAAGCATGTTAAAAATATAAAAAAAGTGAATCATTTAGTTTATATATACATTCAGATTTTTTTTGAAAGAAATTGCTGCCATTTTGCTTCAAGCAATGAATGCCAGCAATGGTATTTTATCAGTAATTCATTTTTATTGAGGCATAAAACAAACTCCAAAGAGGAGAATATTGGAATACAGTTATATTAAAGAATTATTCTCAAATTTAAATTCCACCACCCAGCCAGACTTTTCTAGAAGTTAAATGGATGTCCTTGATGCTGAATAAAATACTTGTAAAATTACCCATGTTTCAACCAGATTAATATATAAATTGAATTTTTTGCATAAACTCTTTATATTTTTTTTTGTCTTGATTAATGATTTTCTGCATGAATATAATTTTATACATATTATTGATGGTACCAAAGAACTTTTTTTACTTAAGATTTTAACAATTTTTTGAACCTGCTTTTCAAGAATCTTTTAAGGAATTTAAATATTTGAATGAAATGATTTTTGAAAAATTATCAGCATATGAAATTATTAAATTAATGAAACTTATTCAATGAATATTTTCTGTTAGCTGAGTATCAGGCAAAAGCTGCCAAGCTGAGTTGATGTAATTATCGACAAGCTTAAAGGTTGAAAAGATTATGACCCTTGTGGTATTATATTTTTATTGCATTTAATTCAAACTTATGAACTGAAACATATATAAAAATAACAAAATAAAAAAAAAATCAATTTACACAATAGGTAAGAAACTGTAAATTTAGTTTACAATTACTGAAAATAAATTTGTTTTAGCATGCAAACATCACCACATAAATTCAATTAGATAATCTAACATTTAAAACATTTATAATATCATTGCGCAGAACCCCACCATTGTTTGGCATCTGGTTTCTGGGCCCACAAAATAATGAGTGATTGATAGTAAAATGTTCAAACATGGAATTTTTCAGTTCTTCAGTTTTGTAAGTTTCATAACTGTCAGAAAATATGGTACTACCATCACCTATATGTTCTTCTGTTGCAGCCTTTAAAATGGTTGCTGTTCGATCTGGGACTACAACAAGGAGACATTCCTTAGTTTCACATAACCTGCCCAAACCCCTCTCAAGTGGAAGAGTGCATCCGACATTGTTTTTTCTTTGCATAAAAAGGACTTTGGTCTATTTCATCTACTCTATAGGCCCCAATTTTTTGTTTTTGCTGTATCAACAAAGCACTGGCACAAACTTTCTTCAAATAGTTATTCCAGTCACAGTCATAACATAGTTTATTTGAAGCTGAAGTTCACAAAATTCAACCAACATTAACTCGCTACACCATAGGTTTCAAAATATTTCTCTTTAATAAAGATTCTTAAAGTATTAACATCATAAAAAAGGTATCTTCTGTTGTGATAATGCACATTTTATTAACTCGAAAGCATATTCGAATTAAATATAAGCGCACACTTAAATACTAAAGATAAAATAAAAAACGATCATCCCTCTAATTTAAAAAAAAAAAACATGGAATAATCTCTACTGTTGCCACAACAAAGGGAATAAAATTTGGCACATAGTAAAAATAATGTTTTACAATTGAACATGTGATGTATATAAGTTTCAACAACAGATATATAAAACATAAAGCAGCGAGAAAAGGTATGTGTGATCCATCGAATTAGGCATTCCTTTCTTTCCTTGGCATAATCATAAACTGCATAGCTATTGTGTTGATTATTCATTCATCCATGACCTCACTGAATTATCATTTAAACAGCATCTTTCATTATGAAAAATTCCATTCTTTTGGAAAAACTGGATTCTTGCCTTTTCATCTTTAGGTCATTGACAAATTGTGTAATCCCTCTAAACATTTTAAGAAAATTAGCATTTTGTAACAAACTCATCTTTTTTTAAAAAAAATTGGTTGTTATAGGGTTCCTATAAACATCATTATTTGATTACTATAAATGCCATTTATACCATGACATTTAGACTTGTCGATTACTGTGTCAACTAAACTTGTTGGTTTGTCTAATACCCAGGTAATGGAAGAAGTACAAAAGTAATTTGCTCAGCACAATTATTTGGATTTTAACTAAGCCTGTGTGTCCAAAACTAGATGCGACAATTTATATTACTTATATATCCATTATATTTCATTATTTCCATTTCATGGCTTAATTATTATCAATTTACAAAATAAAGATAATTTTTGCTTAACTTTTATCTGTCTATTAGTTGAGCTTTTTTTTAATTTGTTTTACATATTATTTTCATATATATATATATATATATATATATATATACTTACACACATATAGATATATGTATATTTACACACACACACACACACACATATATATATATATATATATATAAACACAAAAAAATGTAAATCATTATTATATTGTACAATACATAAATAATCAAAATCTGTATATAATATAGAGTAGTTAGAATAGATTTTGGAAGAACAGAAATATAAAAAAATACACCTAAAAAACTTTGTTTCGTACACCAATTAAATACATCTCTCATTATTTCAGCTTTAGGTAGCATGAAGTAATAATCAATCCAATAGAACCATCAATTTTTCAAATTCCTGATGCTCATTGTCAGTCAAATGAGGAAGAGGATTGTAGAAAGCCAGTAAATACTGGTTGGAATGCTGATTAGCCCAACCACCCTTGGCAATGGAATTCTGAAGCAATTTCAGTATTGCCCACTTGCCAAACTTGAAGCTATTCTTTGGAGCCAAATATCGTTTTGAAAAAAGAGTTACCATCAAAATTTCCAAAGGAATTCCATATTCAAAAAATGGTGGCCACCCTGTTTTCACCAGAAATCGTGGATAATAGAAAAAAATATAAGACTTATCCACGATTTTAAGAGGAATGAAAATGGACAAGATAATTTTACAGGATTCTAGAGGCCACCCCCTCAAACTCCCGAAATATTAAAAACAGGGCAGCAAAAAGAGGAAAATTTTAAGGGATTCAAGGAGGGGAGAATCTTCTCCCAAATTGATGAAAAGTAAAATTGTAAAACTATTAACCTGTATAATATTTAAAAAAACAGTTTCCAGAGGGAAGGGGTGAGAAACTTGTTTTATGTGTCATTCCATGGTATGCAATAAAAGTGTTTACATAAAAAATATTATAATGGTTTATTAGGTAAACACTTATATTACAAATTTATAGACATTTTCAAGGGTACCAGGTCATGAGGGTGAAAATAAAATGCTGAATTTAAGATTCTTTTCGTGACATTTATATTTTAAAAATTATTTGTACAGCTTGGCAATTTTGCATGCCTAATAATGATACTTTTATTGAACTAACAAAGTATATTTTTGGTCTAAAAGTTTTTCTTTCCCTTTCAGTTGAATATGGACATGATTTTTCAGATATAATTGAATTAAGGTACCCAAATTTTTCAGCAAAAAAATATCACCAAGTTTGGTGATAAGTTATAGTTTGCAGCAACCCATACCACATCCTTTAGGATGGTACTCAAAGCAATACCTAAGTTTTAAGAAATAATTTTTTTATAAGAAAAAAAAAATTAAATTTCCAAAACTATAGAAGTTCTATAATTGTTTCAAAGAAAACAGCACTAACATTAAAAAATTAGGTTCACTATATTTTGTGCATTGATTTCTAGATGAGTAAAATATTTTGTACGTTCATGAAATATTTTTAAAAATGGTACTTTAATGCAATTACATCTAAAAAATCATGTCCATATTCAATTCAAAAGGAAAGAAAAACTTTTTAATCAAAAAAAAAAAAAAAAAAAATACTTTCATGGTTCAATAAAATGACTGAAATATTATTAGGCACACAAAATTCCTAAGCTGCACGAAAAATTTTTGAAACATAAATGTCACAAAAATTAAATTTGGCATTGTATTTTCATCCTCGTGTCCTGGTACCCCAAAAAATATCTATAAATTTGTAATCTAAGTGTGTACTTAATAAACCATTACAATAGTTTTTTTACGTAAACACTTTAATTATATACCGTGAAACAGGATTCTTGCCCCTCACTCTGGAAACTGTGCATTGAATATTATTGTACAGGTTAACGGTTTCACAATTTTACCTTTTGTCATTTTGGGGGAAGATTCTCACCTCATGAATCACTTAAAAATGTTTACTATCTTTTTGTTGCTCAGTTATATTTAATATTTCAAGAAGTTGAAAGAGAGAAACCCTCTTCAAGAATCCTGTAAAATTATCTTATCCATTTTCTCTCATTCCTTTTAAAATCATGGAAAACCTTACATATTTGCATCGTAATATCCATGATTTCTGATGAAAACACAATGGCTGCCATTTTTTGAACATGGAATTTTGTTGGAAATTTTGATGGTAACTTTTTCAATAACACTATATTTTCCTTGAAACAATTAAGTTTTGGAAATTCATTTTTTTTCTTATATAAAATTATTCCTTAAAACTTAGGTATCGCTTAGAATGCTATCCTATCGGGTGTGATATGGGTTGCCACAAACTACCATTTATCACTAAACTTGGTGAAAGATTTGGATGGGTGATACTAAAGGCTAGCCGAATTTAGAAGCGAAAAGAAAGATTTCAGTTTTTAAATTTTTGAAATGCGAGAGTGTATGTTTCTTTTATAGGGAGAAATAGTTGCATGAATGGTTATGAATGACATTACAGGATGAAAAGATAAAATTATCAGAACATTTGCTACAGCATTCGGAAAGGTTCATTGTTTTCCCCAATAGGTAAGAAAATGTGCGATTCTGTTTGAGTAACTCAATAGTGTTTTAAAAAGTTTGTTAAATGAAAACCCAGTTGTGGATCATTACCTTTTCTCGAAACAGCAAGATGTTTGTTTTTATGCGAATAATAATAGTTCTGCTTGATGTTCTTCAGATAAATAGATTTTGTTTGGTAGGTGTAGGAATAAATTTGATACGGGTTAAATGAAGAACATCTGAATGTTTTATCAAAAAGAGAGAGAGATTGGTTTTAATGTGCAGTTAATAATGTGAGACGACACAATAATTTTAAAGGAAATGAATGATTGGGTGATGGATATAGGTGCGATAGTGAAGTTTATTGGTGTAAGAGCCAGATATGGTCAAACTGCATCAAACTGTGTTCTATAATTGTGAAAAAAATTGGTTGACAAGACAGAGGATCGAAAATGGAGATGGATTGTTGGGGTATTCCAGGGGCACATAACCCGTGTTTACCAAACAGTAAATCCCAAGGAAAAGAAAAAGATCACCAGGGTGCCCTGGGTCATGATGCCCATACCTACCTAAGGAATACAAGCCCCTAATATAATCCCCAAGGGTAGGGTGCCCGGCTATACCCCCAGATGCTGGGTACCCATTTTAGTCCCCTCTTGCAACGTTCATGAGCTACAGTTGGACTATTCTGTCACACAGCCACCACATGGGTTTGATGGGAAAATATGTGGTTATAGAACGAAAAGTTTCATCAAAAGCAATAGGTTTGGTTTCATTAACGTCGCACTAGAAACACAAGGGTTATTGGCGACGGACCTCGTAATTCTGAACCTCGGCCAAGTGACAAGGACGATACTTGATCTGGCACCTCCCTCTCCTAACTTCTACACTACACCGATGGTAGGACTTTGGGCCCCAACAGATTTAATGTGCATTTGCCCAAGTTACACAATGGGTCATGATGGGCCATGACTCAATTTAAACAGCCAGCTACGAGCGCGATGACTTGACCACAAGGCTACTGTGGCCACTGTTGAAAGCAATAGCGATTCACTTTTAATGAGTAACAACATTTTGATTTTGTTCAGAAGGTGCGGGCGAAAGAGTTTGAGTGAAATGAAGATTCAGTTGTGTTTGAACGGCCGAGGAAAAAGGAATATTTGATGTTACAAGCATTAATGCTTTCAGACATTTCATTCAGAATTTCATGCTTTATACTAATTATCCACCTAAAAATTTCTTATTTTTCTATTTTGCGCTTCGCGGACATCACGTTCCACCGAAAAAAAATCGCCAACTTTGGCGATTTTTGGAATCGCGCCTAGTGGAAGGGCTAAACAGCATTTTCACCTTTTACCATACTAGAAGCAAATTAGTCTAACTCCTTTTTGTGGCTTCTATCCTGATTTTTCAAATTTATTTAAAGTTCCGAGAAGAATCCCATTAATGTAACACAATGCTTTCAATTATCAAGTAATTTTAGAACAGCCATGATGAAGAAATGAGATTTTCGTAATTAATATGTCATGGCCTTGGATTATGACAATATAATCTAAGCAATTGAGAGTTTATTTTTTTTTTTTTAAATTTCAGAAAAATACATGGAAATAATTCGAGATAAGAAACCAACTTTTTTAAAACAACCTTTTTAAA
>BMAW01011902.1:318567-349161 GCA_019974015.1 Nephila pilipes
TAGAGTAACTACTTGGCGAGATTTGAAAAATCGCCAAATTTGGCGATTTTTACGGCGGAGCCTGAACTCCGCGAAGCTGAAAAGTAGGAATTTTTCGACTTACCTAAGTTTCAGTGGCGTCTCGAATTTACGGTGGGTACACAGTAATAACGGTTTTTCAAAAACACCTTGTAGGTTTCATCCTGAATAGAATGATTGTGTCTCCGTCTCCACATGTATTAATCCATGTAAGATTCAAATTCTCCCTCGACTAAGAAACTGGGATTGGGAGAATAAACGTGGAGTAAATGATTGACCGTAAGGTAAAAAACGCAGAAACACAATATCATCCAAGCAGGAGAATTTGAATAAAAAAACGTTTAAGAACGTAAAACGCAAAAGCACGAAAACACAGCAAAATTAATAAACCACTGAACTGCACAACTAGTACACCGGAATAACGGACAAAGAAAATTCTAGGAACTTTGAGAAGTCGGCACTAGACAATGGAAAAGGCCAAACGATTAACCCATGATTGGTTGAGATTAAAAAAATATATATATTTAGTTTCGCTTTAGAAACGGAGACTTAAATAGGGACTGTATGTGATTGGCTAAAAGAAAAAAACATCCGAAACAGCTGCCTGACTGTGAGATTGCGCAGGTGTAATGAATTTTGTAAAAAAGTAATCCAGACAGACGGGGGGGAAAAAAAGAAGGAAGACTCTAATTCCGATTAATGCGGTAAATTCGAAAACGTAGCCCCGGCGAAAGCATAAATAGTGAAAAAAAAATAGGATCCGAGGATTGTATAACGAAAAAAAAAACATCAGGTGATCCGGCATCCGTATTCGTGTGGCAAATTCGAAAAGGTAGCCCCGGCGATTGCAACAAAAGTGAAAAAAAAAAAATGACCAGAGAAAGGTATAAATATATATAAAAAAACAACTTATTACTGAAAATCCTGTATCATATGCCTTATTCGTAAGGTTGCCACGGCTAAAGCCACCGCAGAGGAGAGAAAGCATGGTAACCACAATTGGCAAAATATCGCCAAACAAGTGTAAACAACTTTTGTCGCCAACGGGTAGTTACTCTAAAGTACATTCCAACCAAAAAAAAATATTTAAATATTAGTTAAAACTGTAAAAAACCACCTCGGGTGGATCTTAAATTGGCGTACTTTTGGCGACTGAGAAAAATTCAAATTGGCGATAAATCGCCTGTCTGGTAACCCAGCCAGAAAAGTTCCAGAAAGTCGTAAAATCGAAATAATCGTATTTTTGTGGTAACCCTACTATGAAAGGGGATCTCGTTCCTATTCTGACGATTGATTTATTCTAATTCTTATTTATATTATATTATACTATAAATATTTTAATTCTTATTTATTAGGAATTTACCAAAACCTCATATCTCTCTCGTCTTTAAGATCTCTCTCTCTGCGTAATTCAATACATCTGCCATAGATGGCGCCAAGTTACTAGACAAATTACGTTCTTAAAAAAATTATTGAAATATTAGTTTAAACTTATCGCAAATGTCAAAATATGGCATTGTTAGGCGGGTAAGAACGATTCCCAAAGTTTCAGAGCTTAATTTTAATGGGAAGTTGGTTAACTCAACGATCGAAAATTTGATGACACACAAACACCAACGCTTTAATACAGAAAAACGTTTTAAAATAATTTGAGATAAAAACCAACGTTTTTATACGGTGGCAAAGTTTATTACAAAAATTATTGAAATATTAATTAAAACTAGTCACAAATATCTAAATATCGCATTGTTAGGCGGGAAAGAACGGTTCCTAAAATTTTAGAACTCTGACACACACCAAGTGAAATTCAGAAAAACGTTTTAAAAATAACAATATTTAACATACCTGCGCTTGGTGGATCGGTAATATTATCCTCGGATTACATGCACCGATTAATCTTGAATAGACCAAATTGTAAGCTGCAATGATCTAATAGCTGACAGCACATGTAGCTTAGATGGAGCTCGTATTTCATTCACCACGCAAAAAAAAAAAAACTTGCTGTCACAAGAGTTAGTCTTCGAAAAGTAATACTTATACACGAAAACGTGCAAATGAAAGACTTTTTAGCAGAAATTCCAATGATACAAACACACAATGATACAAGAGCACATAATTTTTTTTTCCAGAATGATCTCCTTTGAATACCAATTCATTTCAGTTCACCAGTTTCTGAAGTGAACTGAACTAGGGAGAGATAGGGCACTGAACTCAATAAACCTTTTGAGGATGGGCAGTCGCATTCGTGACCAAAAGGAACAGTATCTAAAGGACAGGGTTGGTTGTGAAATCGACCAAGCAGTTTCTTCCCCTTGTAATAGCTTTCGGAACGCCGTAGAGCTGGTAAATGCCAATCACTTTACCACCTCTCTTTGTATTCGGAGGGTTTAATGATAGACCACTTTTGTGCACGCTTATCGAATAATCCCTTTTTCCCCCCTTTTTGTCCCAGTCTGAATGAGCAAAACGAATAATTCCTTACATCGTCAGTTTTACGAGCGTTGTTTCTCTCTCTTTGAATTATTCTAAATTTATTTTGTATCAAATTGGGTTTTAAAATACCAAAAAGCAAAAGAGGGCTCCCCACGGAAGAAATTCAAAAATTCTTAATTGATTTGGAAGGCGAAATTTTTGGGGAATCTTCACTTAGAGGGGTTGAAGCTTCTTTTGAACCCTATTTCTGAAGATGTTTTTTCACTTGAATTGGATGAAATTGTCTCAGACAACCCTCAATCGACTCATAAAGCAAAAATCTTGTAATTTAACGGATTGAATAAGTTGAAAGGAGCCGCTGAACTGCATGTCTCGGAAAGTGATTTTTTAAAGGTATTTTCAAAAATTATATTGTGAAATAATTCGATATCAAAACCAACGTTTTTATATGGTGGTAAAGTTTATTAGAGAAAATTATTGAAATATTAGTTAAAACTGTTAGTTATTTTTAACTTTAAAATTTACTTAAAAAGAGACATTTGTGAGCGTATTAAAAAATTCATAATACTCATAAAATCAAAACATGCATTTGAAAGTTTTTAAGTCATTCTATTAAAAAAAGAATGGGAACCAGAATTCAGAAAAAATTATTGTGATAAGACATGGCGCCAAATATTGGAAACTTTCTTTCTTGCGAATGATTACTGACTAAAAGTCAGCAACCCTTAATATCTCAGAGATAGTAAAGGGGTTCAAACGGTTTACGATACAAAAGGTTTACGTACGTTTGAGTACAAAAGGTTTAAGATACCTCATGCGACGTGGGGTGGGCCCGGTGTTCCCAGAGGGGGAAAGAAATTTTTTCCTCAAACCTAAAAGCGCCGAGAGGAAAGAATATTTTGACTTATTAAAATTATTGAAATATTAGTTAAAACTTGTCGCAAACGTCTAAATCAGGGGTCGCCAAAGTGGTCTATATAGACCCCTAGGGGTCTATTTAACAACAGTAGGGGGTCTATCTGACCCAAGGGGTCGAATGGGGGTCTATTGGGACTCGAAGGAAAAACAGTTCTTAATACGCAAATCACACATATCTAACTGCGTACGTAAAAATTTAAAATATTTTTATAATTGACTTAATATTATATTCTTTATAGAAAATAAAATAATAAATCAGAAAACAATCTGCCCCTTTTTTTCCTTATGTGTTTTCGTATGTATACCGTGACGTCACAACTTGACCTTGTGACCAGTTTGTAATTTGCACGACTCATAGTATGTAGCCAGAAGAGCGATTGAGGCTTATCCGTGTCTCTTGTTGGCGAACCCCTCAACCAATTAGGAGCCTTTGGCGCAGACTTGGCGAGCGACGACACTGCCGTTGGCTTTCTATGCATTAAGCGCGAAGGGAATCTTCAGTACTCCGTTTTCTTTCTTCTTATGTTTGTGGTTTTAGTTCTTTTCTTTTTTATACGGCAGTTACGCATCGTGTCGTTGGTTCGCCCTTTGTCTCCATCGCAAACCATACGAGCCTTGCATATGAGTCAGATGCATATGTGCGCTTGTCCAATTCTACACTGAATGCTACAAACGCAAATATCATATGCATTTTCAGCTATTTTTGTGAACAGTATTAAATGCTTGTAGTGTCATTATTACTACTATTATATCTACCATTGGATAATTAGTTATTGTTTCTATAAAACTATTCGTTTAGTTTTGATATCAATTTTAATTATTGTTACTTGTGAAAAGGTAAGCTTTAATAATGTGGATTAGTATAATATACCAACTTAATTTTAACTTATTTACAGAACCCTAATTTAAAAATGACAGCTTCAGTATCTAAAAAGAAATGTCGGTATTATTCATTGGATTACTTAAAAGTTGGATTTATTTGTTCACCGACAAATGAAACTATTCCTATGTGTCTTATATGCGAAAAAACTTTTGAAAATGAATACTCGAAACCGTCAAAAATGAAAGATCATCTTGAAAGGTTTCATTCAGATAAAAAAAAATGAAGAATTAGAATTTTTCAAAAAACTCACATGTCGACCAACTCTAAAAAGTTTTATGAAACAGTCTACTGAAATTAAAAATGAAGGAGGATTAATTGCTTCGTACAGGATTTCGCTTAATATAGCAAAGAGGGAAAAACCCCACACAATCGCAGAAGAAATTGTAGTACCTGCAATTAAAGACGTCATTGAGAATGTGATGAAAAAAGACTCTACTAATGTTTTAAAGTCTTTGCCATTAAGTGCAAATTCTGTAAAATGGCGTATTGACGAAATGGCCGAAGAAATAGAAAACACAGTAGTTTCGGAGCTAACAAATTGTAAGTTCTCTATACAACTTGATGAATCTGTTTTTGGCGTTTCTGCTATTCTTATGGCGTATGTTAGATATTTCAGTAAAATTAAAGGAGAAGTCATTGATGAATTTTTATTTGCTAAATATCTTGAAACCGATGGGAAGGGAGTGACAATTTTTAGATGTTTACAAGAATATTTAAATAAATATGACATTCCGCTTGAAAATATAATAGCAGTAGCCACAGATGGCGCACCTTCTATGGTAGGGCGTTACCGAGGTTTTGCTACATGCCTCAAAGGAAAAATTGCCCGGTATTCGTACTATTCATTGTGTGTTGCATAGACACAACTTAGTAGCAAAATATCTGAGTTCAGAATTACATGAAGCTTTACAGTTTTGTATTAAATCTATTAATCAAATTAAAGCTCAACCTCTTAAATCAAGATTATTTGCCAAACTTTGTGAGGAAAACAATGAGTTATTTAACCAATTACTTCTGCACACCGAGGTTAGATGGTTGTCTAGAGGTGTATGCTTGCAACGGCTCGTCAATTTATTTGACTCGACGACAGAATTTCTGAACGAAATAAATACTATTCTAAGCAATGAACTCCAAAACAATAAGAACCATATTTTTTATTTAGCAGACTTATTTGGAAAATTTAATGACGTTCAAACAAAACTGCAAGGAAAAGATGTAACAATTATCCAAGCTCGGACAATACTGTTAGGCTTCCAAGTAAAATTAAATTTATTTAGATCTTCATTGCTTCGTAAGGATTATAAGTATTTTTCAAATCTGCAACAATTAAAAATAAAAGAAAACTTGGAAATATATACAAATCATCTTCAAAAATTAAGCGACGATTTTAAACTGCGCTTTGTTGATTTGGAAAACTTCGACATCCCTGATTGGATTATTACGCCATTTTCGGCGCAAATACAAGATGAGCTTGTATTTCGGTGACATCAACATACAAGATGAGCTTGCTGAACTATTGTCCGATCTTGAAGCAAAAACGCTCATTAAAAATTTGACAATACATAAATTTTGGACTAATATAAATATAAAGCAAAAATATGTGAAACTTTACGAAATGGCTCAGCCATTTATGCTGGCGTTTCCAAGTTCGTATATATGGTTGAATCCGGTTTCAGTCACGTTAATTCAATTTTAACTAAAAACAGAAATAAATTAAATGTGGAGCTTCGAGGGGATTTACGGTTAAAATTGACTAATTTCGAACCCAATATAGCGAACCATGCCAAGAAACACCATGCACACTCATCTCATTAAGAAGTAAAAAATCTGTAGCTACTTTACTTACTGTTTCTGATTTATTAAATATTTAGACTAATATATAGTTTTATTTTAATTACCTGAAAATTACTTTTGTGGGGGTCTATGGAGATTTCGAAAAATTATATAGGGGGAGATGATCAAAAAAGTTTGGCGACCCCTGGTCTAAATATTGCATTGTTAGGCGAGTACAAACGATTCCCAAAATTTCAAAGCTCTAGCTTGATGGGAAGTTGGTTAAATTAAAGATCGAAAATTTGATGACACACACTCACACACACACACCAAGTGAAATTCAGAAAAACGTTTTAATAAAAAAGTTATGGTCGTGGCAAATATATACTGCTGTTTGTAGAAAATGCAACACCATGAAAGAATCATCAGAATCAAATGAAATTTAATGCAGAAACGACTTGTACTGATACAAATAAATGATGAAATTTTCAAAACAAAAGAAACAAATTAAGTGTCCGAAATCAGTATTTGGTGCAGCCACCATGCGCTGCAATAAGTGCTGCTATACGACGTGGCATGGAGTCAAACAGATGTTGAATATCTGCTTGAGGAAGAGAATTCCATATCGCTTGTATGCGCAACCAAAGTTCGTCTTTGGAAACTGCAGGACGCGGATCACGAGCGAGACGCCGACCAACCATATCCCACACGTGCTCAATAGGCGACATATCCGGTGAATAAGCAGGCCAAGGAAGAAGTTGCATGCGTTGTGCTGAACAGAAGTCTCGAACAGTCCGCGCAACATGTGGGCGTGCATTATCCCGCTGAAAGATAGCTCCAGGGATGCCTTGAAGGAAAGGAACGACTTCGGGCTGTAGCACTTCACGGACGTACCTGTTGCTATTGAGATTACCCTCAATTCGTATCAAATTGGATCGTCCATGATACGAAATCGCACCCCAGACCATAACTCCGGGTGTTCGACCACTATGTCGTTCAATAATACACTCAGGAAGGCAGCGTTGACCGGCATAACGTCTAACACGATCACGGCCATCATGGGTCCACAAATTGAAGCGTGATTCATCTGAAAAGACAACTTGGTGCCAATCAGCTCGCCTGTCTCTGTGCTCAAGAGCCCACTGCCGACGCAGCCGTCGATGATTCGCCGTGAGGGGAATCCTGTATAAAGGCACCCTTGCACGCAATCCACGGCGCAGCAGACGACGACGAATTGACGAAGCCGACAATTGTACACCTGTAGCAGTAGACCAACGTGCTGCCAGCTGCCTGGAGGAAGCTGTGCGATCATTCACCGCCATGCGGAGCAGGTGTCGATCATCGCGCTCTGACGTCACCTTCTGTCGTCCAGTGCCTGTTTTTCGAGTTGTTCGGTGCTCGTCGGTCCACTGCTTCCAAACTCGCATCACTGTGGAACTGTTCCGCTGCATACGAGCTGCTATTGCGCGATAGGAAAATCCTCCTTCTCGAAGGCCGATTATTCTCCCTCGTTCAAACTCCGTAAGTTGCTTGAATTTCTTATTCTTCCGTCGTGGAGGCATACTCAGGTCTCACTAAACGTTTGCCACTAACAAATAATCATAGACTTTTTTCAACGTCCCGCTACAGCACTTTATTTATACGCTTTCAGCATCAATTCAGAGGGCGCTGCGCGCGCCGCGCACGCGCGATGGCTCTGAAACTTTATTAATTTGCATAATATCCTATAATTGACATTTGCTGCGAATTTCATTTGATTCTGATGATTCCTTCATGGTGTTGCATTTTCTACAAACAGCAGTTTATATGCAGATCGTGCGTTACAAACGAACTGCAACGCTGTCGAGTTCAAAAAAGTACAACCCAAGTTGGGTTGAAACAAATGAAGTGGAAATACTTAAATTCCTCACTTTAACCCTTTTAATGGGTCATATAGAAAAAGATAAACTGAAAGAATATTGGTCGACGGATCCAGTATTGGAGACACCCTTTTTTAAAATTGTGATGCTGAGGGACAGATTTTTAAGTTTACTTCGTATTCTATGGAAGAAAATTAAAATAATAAGCTGGAACTATGAAAGTTTTGTGACTTATTCAATTTTTAAAAAACAAACGATTTAATCTCAATGTGATACTTTTTTAAGATATTATCTGTTCGACTTTTAAAGGCAGACGATTTAATCTAATGTGATACTTTATTTAAGACATTACCTATTCTACTTTTAAAAGCAGACGATTTAAACTTAAAGTAATACCTTTTTCAATATTCTTTATTAAGATATTTTTTTTGGCAACACCAGATCATAGTTTTGATTTTAGATAATTTACTGGCAACGGATATGAAATTTAGTATTGAGTTTGGTTCCAAGAGGAAAAGACGAACGTTGAAAAAGTGGTGCTTGTGTAAAATTGCGTCTTGAATTTATGCTTGAAAAGATGTGCGCAAATAAATGTGATGTCCTGAAAACAAGTCATTTTTATTAATAGTCTTCAATACAGTACAGTTTATACATATATTTTAAATGTTCTAAATTTAAAATAAGGGTATATATTTTTTTTAGATGCTGTCAATTTTAGGGAACTATTTTCCCATAAGTTGGCATGAATAAGTAATTCAAAAATGGTAGAAATACCGGGAATACATTTCTTGCAAGTACCAGCGCTCGTTAGAAGTAGAGCGCTTTTTCTCTGTATATAGTAAGGAAGTTTATGTGAGGGACATAAATAAAGTTAACAGTTTTAAAACTGGTATGAAGTAGTTAGAGGGGCGTGCAAGTTTTGGCTGTGTTGGGATTAGGAGCAGGGGACATAGCTGCGTCTGTGGTTAGGCGGTTGGTGGAAAAAAGGTTCCCTCGAGTTTTCGTATGGTAGGGGGTGGGCGAGAGCGGGTGTGCAAGTTTCTCGCCCAATCAGGATGGAGGGCGTCCATACGTAAGTTGGAGTGGTGGTGAGAGCGGGAGAGTAGGCATCTCACCCAATCAGGTTGATGGGTGTCCGTTCGTGAAGTGGAGAGGGATGAAAGCTGGTGTGCAGGCCTCTCACCATTCAGCAGCAGCATTCGAATGATTATTTTGAGTGCTAGCCTGGGGAGGCATTTTACTCTTGTATCAATAATTTCTTTTTTCTTTTTTTTTTTTTTTTAAAAAAAGAACATTAAGAAAAGTAAGCAAGCAGTTTACATTGCACCGGGGCGCTGAGTTTGAAAATGAAAGAATAGAGGAAGGATAAAAGTAGAACAGAAGGAAAAAATTGTATGAGAGAGAAAAAAAAAAGTATTTTTTTTTCATATTATAATAAAATAATACAAAAAGTTTTATTTATAATTTCTTTTTTTTTTGTATTGCAGATGCAACAGAGCCCTGCAGAGCTGGACCTGAAGCATTGAATGTATTATATATATATATATATATATATATATATATATATATATATATATATATATATCTGTGTGTGTGTGTGTAACTGTCCTATCGACTAAAATGTAAGCGAATCCTGTCGACTAAATGTAACGTATTTACTTTAACTATTGTTCAATATTAATGAATCATTCCATACATGGCCGAAATACTTTTATTTCCATATTGTAGCAGACTTTAGAGGCCGAAGTGAAGTTACCATACAAATCTCAGATGATCATCAAAGCGTAAGAGAACAGCAGTAAGGTAATGAGAGGAGTATAAGAAGAGCAGTAAGAAAAGAGAAGAGCGTATTTCGCTGTGTTTTGCTAGTTATATGAGGGAAAATTCAATTAAACGTCAGAGTCCAAACTGTCTGAATGGAGGGACTTCCAGGGAAGATAAGTATAGACCTAAAGTCTGGTAGGGATCATCTCTACAGGTCTGTTCCGATAGGAAGAGAGCATTGTCAGCAATTTTTTAGAACGCGTTTTTGAATTAATTAAAAAGAATAGGAACTGTATCAGGAAATACGAATGAACATTACTTTTAAAGAAGAGAATGGACAAATTTAGTAAATTAAATGAATAACGGAGTTTCTTGTAAACCATAGGGCATTCACTATGATTCGTAGGAGTTTATTTTGGAGAATTTGTAATTGTTTGATATGGGATTTAGCTGCGTGACCCCAAATGGAGGAGGCATAAAGTATTATAGGTCTAATAATTTGTTTGTAAATAAGGATTTTGTTTTTGAGAGATAGGCAAGAAAAGGCGACCTATTAATGGTAGGCAGTTTTAAATTTTTTTTCCAGCATTTTTCTTTGATATTGTAGATATGTGATTTGAAGTTTAATTTTATGTCGAGTGTAACACCGAGGTACTTGACCTCGTTGCTCCATTCAATATTATTGTCGAAAAGTTTAAGTTGTTTCGAGGGGGGCTGTGCCTTTACGGAACACCAGGGCTTTAGTTTTTGAAGTGTCAACTGCAATGCGCCAGAGGGTGAGCCATTTTTCTATTTTTTTAGGTGCATCTGGAGTTTTTTGTGGGCTGTGTTTGGGTTATGGGATTGGACGAGGATGGCAACGTCGTCTGCGAAAAGGCATAGGCTTGTGAAGTTTGTTTGTGGGAAATCAAACTTGTGAAGGGAGTAGAGCGAGGGCGAGAGTACAGAGCCCTAAGGAATGCCTGCAGATATTTTACCTGTAAATGATAAATCCTTGTTAATTTTGACTTGAAATGACCTATTTTGGGGGAAATAGTTGGTAATTAAAATAATGGGGGGGGGCCGTTAAGACATATTAATTTGGAATTATGACCATTGTGCCAGAGACGATCAATGGCCTTTTGAATATCAAGGAAAATTCCTAAAGTGATTTGTTTATGATTATACCCTTCTGTGATGGTGTTGACCACTCCATGGAACGCTCCATGGTACATAAAAAACTTTGTTATCCATAATGACTTGCAAATTGAGCCAATAAAAAACTTCATTACTAAGCTTTCTAGAAATTTTTTTCACTCAATTGAAAATCACGCCAACTCCTTAATCAGAGCCAAACCATCTTCACTGATATCAACAACAAACAAAACTTTGCATACAAGACAACAAAATGGAGACAGCTTCTAAAGCCTCCCTAATTCCCATCCTTTTTCATATCAATCCGTTCTTCTGACATCAAATCCTTTATACGTTAAAAAAAATCGCACTTACTCCCTCTCTGACTGAGGGAGAATCACAGGATTGATTGCAGCTTGCTGAATTCACTCCTGCTGGTCACACCCTTAACTAATTTTACTCTTCTTTTCTCTCCTTTTTTTTCCTAGCCTTGTCACTCCACCTTTAAGGTGAATTTTCTAATTGTTAATTTAAACAAGTTTCTTTTATATGGAGCAGAAGCGTGCAAACTCACTGGCGCTCGTTTATATCTAATTTTAACATAGTAGTAGGTGTGTGATACAGTGTATTGGAAGAGATTTGAAGGCTTTGTTGTGGATGCCATCTTGACCGGGGGCTTTTATATTTTTAAATTGTTTAATGATGTGAATTATTTCGTTCGGGGAGGTGAGGGGTGGAGTAAAAGTGGAGTTGCTATGTGCACTGATAAATTGATTAACGATTGTTTCTGTGTGTTCAATGTAGGAGTCATCGTATGAAAAAGAATTTTCCTGAAATGAGTTTTCTAATGACTGAGCAAACAGATCAGCTTTGTCTTTATCAGTATAGACCATTCCGGTACTGCCGCTGAGGGGGGGAATGGGTTCGAATTTTTTTGATAGTTTTTTATTCATTTCGAAAAGGCTATTGTCTTCGGTATTAAGTTCTTTGAGAAGGGTTTCCCATTTTTTTGTTTTTAAAATTTTAGATTTCCGTTTTAATTTTACGTTGGAGGCGGTTGAGTTGCGCCCGGCCCGCCACGCCCATGCCAACACCACGACGCCAACGTCAGCGACAGCCAGACGCGCCGCCCAGCCAGCACGGCGCCCGCCACGCTGGCAGAACAACAGCCACGCCGAGTTACCACGTCGTCAGAACAGCGACATGCCCGCAGCCGCGATACGAAGACGCATGGTGGCGGCATAGGCAGCACAGTGTTGCGCGGTAGATGTAGCGTGCTGAAGCGATGGTGGCGTCGGTATAACATATAACGCGCGCGAGCGCGCGCTTTAACGAACGTTCAAATACGATAGACGGCACAGAAGCAGGCATGTTGTTCGATACGGCAGCCACGCCGCCATCTCACGATAGCCGCATGTTTGTCGCCATGAAGAAACGACGCGCCCGGCGCGCAGGTGTCGCCGTCGTTACTATATACCAGTGGCAGCCGATACGTCGTCCACGAACGGCTGATATGTCGCACCGCCGCCGTTAACGGTGGTTCTTGAGCGACCGATAGGTAGCAGAACACCTCCCTCCGCAAATCAACAGGTCATCAACAATACCCACGACCTCCTTCCGTACTGCATCAGGTATCACCAGAATCATTCCAGCCGCCGTCACCATCAGGTATCACCAGGTCATCAGAATGGAATCGCATCACTGGCTGTCAGGTAACAGGCAGGGCAGAATGTTGCTCCATCAACGATCAACGCCTATCAACAACGCAGAACGAAGTAACAACAACAATAACAACAACAGTAACGTAACGGTAACAAACGCATGTAACCAACAACGGCAATCAACGAACAACGTGGTGGTAATCAACGAAAGTAAAGGCACAAACGTAACAAAGGTAACCAAATCAAACGTAACCAACAGTAACCAACAAACGGTAAACAAACGGTAACAACGTAACGAACCGTAGCAGAACAACAATAAACGCAACAACAAATCAAAAGTAGCAACGAACAACAACAAAGGCAAACGCAATACCAACGTAAATGCGTGGTAACGAAATCAACGAACAACAATAATAACCTGTAACAAAACGGTAACAACAACCAACAAACCGAACCGTAAGCAACGCGGCAACAACCGTAACGTAGGTGAATGACGGAACAGAACCAACAACGAACGGTAATCCGCAAATCAAAGCAACAAAATAAACGCGAACGAACGTAACGAACAACAAACAACGTAGTCCGCGAACGCACGAACCGTAGAACGAACCAAACAAACAACACACAATACACACACACACAATGCAAAAATGTGGTGTAAAATTGATTTTAGTCCATCCTTGTCCACGACCTCAGATTGTGGACACCTGGTGATTTCTTCATTTATTCTCAGCTGAGGCCCATATCAAGAGCAGGTAGAAAAGTTTTTTTTTCTCTCTCCTCTCTCACTGGAACGGATCAGCTTATAAATCAGCTGATCACCGTGAGGACAGCTATTCACCGCCACAGATTCTCGTCCACCGCACTCAACGTCTAAGAGAGATATTTTAGAAATACCACTAAGACGAGATGTAGCCATCAATCAGATTGTAGGGAAGAGTATAGTGATAGAGAGTAGCAGTCGAGAGTGGTGGAGGGAGTGGGAGACAATAGCAGTCCTTCATTGTACAGCCACACTGAAGGAAAGTTGTTTGGGAAGGAAAGTACGACCAAATCAAACGGTAACGGTACCGGTTACCTCAGCTTTCATCAAGCAGTTTCGGCAAGTTCAACCCATCTCGAGTAGCAGCTGTCCCGCCATTGTAGAACGTAGTTTTTCTCTGCGCTCTTCTCTGGTTTGTCTTCGAATTCTTCTGATTTGCAAGTCGTTTCAGCCCATGCAGCATTTCAAAGAAACAATGGCAGCCTGGCTGTTCAGCGACAGCCAGGCGAAAGGCCGAAGTTTTTTCTGCCATGACGTCCCTCAGATGGGCATGCACATAGAGACTGTGCTCGTTAGGCCCCACTAGACGAGAGCCGTTTCTGGTAGTCGATCCCACATCACCCGAAAATAGCCCATCACCTGGCGATTGATACGCTTCCTCGTGTTCGCTGATAGTTCAGGGTGAGCTTCGTGCCGTTAACCATTCTACCACCATTCCAGCCAGTAGGTTGGTCGTTACAATTTTCTGCGCCATACGTGATTTACCTAGCCGATTTTGTTTTTTCCAAAGCCATTTCTCTTCGCAGGTGAAAATATATTTCGACAGAGGAGGTCAAATCATCAGCGAAAAGGTAGAAGATACCATGCCGAACACACACGGAATACCTTTGGTGTAAATATAACAGGGCCGGAGAGATTACTCTTTTCAGCCAGCTCATTTGTCTGTAATAGTTAACGAGATACTGAAATGAGTACAGATAAAGCAGCTGACGAGATTACCATGCAGTGTCATATTGAAGTTTCGAAATAACAGCCTCAACCGAGCCCTTGTCGATACTTCAATTATAGGGTGCTGTTTCATTAAAAGTTATCGGTAAACGCAAAACACTATAATCATCATCAGTGAAAAAAAGACGAATAAAGTGAGCGTTGTGGTACCGTCATCATCAATACATACATGTACCGAATGCGCCGAATTTTACCGAATGTTGTACGGTTAAAAAAAACTTAAGAAAACAGACCATGCAGTTTATACGCAGTGCCATTTTTTCGAACCACGTGATTTTCTCTTGATTGGCATCATTTTATGAATCATTTTTATTGGATGTTCACACTAATATGGTTAACAGTCTGTGTAAAATTTGTGAGTAAATTGGAAAAAAAAAATAGAATTGAAACTAGTAATTGCTCAAGACTGTTTTCCTTCTTTCAAAAAACTTTTTTAAAAAACAAGTTTCTTTATAAGTCGAACTCAATTTTAAACCCAAGAGACAATCTATATATACACTGTAAGAGAGTTTCAGGTATGCATTCGTTGATTTATAATTATTAAATTAAGTATTGTTGTTAACAAAATCTCATTTTGAGCATATATATTTAGCTGCACGAATATAATCCGCTTTTAACAAAAATAACAATAGTATTCAAATCAGTTTTAATTATCGATGTAACACCACAGTTAGCGACCGTGAAACTATAATACCAATCAGTAACATTTGTGTAGCGCAGTGTTAACGTCGAAGCAACCAAATTGAGGAAATGATTGTGCTTCGTATAAAAAATACTGACGTTCACACTATGGACAATACGGCGTTGTCTTCACAGTTCAAGAAGTTAGTGTTATAGCTGGAAATACAGTAAAAAATTTTGGTCGAACATCTTCGCTGTTAATGTTCCAAAGAACCGTCATAGATGTTAAAAAATATATTTCACATCTCCTGGGAGTGGTATTTTGCCTGACAATCACGTTTTATGAACCAAAATTTCGAAATGGTTGTTATGCCCTGATTAGCAATATGCAAGCAACAAAAGAATGATTTTCCTGTGATTACGTATGAACAGCCGTTTGTGCAAGTTCTTTAACAGATTAATAAGACGATACGAGGAAATAAAAGAAAATTGCCGCTCACCTCTAACGTTAAATCAAAGTTAATGTAGCGGGTCAACAATTGTTTTTGAATGAACCATACGTCATTTTTCGTTTAAAGTATGACAGTAACCTGCTGATATTATACATGCGGTTCTTAATATAAGCGCCAAATTGTCTTCATGATATTATTACTTATTATATATGTTGGTCTATTATCAAACACAAAATTAAAATGAGCCTATTTATAGCAAGAATAATGCCATTTTGTAAAGAGCCAGTAAAGTACTGCAATTTTTTTTTTTTCTTCGGAGATTATCTCATCATTTAAGTCAAAATTAGTAAGCCATCATCGATTGACGCACCAACATAATTTCTTGGTTTCGAAAGAGTCTCTTTTCTCGTTCGTGTTACCTTTCAACACAAGATTATATCCCCATAATTATCAATATTTGTTAGTTCGAAGGATGAGTAGATATTGTTCATTTCTTAAATCATTCAATCAGTTATTTCCCAATTGACATGGCCAAGTAGCTTTGTGGTATTATGGTTCACCTTGACCTCGACGAAAACAACTCTGGCCGCGAGTCCAATTACAATGACCACAAAGCTACCGCAGCCACGAGACCTTCAATTTGAATAACTGATCCGGAATGATTTAAAGAAATATGGACTTGAATCTACTTATAAATATCTTCGGAATATAACATACCACTAAAATCCCATTCTCGATTTATATCTGTATTTGAGAGTACTACGAACGGGAAAAGGATATTTTCAAAACAAAGTATGTTAGTGATGCAGATCAATATTAAGAGCTTAGTCTACAAAAAACCTTACTTAATTTTTGAGTTCAATCTGATGAGATATCATCTCAGAAGAAAAAAAAACAGTTACAGTACTTGCACAAAATGTAACCAATGCTATATAAATGGAAATATTTTACTCTTGTGTTTTGTGTGTTGTGCATACATGCTACATGTCATGTAAAATATCACTCTACACGAAAGGACTATTTTTTTTCGTTGCCATATGAGTAGAACTACCTATGTAAATATCTTAGAAGTTCAAGGTCGTGCCCCAAGAGTTTAAAATGGTATATGGTCTATTCAAAATAATTGTTGAATCCTTATACGACTAACGCAGTTTGGTATTTAAAGAAGTCATAGGCGATGATTTTTTTTCTTTTACAATTTCGTGTATTTCATTCTTAGTATCACACTAGAATTTTCAGCGCAGTACATTATTCTTGTTCATACAATAATCCGGAAGATCTAGTAATTATTTTATTTAGCAATATTTATAGCAGGCAGGAAGATAGCACCGTTACATGATATAATTTCATCGAATTATATTATATACCATTTCAAATTTTAGTTCATAAACATTATGAATTATTTATTTATACAATACAAAAAATTCTCCTCTGATTATTTAGAAGTGTAAGTATGTTTTTAGCATCTAAAATCTGAATAAATTAGTAGTTCTTGAATACTAACGAAAATGTTCAATTTATTAAAATTTTGCTTTTTTTTTTTTTTCATTACTCAGCCATAACAATACTAACTTCAAACGAGACTGTAGATAGCGCCATGTGACGGGTAATATAGTGTAAGGGTGTGCTACTTGCTTTGTCTAGTACCCTTGCCACAGAGAGCTGATCATGGAGTAAGGTTTCGTGTCCAATCTGGGCTATGCTTTAAGTTTACTTGTGGATTAACTTTTCCCCTTCTCTAATAAAAGCATTGTTAATTATTATAATTCCGTCCTTGTAACTTCACAGGATATTTTATGTCATTAAAAATATATAATTTACCCTGGAGATGCTTGATTTTGTTTTTTTATGTTAAAGCAGTTATGACATATACTGTCGGTTACACAGCCAAATATATATATTTATAAATGAATTTTTTGAATTAATAACAACTCACTAGGCAGAATTTAATAATTAAAATAATCAACGAAAGTGCATACACAAATTTTTCTTACTAATGAATTGTATATATAAGATTGTATTTTTCTTGAGTTTTAAAAAAATCTAGTTCAACTTTATAAAAACTTTGTTTTTAGCATTTCTGAAGAGGAAAATGTGAGAGGGGGGGAAATGGTATTACTAGTTTCACCCTCATTTTTTTTTTTTTTTTCCAATTTATCTCCACAAGTTTTTACATTTGTATACATATTAATTGAACATCAATAAAAAATGATTCATAAATGAATGCAAATAAGGAAAATTACATGGTTTGAAAAACTAACTGCGTATATTATCCATTTTTAGAACTATTGGCAAATACTGCATATTGTACTGCGTTTTCTTAAGTTTTTTTAACTTAATTTTAACAATTCGAATAAATCTGAAAGCGGTCAACATTCAACGGAAAGATAGTATGTGTGTATATTTTCAACACTCACTTTATTCAATATATTGTTTTAATATTGTTACAAAAAAAGGTCTCTCTTTTTTCTATACTTTATTAGAGTATAACTCCAAAATATCTTTTTTTTTTCCTTGTGTGTGTATGTTTGCGTTTTGTAATTAAAACTTTTAATGAAAATTTTATTTCACCACTATAGTGAAAAAGAAATTATCGAACAAGGATGATGCACGTTATTTCAAAATAAACTTCTAATATTTTTCCACATATCTAATTAATCTCATCAATAGCTTTATCACCAACCACTCATTACTTCCAAGTATCACCTGATTATTCTATTACAACTACAAGACAAATGAGAGCTGAAACATGCAAGGAAGCACCCTCTCCGGCTCCTGTTTAATATTTACACAAAAGTATTCCGTGCATGGATGACTCAATTATCACCTTTTCGCTGATGATGCAGCCCTCACTCTGTCAGAAGAGTATATTTTCACCTACGAGAAATGGCTTGCAGATGAGAAATAAAAATCAACTAGAGTAAATCCCATGCCATTTTTTAAAGAAAAATTAATAACGATAACCTATTTCTACTCTTCGGTGAAACGATCGAATGGGTTATTTAAAACAAATCAGCTCTCGGAATAACACTGATTATCAACGGACTACAGGAAGCATGTCGAAATCACCAAAGATTATTGGAAGAAATATTTTCAGGTGAACAAATTCATATAGGACCATAAATCAGCCCTAACTTTAGAAAACTAATTCTCATCTACAACGATTGTTTCTGTGGGGACTGAATCTCCTAGTGTTGCTAATCGTCCTGGGATCGACTACTACCAATCAGACTGAAAAGACTTCAGCTCATACAGCAAACCAGTGCGCTGGGACAATACTAAAGAGCGCAAGAAGTTGTTTCTTTATACGGAATCTGCGTATGAAATAAGGAAGAACTGCTATCCGGGAAGAAGAGAGTTCCAGAACAAACAAGCAAGAAATTTACGAAAAATAGAAAATCATTCCTACAATAAGCAGAGACAAGCGCTATATTTCCAGATGATTGGAACATGCCACCAAACTGCCAACATGAAGCTGAGTATCAACTCGAAGAGGCAAGAAAAAACTACCGCACTCTGCACCCCACCCTGACAGCAGAACTGGGTCGACTTTGCCTTCCCAAACAATCACTTACTTCTTCAACTTTCCTTCCAGTTCTTTCTCAAAAACAACCACAATAGGGGACCTTCTTATTCTCCCTCCCTCCACTCCCCTGACCTTGTCTCCCCACCACTTCCCTCCATTTCTACTCTTACCCTACAATCTGATTGGTGAAACACATCTCATCTAGTAGCTTCCGCATCACTAGACTGGGAAACGAATTACGGACGAGTCTAATTAACAGATAGGTGAGATAAACTGTCCCCTCACAGTAAGCTGGTTTTTCGCTGTCCGTTAGTAGGGAAAAATCCTATATATATTTCTCTCTCTTGCGTACATGATAGCTGGGAAGAGAATATAAATAGAAAAAATATTTCATCACTTGGAAGAGTTATTACATGCAAATTAAAATGAATTAAAACATTTTTTGTAAGTTATGTATGGTTTAAAATAATTTTTTGAATTTCCATATTAGAAGCGTAACTTTTAGAAATGAATTATAAAGGATGAATAATAATGAGAAATTTACAACTGTCGGGATATTCGGAAAAGCTACAGAAGAAAACCATGAGGAATAATTTACAAGTTAAGTTTAACAAAAATATAATACTAGTCTAAATTAGAGTAAAATTTTGTACCTCCTCAAATGTAATTAGTAAAACTTGCAATTAAACATACTATTTAATCAATGATTTTACATGCACAAAAAATACGTTGGTAATATATGTTAAGACACATACATAAAACTTTTTTTACAATTTAATGCATATTTTTGTAGTTTTAGATTTATAATAACTATAAAATAACTTCTTATTTTATATACGAAATAACTGTTAAATAATAAAGAGTTATATATTAGCGGTTTGATCATATGAATTTTCAATCTAATTATCTTTATATGATCAACCCTCACAGAAGAAGGACTTTTTGTCAGAAATCGACCATAACAAGAATGTCCTAATGTAAAATAATCTGTATTTTACAGAAAAAAAATTGGAAAATAAGCTAATTTACTATTTTCATTAAAAAAAAAAATAAAATAATTTGAATGTTTTTGCAAATGTTATAAGACTTTAATTGTTTCATTGGAAAAGTTCATAAATTAAAGTTAAGTAATCCCGTTAATTTTCATTTTTTAAAAATTACTTAACTTCAATTCTTTCAAATGAACAAAATAAAAAAAATAAACACTGTCTTGCTTAATGTGAAGAAGCTAAACCAAAATTAATAATTTTAATTGTGAAAATGTCACGATGATGAGATTAAATAATAATATCGTTGGTTGTGTTTTTATACCACTATTTAGTGAATCTGTATTCAAATAAATGTTAATGGTAAAATATTTCATTACATTTCTTTGAGATTTGCGTTTCTTAAAAAGTTTAGTATTCAGATTTGTGTATTAAGTAAGTATTTCTGAACCTTGTGTAAAAAGATTTTTCTGGATATGTACATGCAAAGCATTTATCTAAAAGTAATCGTAACTGGAAATATATACCATTCTGAACTATATTTAATAGCAATGGATTTTAAATGAGAGAAATAAGTTGCTTACATTAAAAATGCAATCAAAGTATTCGAAATGTGAACAGATATCTATAGTAAAATGTCAGATAAAATGCTATGGAGTTAGATTTTCCAAAGCTAACAATATTTTAGGTTCTTGGTTTATGTGACCATCATATGCTTGGTAAAAATTTCGGTGAAACTGTAGTTTAGAGTAACTACTTGGCGAGATTTGAAAAATTGCCAATTTGGTGATTTTTTACGGCAGACCTGAACTCCGATGAAGCTGAAAAGTAGAATTTTTCGACTTACCTAAGTTTCAGTGGCGTCTCGAATTTGCGGTCATTCAGTAATAACGGTTTTAAAAAACACCTTGTGTTTCATCCTGAATAGAATGACTGTGTATCCGTCTCCACATGTATTAATACATGTAAGAATCAAATTCTCCCTCGACAGAAACTGGGATTGGAGTAAATGATTGACGAGTAAGGTAAAACGCAGAAACACAATATCATCAAGCAGGAGAATTTATTAAAACGTTTAAGAACGTAACGCAAAACACAAAAATTACAGCAAATTAATAAACCACTGAACTGCACAACTAGTATACCGGAATAACGGACAAAGAAAATTAGAACTGAGAAGTCGGCACTAGACAATGGAAAAAGGCCAACGAATTAACCCATGATTGGTTCAAGATTAAAAAATATATATATTTAGTTTCATGAGAAACGGAGACTTAAATAGGACTGTATGTGATTGGCTAAAAGAAAAAACATCGAAACAGCTGCCTGACTGAGAGATTGCGCAGGTGTAATGAATTTTGTAAAAAGTAATCCAGACAGATCGGGAAAAAAAAGATGGAAGAGTCTAATTCCGATTAATGTGGTAACACAGCCCCGGCGAAAGCATAAATAGTGAAAAAATAGGATCCGATGATTGTATAACGAAAAAAAAAAAACATCAGGTGATCCAGCATCGTATTCGTGGCAAATTCGAAAGATAAATAGTGGGAAAAATAGGATCGAGGATTGTATAACGAAAAAAAAAACATCAGGTGATCCGGCATCCGTATTCGTGTGGCAAATTCGAAAGCATAAATAGTGGGAAAAATAGGATCCGAGGATTGTGTAACGAAAAAAAAAACATCAGGTGATCGGCTGTATTCGTGTGGCAAATTACAAAAGCATAAATAGTGGGAGAAAAATAGGATCGAGGATTGTATAACGAAAAAAAAAACATCAGGTGATCCGACATTACTTATTCGTATGGCAAATTCGAAAAGATTATAAAAGGGAAAAAAATAGGATCCGATGATTGTATAACGAGAAAAAACATCAGGTGATCCAGCATCCTTATTCGTGTGGCAAATTGAAAAAAGCATAAATAGTGGGGAAAATAGGATCCGAGGATTGTATAACGAAAAAAAAAACATCAGGTGATCCGCATCCGGGTCATTGTGGTAAATTTGAAAGGTAGCCCCGGCGATCGGGTAACAAAAGTGAAAAATGATGATGGAAAGCATAAATATAAAAAAAACTTCTTACTGAAATTCATGTATCATATGCCTTATTCGTCGGATTACACGGCTAAAGCCATAGAGGAGAGAAAGCATGAATCACAATTGTAAAATATCGCCTAAAAAGTGTAAACAACTTTATAAGCAGGAAGTTAACTCAAAGTACATTCAACCAAAATTTCAATTGTGAACATATGAGAAAGGTTTTATATTGAAAAATGAATTATTTCTGGAGTTCTAACGTGTACACATTCCATTTCACTAAGCAATAAATAATGCAAGTAAGTTTTTTGGATGTTGCATTCCATCAGTTTGTAATAAAAAACTTAATTTTTCTATATCCAGAAAACTTAAGAAGATAGCAATTATCATGTTCTTTTATCATGTCTCTCAAAGAGACGGATGATATCAATATTACAAAATAAGAGTTATATTCTGATAGATTCTCTTAGTGATATAAATAGGGACATAATTTTTATCTTTGCTTTCATTCAAAATTTTTAACATGAACAAATGTTTTGATAACAACAAGAACTACTAAAAAGCATATAATTTCGAAAATAATAGGTTTTCCTTCAAAATATTGTAATTCTTATAAATACTACTTTTACAAAAGTATTGTTAAATAATTAAAAAAAAAATTGCATGTGTCAGAAAATGCTGACAAAGCTTTAATGCTGTTATTATATCTTACTCCATGATTTGTGAATTTACATTTACTCAAAAAAAAAAAAAAAAACGTCAGCACTAAGCCTTTTAAAACACAGAAAAATAAATTTAAAGTTTTGAGTTCAGAAAATAAAATTAAGACCAAAATATTGCATTCATTGTTATACATATTATTCAGGTTATAAGTATTTTGAAAACAGACTCCATCTTAAGTATAGTTATTTTTTACTATATAACAGTAAGTGAATGAAATTTCCAATATTTGTCAAGGCGCAATCAGTTTGTTTCTCGGATCATTTTTACTGTTTTACTAAAACAGTTAGTGTATAACGTATATAAATTGGTGCTTTACAGGTATGGATATCAGTGAAACACAACACTCTTAAATATGCCAAGTTTTTTTCTGTCATATTGAATAATATGTTTCGACTGGATAGCTTCGTCGCTGCAATCCATAGTTTCTAAACCATAGAACCCACATTTTATATGCATATATTTAGAACGGTCATGCAATTCAATACGAGTTAATAAAGTAAATTTGTTCGTCATTGTCGGATATTGTAAAGCTAAAAATTTCTGCAATTGGGATTCTTTGATTTCAATTTATAAATTCTATTCTTGCCTTGCAAATCGTCATGCCATTAGGGAAGGAGAGAAGCCTGCTGTTGCTACTACTGAAAGAAAATTGAGATCAACCAGCACCTGTAAATAATTTTTAATCTTAATGTGTTAGAATTTATTACAGTAGATAAATTATAATTGAAGGAAAATCCATCATTTCTTTTAGAATTGAAGGAATTTATATCAAAGTAAATGAAAATATATATTTTTTCTTCAAAATTACATTCCTTAGAAAAAAATATGTGCCATTAATACATTTTTCTGTCTATTCATTTTTAGAAGTCATCAAAATGTTCTTGTTTTTTAAAAAGTATACAATTGATAAGTTAAAAAATATTGCTGAAAATATGAACTCTTTAGGAATAGTCTGATAAATATTTTAGTTAGTACTAAAAAAGTTCCTTGTGATACTTTAACCACAGGATATTTTTAAATTGTTAAGTATTATTCAAAGTTATTCAAAAATCAAACTTATAATCATATAGCTTAATAATCATAAAGATTTTGTATCAAAATATTCACAACACATATATGTATGTGTTTAACATTTTGTTATGTATATTCAGGAACAGGGAATTAATACAGTTTATATATAAAAATTTCTTATATAATTTATTGATACAATGTGTCAAAAGTTTTCCTATTATTGCACAACTAAAAACATTATGAAATAAATTTTAATTTTAAGTTAAATAATACTTTTAAATTATATATTTCAAAATGTATATATTTTAAATTTTAACAAGAACTTTTTATACAAAATATTTATAAACATGAAGGTTTTGATGAAATAAATATAAATGAAAGATGAAAGAAATAATAATAGAAAGTAACAGAAAGTTTGATGGATAGTAAATAAATACATTAAACATTTCAAAGAAATTTTTATTAACCACCGAAATGCTATTAGCACAGTATTTAAAGTATTTGGAAAATTTTACTGGACTACATTCATGCAACATCACTGACCATGTGGAACAATTTTTATCATGTAATATTGTCAATATAAACAATATTGTATTTGTTTAGCACTGATTGTGAAATGTGTTATGCTTCATAAGCTAACTGTTTAGACACCGAATTATGAAGCAGTTCAATTTCTACTAAAATTTGTTATTATCAACACTTATAGATCCCTATAAGTAATCAACAAAAAAAAAATTTGAAGAAAAAAAAATTATATTGCTATTCTTTAGATCCCAAATGGAATATTGTTTTGATGGTATTTCTTTACAGATTTTCTATTTACGAAAATCAAACAAAAAGCATTTAAATAATAGATAATGGAAGATTTGACATTTCAAAAAAATTTATATTTGTTTACCTTCTTAGTTTTTACAACTTTTATCCATTTCTTGCATAATATGGGAAAATGCTTTGTGTAGCAACCTCTTGTACACTCACACACATGTTGCAGCATTTTTTGGCAAGCAGCATAGCTTTTTCAGAAAATAAATATCTGCTTTTCTAATTTCAGTTGGAACATGTATTTTTGGTCCAGGTTGAGATATAAGTTTTGGTTGGGAACGACAAGTTCAGATTAATATCTCGATGAAATTCTAAATGTGGCATTGAATTCATTCCATGAATGTCTCCATAAATTATCCAAGATGCTTTATAGCAATATATTTAGAGCTTTGCAAAATGAATTCGTACCATTTTTTTATTTCGAACTAGGGTCTGTGGGATGATAGAAGTTTATCAGAAATCATCTCCTCCCATACCTTTATTGTTACTTAATAAGAGCAGGTAGGTAACATAAATTTCTTTTGCAATTTAGAATATCGTTTTGTATTTGAAACAGGCTCATGCATTTGGTGATTAGGTAACTGTACAACTGTACTGTTATTCCATCAGCAAAGGAATACAGAGCCATCACTACTGTAATCCATTGCTCTCTGCTCTCTTTTGCTAATTGTGTTATTATCCACAGTAAAGGACATAGCCTGATGTAGCTATGGGACTGCACCTGTAGCTCTAATTTAGAATCCAATTTTTCAAATTATAATATGTGAAAAAGTTATCAAAATAGATTTCAGGCTCTCAAATCTGTAATTTTGAGAGTGGCTGTGTCACACCATCTTCACCCTGAGGCATTCCTGCGTAGACTTCATTCTTTCTTTCATAATTTCCATTGCATACGGATATCAGATGATGAACATAACATCCATATTTTAAAGCTAAATTTAATTGGGTTGCCTTTATAAACATACTACAAGTGTGGTGTCCATAATAAGTACCATGGATTCACCAATGCTCAATTTTTTGTCGAAAGTTTCAAACTAACCAAATCCCCCCAATTCTTCATAAATTGGAGCTATTTTTCTTTATCAATTTAGAATTCACCAGTGATCAATAATAATTTTCCTTACGCACACTGTAATCACTCAAAGGACAATCCTAGAAACTGAGCAATATCTGTACCATCAATAGTAACTATATCTTCTTCTGGTTATCGTATATCTTTTTCTATGTATGCTTATGTTCCAATGTACTCATTTGGCACACTTTATTAAGTACATGCATACAAGTGAAAATGGTTTTTTTTAGAAACACAACAAACAAACAACTAAACAGTTAACATAGATATATTGTTAATAGAGATATACCAGTAAAAATACAAAACTGAAATATCAAATTATGAGAATCATTTTAAAAATTAACACTAATTAAGTGCATTTAAATAAAATAAGTTTAACATTTATTTATTCAAATGAGATTAATTATTTATTCAAATAGAATTAATTTAATTTCCAAAACGATGCGCAATTTTCAGCTGATTTTCTGAAACAGCTTGAAAGTGCAGCACTCTAGTGAAAAAATAGATTTATTGTTGTCTTCACATTACTCCTACCAGTAACTGAGTTAATACGTAATCAGATAACCATGGTAGAGTTTGACTATACTTAAGCACAACCAAATTTAATGATAACTCTACATATTGCATAACCTGCAACAACTCTGTGGATAATTGTCTTTAGAAATAAAATCAGTTAGTATGGACAAAATTTCCTTGCTATATTAAAGACACATACACACAAAACTGATGACATTGAATCATAGTTACATACCATATATATTGTTTACGCACAAAGAAATTTCAAGATAATCCAAAACAAAACAAAAATCACTTTGTATATACAAACCAAAATACCAGACACCATATACTACAACCATATATATGGATTTGTATATATATATTCTCCTAACACATTTACATACTCAATGTGTTATAGTAACAAAGACATGAAATAAGGAACACAAAGAAATTTTGTAAATCAGTATTTGTTGCTGTATTCATAACGGTAATAATCAATTCATTCAATAAAGTGGATCAATGCTAACAACCAATAACAATTTATACTTGAGAAATAAATCATGGAATATAACTTGTTATAAATATTATTTGGATACACTTAATATATATGATAATGTGTATGTTATACGGACATATCATGAAAATGGATATTGATGTAAAACACAATACAATAAAAATTCAAACTATCAACTTGCATTTTCATGTTTGCATATTATGGAACACGATGGGCCAATAAACAGTAAAAACAATGATTAATATGGATTCATTTCTTTTTATTATACATCAGAGGTTGGAATGTATTAGAGTAACTTCCCGTTCGACAAAAGTTGTTTCACTTTTTTGGCAATATTTTTACAATTGTGGATTACCTGCTTTTCTCCTCTGCGGTGGCTTTAGCGGAACCACGAATAAGGTACATATGATACATGATTTTCAAGAAGTTTTTTTATATTTATACCTTTCTCTGATCATTTTTCCCCACTTTTGTTTATCGCCGGGCTACCTATTCGAATTTGCCATCGAATACGGATGGATCACCTGATGTTTTTCGTTATACAATCCTCGGATCTATTTTTTCACTTTTTGTATTTTCGCATTTGCACACGAATAAGTATGCCGGATCACCTGATGTTTTTTTTTCGTTAGAGCCTGACCTATTTTTCCCACTTTTTATACTTTTCAGATTTGCCACACGAATACGGATGGATCACCTGATGTTTTTTTCGTTATACAATCCTCGGATCCTATTTTTCACTTTTATACTTTCAATTTGCCACATGAATACCGGATCGCCGATCACCTGTTTTTTTTTTCGTTATACAATCTAGGATCCTATTTTTCCCACTTTATGCTTTCCGAATTTGCCATCAACACGGATGCCGGATCACTGATGTTTTTTTTCGTTATACAATCCTCGGATCCTATTTTTTTCACATATTTTCGAATTTGCTATACGAACACGGATGCCGGATCACCTGATGTTTTTTTTCGTTATACAACTTCCTCGGATCCTATTTTTTCCACTATTTATGCTTCCGAATTTGCTCTTACGAATACGGATGCCGGATCACCTAGTTTTTTTTTTTCGTTATACAATCTCGGATCTATTTTTTCCAACTACTTATGCTTCGCCGCTACCTTTTCGAATCTCTACATTAATCGGAATTAGAGTCTTCCTTCTTTTTCCGTCTGTCTGAGTTACTTTTTTACAAATTCATTACACCTGCTCAATCTCACAGTAGCAGCTGTTTCGGATGTTTTTTTCTTTTGCCTAATCAATACAGTACTATTTTAGTCTCCGTTTCAAAGCGAACAATATATATATATATTTTAATCTTAAATCATGGTTAATGTTTGGCCTTTTCCATTGTCTAGTGCCGCCTTTCAGAGTTCCTAAATTTCTTTGTCCGTTATGGTGTACTAAGTAGTTCATTCGTTTATGTAATTTTGTTGCTTTTCGTGCTTTAGCGTTTTACTGTTCTTAAACGTTCGTTTTTCTTCAAATTTGCTTGTGATATTAGGTTCTATGTCGTTTTTTACTTACCGTCAATCATTTTCTAATCCTCAGTTTCTGGGGAGAATTTGGATTCTTGCTCGGATTAATACAGCTGTGGAGACAGGATACAAGATCTGTCTGTGATGAAACCTACAAGGTTTTTGAAACCGTTACCTGTTACCACCTGAAATTCGAGACATAACTGAAACTTGGGTAGTCTGAAAAGTACACTTTCAGCTTCTGCAGGGGTTCAGGCTGCCTGTAAAATGCCAAATTAGTCGATTTTTCAAATTCTAAGTAGTTACTCTAAACTACAGGTTTCACCAAATCAGACAGACTCTAATTAGATATCATAGTAAATCTTCTAAAACTCGAACACACCTTTTCCGAGCAAACTATCACAATAATAGAATGTAAACTAACGCAACCATAAAGCAAATTATCTCTTGAAGCCTGAACAGTATGTCTAAAACAGTCATCTTAACTAAGATATCGAATAATAAAAAATCAATCACGAAAGAAATCTTTGATTCTCAAAAAAATAACTTAATGAAGATGAAGCATTTGACGGTTAACACGCAAGAAAAAAATTAAATCCAAATACCCAACACTAAACTTCAAAAACCAAATACTCCCTGATAATACCCTCTACGACTTCGTGCTAATGCCATATACATAATCTTGAAATCAGAAAGAACATGGAACGCAAACCCCAGCACCTTAAAGTTCTCACCAATAGTTCTTACCTGAAAACAAAACCAAACGATATCATAAAAAAAAAAATACAGGTTACGGAGAAAAAGGCTGATCAAATTAATGTACCAAGCCTTAAGGCTCTTTTCCCACTGCCAGAGGCTTCACTGAATCCATTCAGAACACTTGTTGATAACAAATGAACAAGTCTCTAATCTCTAGCCAACTCCCTGGCTACAAACTCATGTTTGATCGTGAGGCCCAGTTGACACGAGTCCCTAAATTAATCGTTAATGAATTTCAAAAGGCTACGGTGCACAGGTCGAAACATGCCACGTCAACGTAATCAGAAAAAATACTCCCACAAGTGCTCTCTTCTGTATTCAGGTTCAAAAAAATCCCAAAAGCGAGAGAGTTTTTTTCATTGACACTGTACCTAAAATCGTCATTGGAAACTACCAAAAAAAAAAAAAAAAACTAATCAGTGTACCCAATACCAAGTGCCCTTTTACCACATCCCAAATTCTGCCCAGACACCTAGATGCAGCACCCAAATGCCGAAAATCACCTATCAATCAAGTCCCCAAATCCAAAGATGTCCGCTGAAATTGCCTGGCTACATTACTGCGCACAGCTTCACGGAATGTCAAACTCTGAATTTCAAACCTTCACCAGCTCTTGCGTTAGATTCTGGGATGAGCGTCAAAAAGCATTCCAATTGCAGTCAATCAAACCACCACTCCTTCTATTTTCACCTCTGCCACCTGTAAGCACCACAGTCCGAAACTACCACACCTGCCGCTGTGTCCTCATCAACAAACTCACCTACCCTCACTTCATTTCACTTCTGACATCAAAGAACTCACAATCTATTTTAACCCAAAAACTCATTCTTTTCTATGGATCCTATGGCAAACATTGATAATTTTAAAAACTCAATAATGATGCATTCAAAATTTGAATCATGTTTTAGCCACCCTAACCTCCTGATGTTGGTCATTGTTTACGGCGCCAATAGATGTTTCCCCATCACTACAATAGCAGTGATGGACCAGGCATCAAACCGAAAATGGAAGAATTAAAAATTTTTTATTGCTAAACATTGATTATGAGCTACAAAAATGGCCACTTGGCCTCCCTCGAGCCTCCGAATTTTACATAACCCATTACACTGACCGGCTTTCATATCGTTGGAGGCGGCACGGCAATAATAATAAAAAATCATCCCACATCATTCTTGTCATCAAAACACCTCCACCTCCGAACAACACTCACATATTGAAACACGAAATAAAAAATAAAAAAATACTATTCTTCTGGTTTATCAAATTACCCAAAATATGTCATCAAAGAATTCGTACCGATCCATCCCCGAGATCGTCGACAGGTATGCTGTTGTGATTTAATGTAAAACACTTTTTGAACAGAGGGCCAGATCAGAAGATCAGGTTCCGTTTATTAATGAATGATGTAAACAACTTTGTACTATTGCACCTCGACTCCCCACCCCACGCTTCCCTAATGTTATAATGCGCATAGACCTTGAATTTCAAAACATTCCTTACATTGTGATTGCGATAGCCTCTCAAGATGCTTTTGCTAGCGAGGTCATAATCCTATGTTCGAATGTTTTCTCTGCATCAAGCCTACCTCCCTCCTCCAATTTCTTACAACAACCAATCTGGTTCAAATTTAATCAAACCATTTCTGTGAACTGTTTCGGAAATCTGGCACAACAACATCCATGATATTAACAACACCTATTCAAAAAATTTCACCTCAAATGCAATCAAAATTCTAGCATCACAAATTAATACTTCACCTGGATTCATCTCCACCTATATCGTCAATCTCATAAAAGAAAAAAATAGACAACGTAAACTGTGGCAAAATTTTAGATATCCCCCATTCAAACAAGAACTCAACCGCCTCCAACGTAAAATTAAAACGGAAATCTAAAATTTT
>BMAW01011902.1:349171-383826 GCA_019974015.1 Nephila pilipes
CGGCACTAGACAATGGAAAAGGCCAAACGATTAACCCATGATTGGTTAAGATTAAAATATATATATATATTTAGTTTCGCTTTAGAAACGGAGACTAAAATAGGTACTGTATGTGATTGGCTAAAAGAAAAAAACATCCGAAACAGCTGCCTGACTGTGAGATTGAGCAGGTGTAATGAATTTTGTAAAAAAGTAATCCAGACAGACGGGGGAAAAAAAAAAGAAGGAAGACTCTAATTCCGATTAATGTGGTAAATTCGAAAAGGTAGGCCCGGCGAAAGCATAAGTAGTTGGAAAAAATAGGATCCGAGGATTGTATAACGAAAAAAAAAACAACAGTTGAACCGGCAACCGTTTTGGGTGGGAAAATCGAAAAATACAAAAAGTGAAAAAAATAGGATCCGAGGATTGTATAACGAAAAAAAAACATCAGGTGATCCGGCATCCGTATTCGTGTGGCAAATTCGAATAGGTAGCCCCGGCGATTGCAACAAAAGTGGGGAAAAAAATGATCAGAGAAAGGTATAAATATAAAAAAAACTTCTTACTGAAAATCATGTATCATATGCCTTATTCGTAAGGTTGCCACGGCTAAAGCCACCGCAGAGGAGAGAAAGCAGGGTAACCACAATTGTAAAAATATTGCCAAAAAAGTGTAAACAACTTTTGTCGCCAACGGGAAGTTACTCTAAAGTACATTCCAACCTCTGATGTATAATAAAAAAGGAAATAGAATCCATATTAATCATTGTTTTTACTGTTTTATTGTGCCCATCGTGTCTCCATAATATGCAACATGAAAATGCAAGTTGATAGTTTGAATTTTATTGTATTGTGTTTTACATCAACATATCCATTTTCATGATATGTCCTGTATAACATACACATTATCTTATATATTAAGTGTATCCACATAATAATATCCTTTATAACAAGTTATATTCCTATGATTTATTTCTGCAAGTATAAATTGTGTTATTGGTTGTTAGCATTCGATCCAATTTTATTGAATGAATTGATTATTACCGTTATGAATACCAGCATACACATACTGATTACAAAATTTCTTTGTGTTCCTTATTTCATGTCTTTGAAAGCATAACACATTGAGTATGTAAATGTAAGTTAGGAAATATGTATATATACAAATCCATATATATATGGATTTGTAGTATATTGTGTTGTCTGGTATTTTGTTTGTATATACAAAGTGATTTTTTTGTTTTGTTTTGAATTATCTTGAAATTTCTTTGTGCGTAAACAATACCATATGGTATGTAACTATGATTCAGTAATGTCATCGGATTTTTGTGTGTATGTGTCTTTAATATATGCAAGGAAATTTTGTCCATACTAACTGATTTTATTTCTTAAAGACAATTATCCACAGAAGAGTTGTACGGGTAATATGCAATATGTAGAGTTATCATTAAATGTTGTGTGTACTTAAGTATATGTCAAACTCCTACCATGGTTATCTGATTATCGTTAACTCAGTTACTGGTAAGGGAGTAATGTGAAGACAACAATAAATCATTATTTTTTCACTAGAGTGCTGCACTTGTCAAGCTGTTTTCAGAAAATCAGCTGAAAATTGCTTGGCATCGTTTTGACGAAATTAAATTAATTCTATTTGAATAAATAATTAATTCTATTTGAATAAATAAATGTTAAACTTATTTTATTTAAATGCACTTAATTAGTGTTAATTTTTAAAATGATTCTCATAATTTATATTTCAGTTTTTGTATTTTTACTGGTATATCTCTATTAACAATATATCTATGTTAACTGTTTACAGTTGTTTGTTTGTTGTGTTCTAAAAAAAACCATTTTCACTTGCTAATATGATGCATGCTTAATAAAGTGTGCCAAATGAGTACATTGGAACATAAGCATACATGAAAAAGATATACGATAACCAGAAAGAAGATATGATTACTATTGATGGTACAGATATTGCTCAGTTTCTAGGATTGTCCTTTTGAGTGATTACCGTTGGGTGCGTAAGGAAAATTATTATTGGATCACTGGTGAATTCTAAATTGATAAACTTGGAAAAATAGCTCCAATTTATGAAGAATTGGGGGGGGGGGGATTTGCGTTAGTTTGAAACTTTCGACAAAAAATTGAGCATTGGTGAATCCATGGTACCTTATTATGGACACCACACTTGTAGTATGTTTATAAAAGGCAAGCCAATTAAATTTAGCTTTAAAATATGGATGTTATGTTCATCATCTGGATATCCGTATGCAATGGAAATTTATTCTGAAAGAAAGAATGAGTCACCAGGAATGCCTCAGGGTGAAGATGGTGTGACACAGCCACTCTCCAAAATTACAGATTTGAGTAGGCCCGAAATCTATTTTGATAACTTTTTCACATATTATAATTTATTGAAAAAATTGGCAGATTCTAGAATTAGAGCTACAGGTGCAGTCCGAAGTAGCTACATCAGGCTATGTCCTTTACTGTGGATAATAACACAATTGCCAAAGAGAGCAGAGGAGCAATGGATTACAGTAGTGATGGCTCTGTATTCCTTTGCTGATGGAATAACAGTACAGTTGTGACAGTTACCTCTAATCACCAAATGCATGAGCCTGTTTCAAATACAAAGCGATATTCTAAATTGGCGAAAAAGAAATTTCATGTTACCCTACCTGCTCTTATTAAGTATTACAATAAAGGTATGGGAGGAGATGATGTTCTGGATAAACTTCTATCATCCTACAGACCCTAGTTCCGAAATAAAAAAAATGGTACCGGAATTCATTTGCAAAAGCTCTAAATATATTGCTGTAACAGCATCTTGGATAATTTATGGAGACATTCATGGAATGAATTCAATGCCACATTTAGAATTTCGTCGAGATATTACCCTGAACTTGCTCCGTTCCCAACCAAAACTTATATCTCAACCTGGACCAAAAATACATGTTCCAACTGAAATTAGAAAAGCAGATAATTATTTTCTGAAAAGCTATGCTGCTTGCCAAAAAAAATTGCTGCAACATGTGTGTTGAGTGTGACAAGAGGTTGCCTAAAGCATGTTTTCCCTCATATTATGGCAAATGAAATGGATAAAAAGTTGTAAAAACTAAAGAAGGTAAACAAATGTAAATTTTTTTGAAATTGTCAAATATTTCCATTATCTATTATTTAAATGCTTTTTTGTTTGATTTTCGTAAATAGAAAATCTGTAAGAAAAATACTCATCAAACGCCAATATTCCCATTTGGGATCTAAAGAATACGTATAAATTTTTTTTTCTTCAAATTTTTTTGTTGATTACTTATAGGGGATCTATAAGTGTTGATAATTTAGCAAATTTTAGTAGAAATTCGAACTGCTTCATAATTCGGTGTCTAAACAGTTAAGCTTATGAAGCATAACACATTTCACAATTGCAGTGCTAAACAAATGAATACAATACTTGTTTATATTGACAATATTACATGATAATTGTTCCACATGGTCATGATGTTGCATGAATGTAGTCCAGTGTAAAATTTTGCCAAATACTTTAAATACTGTGCTAATAGCATTTCGGTGGTTAATAAAAAAATTTCTTGCAAATGTTTAATGTATTTATTTACTATCCATCAAACTTTCTGTTACTTTCTATTATTATTTCTTTTCATCTTACTATTTATTTACTATCCATCAAAACCTTCTGGGTTTAATAAATATTTTTGTATAAAAAGTTCTTGTTAAAATTTAAAAATATATACATTTTGAAATATATATTTAAAAGTATTATTTAACTTAAAAACTTCATTAAAATTTATTTCATAATGTTTTTTGTGCTAATAATAGGAAAACTTTTGACACATTGTATCAATAAATTATATAAGAAATTTTTATATATAAACTGTATTAAGTACTTCCCTGTTCCCTAATATACATAACAAAATGTTAAACCATACATTATATGTGTTGTGAACATTTTGTGCACAAATAGCATTTGTGGGTATTAAGCTATATGATTATAAGTTTGATTTTTGAATAACTTTGAATAATACTTAACAATTTAAAAATATCCTGTGGTTAAAGTATCACAAGGAACTTTTTTAGTACTAACTAAAATATTTATCAGCTATGCCTAAAATTATTTTTCATATTTTTATCAATATTTTTTAACTTATCAATTGTATACTTTATTTAAAAACAAGAACATTTTGGAATGCTTCTTAAAAATGAATAGACGAAGAAAATATATATTTAATGGCACATATTTTTCATAAGGAATGTAATTTTGAAGAAAAAATATATATTTTTCATTTACTTTGATATAAATTCCTTCAATTCTAAAAAGAAATGATGGATTTTCCTTCAATTATAATTTATATTCTACTGTAATGTAAATTCTAACACATTAAGATTAAAAATTATTTACATGGTGTTGGTTGGATCTCAATTTTCTTTCAGTGAGTAGCCAGCAACTGAGCTGCTCTCCTTCTCCTAATTTGGCATTGACGATTTGCAAGGCAGAATGAAATTTATAAATTGAAATCAAAGAATCCCAATACTTGAAATTTTTTAAGGGCTTCACAATATCCTGACAATGACGAACAAATTGAATTTCTTTTATTAACTCGTATTAATTGCATGACCGTTCTAAATATATGCATATAAAATGTGGGTTCTATCGGTTTTAGAAACTATGGATTGACGACAGCTTATCCGATATTGTCGAAACATATTATTCAATATGACAGAAAAAAACTTGGCATATTTAACATGTTGTGTTTCACTGAATGATCCATATAACTGTAAAGCACCAATTTATATGCGTTAACACTAACTTCTGTTTTAGTAAAACAGTAAAATATGATCCAGAAACAAACTGATTGCGCCTTTGACAAATATTGGAAAATTTCATTCCACTTACTGTTCATATAGTAAAAAATAACTATGCAACTTAAGATGGAGTCTGTTTTCAAAATACCTTATTTAACCTGAATAATATGTATAACAATGAATGCAATATTTTTGGTCTTTAATTTATTTTTCTGAACTTCAAAACTTTAAATTTATTTTTCCCTACTGTGTTTAAAAAGGGCTTGGTGCTGACAATTTTTTTTTTTTTTTTTGAGTAAATGTAAATTCACAAATCATGAGTAAGATATTAACAACATTAAAGCACTTTAGTCAGCATTTTCTGACACATGCAATTTTTTTTTAATTATTTAACAATATTAACTTTTGTAAAAGTAGTATATTTATAAGAATTACAATATTTTGAAGGAAAAAAACCTATTATTTTCAAATGTATATGCTTTAATTAGTATGCTTGCTTGTTATCAAAACATTGTGTCATGTTAAAAATTTTGGAATGAAAGCAAGGTAAAATAATTATGTCCTATTTATATCACTAAGAGAAATCTATCACAGATTTTTTAAACTCTTATTTTGTAATATTGATAATTATCATCCGTCTCTTTAGAGACATGATAAAAAGAACACTTGATAATTGTAACAATTATCTTCTTAAGTTTCTGGATATAGAAAAATTAAGTTTTTTTTATTACAAACTGATGGAATGCAACATCCAAAAAACTTACTTGCATTATTTTATTGCTTAGTGAAATGGAATGTGTACACGTTAGAACTCCACTTGAAATAATTCATTTTTCAATATTAAAACCTTTCTCGTATGTTCACAATTGAAATTTTGGTTGGAATGTACTTTAGAGTAACTTCCCGTTGGCGACAAAAGTTGTTTACACTTTTTTGGCGATATTTTTACAATTGTGGTTACCATGCTTTCTCTCCTCTGCGGTGGCTTTAGCCGTGGCAACCTTACGAATAAGGCATATGATACATGATTTTCAGTAAGAAGTTTTTTTTTTATATTTATACCTTTCTCTGATCATTTTTTTTTCACTTTTGTTGCAATCGCCGGGGCTACCTTTTCAAATTTGCCACACGAATACGGATGCCGGATCACCTGATGTTTTTTTTTTTTCGTTATACAATCCTCGGATCCTATTTTCCCCCACTATTTATGCTTTTCGAATTTGCCACACGAATAAGGATGCTGGATCACCTGATGTTTTTTCTCGTTAGTAATCATCGGATCCTATTTTTTTCCCTTTTATACTTTTCGAATTTGCCATACGAATAAGTAATGCGGATCACCTGATGTTTTTTCGTTATACAATCCTCGATCCTATTTTTCCCCACTATTTATGCTTTTCAATTTGCACACGAATACAGAGCCGATCACCTGATGTTTTTTTCGTTACACAATCCTCGGATCCTATTTTTCCCACTATTTATGCTTTTCGAATTTGCCACACGAATACGGATGCCGGATCACCTGATGTTTTTTCGTTATACAATCCTCGATCCTATTTTTCCCACTATTTATGCTTTCGAATTTGCCACGATACGATGTTCTGGATCACCTGATGTTTTTTTTTTTTCGTTATACAATCATCGGATCCTATTTTTTTCACTATTTATGCTTTCGCCGGGGCTACGTTTTCGAATTTACCACATTAATCGGAATTAGACTCTTCCATCTTTTTTTTCCCCCGTCTGTCTGGATTACTTTTTTACAAAATTCATTACACCTGCGCAATCTCTCAGTCAGGCAGCTGTTTCGGATGTTTTTTTCTTTTAGCCAATCACATACAGTCCCTATTTAAGTCTCCGTTTCTAAAGCGAAACTAAATATATATATTTTTTTAATCTTAACCAATCATGGGTTAATCGTTTGGCCTTTTCCATTGTCTAGTGCCGACTTCTCAAAGTTCCTAGAATTTTCTTTGTCCGTTATTCCGGTATACTAGTTGTGCAGTTCAGTGGTTTATTAATTTTGCTGTGTTTTCGTGCTTTTGCGTTTTACGTTCTTAAACGTTTTTTTATTCAAATTCTCCTGCTTGGATGATATTGTGTTTCTGCGTTTTTTACCTTACCGTCAATCATTTACTCCAATCCCAGTTTCTTTGTCGAGGGAGAATTTGATTCTTACATGGATTAATACATGTGGAGACGGATACACAGTCATTCTATTCAGGATGAAACCTACAAGGTGTTTTTTAAAACCGTTATTACTGTGTACCCGCCGTAAATTCGAGACGCCACTGAAACTTAGGTAAGTCGAAAAATTCCTACTTTTCAGCTTCACGGAGTTCAGGCTCCGCCGTAAAAATCACCAAATTTGGCAATTTTTCAAATCTCGCCAAGTAGTTACTCTAAACTACAGTTTCACCGAAATTTTTACCAAGCATATGATGGTCACATAAACCAAGAACCTAAAATGTTAATTGCTTTTGGAAAATCTAACTCCATAGCATTTTTATCTGACATTTTTACTATAGATATCTGTTCACATTTCGAATACTTTATTGCATTTTTAATGTAAGCAAATTTATTTCTCTCATTTAAAATCCATTGCTATTAAAATGATAGTTCAGAATGGTATATATTTCCATTAGTTACGTACTTTAGATAAAATGCTTTGCATGTACATATCCAGAAAAAATCTTTTTTACACAAGGTTCAGAAATACTGCTTACTTAATACACAAATCTGAATGCTGCTAAACTTTTTAAGAAACGCAAATCTCAAAGAAATGTAATGAAATATTTTACCATTAACATTTATTTGAATACAGATTCACTAAATAGTGGTATAAAAACACAACCAACGAGTATTATTATTTAATTCATCATCGTGACATTTTCTCACAATTAAAATTATTAATTTTGGCTTTAGCTTCTTCACATTAAGCAAAGACAGTGTTTATTTTTTTATTTTGTTCATTTGAAATTTAATTGAAGTTAAGTAATTTTTTAAAAAAAATGAAAATTAACGGGATTACTTAACTTTAATTTATGAACTTTTCCAATGAAACAATTAAAGTAAACATAAAAAAAAAAAAAAAAAAAAAAAAAAAACATTCCAAATTATTTTAATTTTTTTTTAATAAAGAAAATAGCATTTAGCTTATTTTCCAATTTTTTTACATGAAAATAATGATTATTTTTACATTAGGACATTCTTGTTATGGTCGATTTCTGACAAAAAGTCGCTTCTTTCGTGAGGGTTGATCATATAAATATAATTAGATTAAAATTCGCAATAATTGATCAAACACATATAATAATATAACTCTTTATTATTTAACAGTTATTTCGTATACTAAAATAAAGTTATTTTTATAGTTATTATAAATCTAAAAACTACAAAAATATGCATTAAATTGCTTAAAAACAGTTTTTATGTATTGGTTCTTTAACATATAGCTTACCCAACGTATTTTTTGTGCATGTAAAAATCATTGATTAAATATGTAATGTTTTTAATTGCAAGTTTTACTAATTACATTTGAGAGGTACTAAAATTTTACTCTAATTTAGATCAGTATTATATTTTTGTTAAACTTAACTTTAAATTATTCCTCATAGGTTTCCTTTCTGTAGCTTTTTCCGAATATCCCGACAGTTGTAAATTTTCTCATTATTGTTCATCCTTTCATAATTCATTTCTAAAAAAGTTACGCTTCTAATATAGGAAATTCAAAAAATTATTTTAAAGTCCATACATAACTTGCAAAAAAATGTTTTAATTCATTTTAATCATTGCATGTAATAACTCTTCCGGGTGATGAAATATTTCTTTTTCTATTTATATTCTCTTTCCCAGCTATCATACGTCACAAGAGCAAGAGAGAGAAATATATATAGGGATTTTTTTCCCCTACTAACGGACAGCGAAAAACCAGCTTGACTGTGAGGACAGCTTATCTCACCTACTGTTAAATTAGACTCGTCCGTAATTCGCGGTCTCCAACGTCTAGTGATGCGGAAATACCTAAGATGAGATGTGTTTCACCAATCAGATTGTAGGGTAAGAGTAGAGTAGTGGAGTGAGAGAGTAAAGGTGGGGAGTGTGTGAGTCAGAGGACAGAGTGGAGGGGAGGGAGGGAGAATAAGAAGGTCTCCTATTGTGGTTGTTTGGTTAAGGAAAGAACTTGGAAGGAAAGTTAGTAAGTGATTGTTTGGGAAGGAAAGTACGACCCAGTTCTGCTGTCGAAGGTGGGTGCAGGTGCCGGTAGTTTTTTCTTGCCTCTTCGGTTGGATACTCAGCTTCTATTGGCAGTTTGGTGGGGGTATGGATAATTTCCAATCATCTGGAAGTATAGCGCTTGTTCTGCTATTGTAGGAATGGGGTGATTTTCTATTTTTTCGTAAAATTTCTTGGCTTGTTTTCTGAATTCTTCTTCGATGGTAGTTGTTTTTAGTTTGTCATGCAGTATTTTCAAAGAAATAAATTTTGGTGCTTTGGCTATTGTTCTCAGTGCATTGTTTTGTATGAGTTGAAGTTTTTTCAGTTGATGGCTAGTGATCGTCCCCCAGATGGGACATGCACATAGGAGATTCAGTCTCAGAAATTGTTTGTAGATGAGGAGCTTGTTTTCTAAAGTTAGGGCTGATTTATGTCCTATTAATTTGTTCACCTGAAAATATTTCTTCCAATAATCTTTTGGTGATTTCTTGAGCATGCTTCCTGTAGTTCCGTTGATAATCTAGTGTTATTCCGAGGTATTTTGTGTTACTAACCCATTCGATCGTTTCACCGAAGAGTAGAAATAGGGTTATCGTTATTAATTTTTCTTTTGTCAAAAAAGATGGCATGGGATTTACTCTAGTTGATTTTTATTTTCCATCTTGCAAGCCATTTCTCGTAGGTGAAAATATACTTTTCTGACAGAGGAGGGCTGCATCATCAGCGAAAAGGTAGATAATTATGTCATTCATACACGGAATATCTTTTGTGTAAATATTAAACAGGGCCGGAGAGAGATTGCTTCCTTGCGCTGTTTCAGCTCTCATTTGTCTTGTAGTTGTAATAGAATAATCGAGTGATACTTGAAATGAGTGGTTGGTGATAAAGCTATTGATGAGATTAATTAGATATGTGGAAAAATAATATTAGAAGTTTATTTTGAAATAACATTCAACTCATCCTTGTTCGATAATTTCTTTTCACTATAGTGGTGGGAAATAAAATTTTCATTAAAAGTTTTAATTGCAAACGCAAAACACTATAACCACACACAAGGAAAAAAAAGAATATTTTGAGTTATACTCTAATAAAAGTACTCGAAAAAAGAGAATAACTTTTTTTGTAACAATATTAAAACATGTATTGAATAAAGTGAGTGTTAGAAAATATAACACACACACATACTATGCTCCGTTGAATGTGTGCTGAATTTATTCGAATTGTTAAAAATTAAGTTAAAAAAAAACTTAAGAAAACATGACCTATTATGCAGTAGTTTATTTGTACCAATAATTCTAAAAAATGGACTAATATACGCAGTTAGTTTTTCGAACCATGTATTTTCCTTATTTGCATTCATTTATGAAATGCTTGAAATTATTTTTTTATTGATGTTCAATTAATATGTATACAAATGTAAAAACTTTGTGGAGATAAATTGGAAAAAAAAAAAAAAAAATAGAATTGAAACTAGTAATACCTACATTCCCCCCTCTCCCTGTTTTCCTCTTCAAAAATCTTTTAAAAAAAGTTTTTATAAGTTGAACTGAATTTTTAAACTCAAGAAAAATACAATCTTATATATACAATTCGTAGTAAGAGAAAAATTTGTGTATGCACTTTCGTTGATTATTTTAATTATTAAATTCTGCCTAGTGAGTTGTTATTAATTCAAAATTCATTTATAATATATATATTTAGCTGTGTAACCGACGTACTTATGTCATAACTGCTTTAACGCAAAACAAATCAACAGCATCTCGGGGTAAATTACTATATTTTTAATGACATAAAATATCACAGTTACAAGGACGGAATTATAATAATTAACAGTAACATTTAGAAGGGGAAAAGTTAATCACAAGTAAACTTAAACATAGCCCAAGATTGGACACGAAACCTTACTCCATGAAATCCCAGCTCTCTGTGGCAAAAATTACTAGACGACAATGCCACACCCTTACACTATAATGCTTCCCGTCACATGGCGCTATCTACAGTCTCGTTTTGAAGTTAGTGTGTTATAGCTGGAAATATTAAACAAAATTTTAATAAATTGAACATTTTCGTTAATTGTTCCAAAGAACTACTAATTTATTCAGATTTTTAGATGCTAAAAACATACTTACACTTCCTAAATAATCAGAGGAGAATTTTTGTGTGTATAAATAGATAATTCATAATGTTTATGAACTAAAATTTGAAATGGTATATAATATAATTCGATAATTATATCATGTAACGGTGCTATCTTCACTGCCTGCTATAAATATTGCTAAATAAAATAATTATACTAGATCTTCCCGGATTATTGTATATGAACAGAATAATGTACTGCATGAAAATTCTAATTGTGATACTAAGAATGATACGAGGAAATTGTAAGAAAAAAATCCGTCGCCTATGACTTCTTTAAATGCCAAACTGCGTTAATTTCGTATAAGGGTCAACAATTATTTTTGAATGAACCATATACCATTTTTAAGCTCTTGGGGCACGACAGCGAACTCTAAGATATTTACATGGGTAGTTCTACTCATATAGCAGCAACAAAAAATAGTCCTTTTCATTAGCAAGTGATATTTTACATGACATGTATATATGCTAACACACAAACACAAAATTAAAATATTTCCATTTATATAGCATTAGTTACATTTTGTGTTATTGCAAGTACTGTAACTGTTTTTTTTTTTTTTCTTCTGAGATGATATCTCATCAGATTGGAGCTCAAAATTAGTAAGGTTTTTGTAAATGGCCCTCTTCTAATAATGATCTACATCGCAATTCAACATACTTTGGTTTTGAAAATATCCTTTCCCGTTCGTAAGTACTCTCAAATACAGATATAAATCCCCGAGAATAGGATTTTAATTGACAATATTTATATTCCGAAGGATATTTATAGAAATGGATTAAGTCCATATTTCTTTAAATCATTCGGATCAGTTATTTCCAATTGAAGGTCGTGGCTGCGGTAGCTTTGTGGTCATTGTAGTGGACTCGCGGCCAGAGTTGTTTTCGTCGAGTCGGGGGCACGAACCATAATACCACTAAAGACCCACCGAGTAACAGGACTGACGTAAAATAAATCTGCCTTCCAATAGCGTTGTGGGGAAATTTGGAGAGAGTGTGCTAGCTCTAGCATCCTCCTAATCACTCGGCCCAGATTCAAAATTAAGAGGTCCGTCATGTTGCTTCTCATTGCGACGTTAAACAATCGCATTGAATCGTTCTCTTTAGATCTTCAATTGGATAGAATTAACATCTCACTGAGAAACAACACGATGGCTATTGGTGACGGATCTCGTAATTTTGAAAGTGGGTCGAGTGACGAGGAGGACGCTTGAGCTAGCACCCTTACATCAAAATTCCACACCATTTTAGTGGGAGGATTTGGAACATCGACCAGATCTAACTGCATGAGTCCCGCTATACGGTGGGTCGAAAGTGGCATCAGAACTTGAATCCACTACTCGACAAAAACAACACCGGCCGCGAGACCCCGACCATGACCACTAGGCTACCGTGGTCACTACCTCAAGGTCATGATTCTCGTGCATACCTAAAGAAGGTAAGAAACTGAGGTCTCATTTAGGCTTTCAGTTTGACTGAATTGACTGATTTATTGAATTTAATATCGCATTATTGTTACGCTATAAGATTTTGTTAAAACCTCAGAATTTTGAATCACAATCAGGTTTGGACTTGAGCTTCTTTCATCTACCGTTTCTCGTAACAAAAGTTTTTTTGAAATTCAGTCCTAATTTAACGTCAGCTGGCCCCCTTCCATTACACACAACGTCTGCAACAACTAGGCACCGGCGTTTCTTTAGGACCTGCTAAGCCCCATACGTCAATCAAGCAACTGATGTCATTCGTACTCTTTGAAGAAATATGAATCGAACCGAAAGTTTTTATTTTAAATTTCGTAAACTTGAATGCGGACTGTGATGAGATGCTTTATTCAGACTAGAAAATTTAGAAGATAAATTATTTATGACTGTATAAAAGGTATGTATGTATTGGGATTAAATACAATACAGTGTCGTTATTCTAGTTATTAAATTGATCGCATCTATTTATGAGAAATAAAAAAAAAATTGTGAAAGGGCACTTTAGAGTTTGAAATCATTGGTCAATGTTATGGACGACAAGATAAAAACTCTTTTTTTTTAAAAAAAAAAATCAGGCCTAACACATATGGAGCAAAAACTTGCTTACGGAAACCTGATTTAAGCGATGCAAAGTTATTAGTCTATGGAATGTGTTCTTTTAGAGATTAACACAGTGCTCGCAACATTAAGTATAAAAAGATAATTGGTTTGGAATAACGTATGTGCTTTTAAAGATTTTGATTATTTCTTCTAACCCACGAGTAAAGAAGTTAAGGAACTTGTCGGGATTCGTGTAAACCTTTAATCAATTATTCAATCTTTTTTACAATCTTGTTTACGTCAAAAAAATTATTACCGACTCACTTCACTGTATGTAAAATTTTATTTCTTTTTTGAAACGCATGAATCCTTCATGGTATTTTTGAAGCATTTCGAATTATTGAAGCGGAAAGGATTCTGAATTCGGATACATAAAATCTAACATGGTCAGAATACGTGAATTGTTCTTAAGTATCACAGTTATAAATATTTCTAATCAGCGTTTCAGTGAAATGAGGATCTGAATACTTTTCTTTCCAAAAGAAATTTAATGTCACTGAAATTTGAAAAGCAAGTTTTAATAGACAAGATGAACAATTATATTACAATCTTAAATATAAGTTCATCATACAATAATAAAAAATTCGGTCAAGATGTATGTAAATTATACTCTTGAATTTCTTTATATAAATTATATCTACAATTTATTAAATACATTACCTATACGATATTTTATTTAAATAGATCAAAGTTTTTAATAATACGTCATTTTCCTGAATGATAATTAGAGTTTAAAAACATGATTAAAATTATCACGAGGAATTAATCTTTTCGTTTATCTGAGTTGAATTAATTACTTTGCTTTTCTTAAATTATGATCTATTATTCCAAACCGGTTGTAGATTATCTTGATTTCTAAGTATTTATAGAATTTCATTATCGAAAACATACCAGCAATATTTGATACATTGTACCTCATAATGAAATTATAAATGCTTGCTTGTCCCAACAGCAGACTGAAATCGTTGCACCTGATTCGTCGTTAAGCGTAAGAAGTCTTACTGCTCGTTAGGAGCCGCGGTAACCTAATGGTTCTAATCGCGAACTCACGGCCGGCGGTTTTCGTCGATTCACTTGAAATCTGTCGAGCCTCAAAGTCCTCACATTGGCGTAGTGTGGAAGTTAGGAAAGGGAGATGTCACCATCACTGGACTGAGGTTAAAAATTATAATATCAGTCACTAATAGCCCTCGTGTTGCTTTTGAAACTGCAATGTTAAGAAAACCAACGAACCAAATGTATTACTCGTTAAATTATAATGCCCATGGTAGTCAAAAAGTCATAGTCATAAGCTCGTAGACTTCATTGTTTCCGTCGAGTCATGGATACGAGTCTTGATACCACTAAAGACCTCTGTGTAGCGTGACTAAACCTCGTTAAATCTCTCCCATATGGTGACCGGGTGTGAAAGAATAGTCCCAATGTAGCTCATGCATGTCGTAAGAAGCGACTAAAATGAGTACCTAGTGTTTGGGGTATAACCGGGCACCCTACCTCTGGGAAATCATGTCGGGGGATTAATCTTCCAAGTTAGGGGACCTCAGGGCTTGCCTTCTTCAAGCGAGTACGGGTATCATTAACCGAGAGACCTTGAGATTTTTTTTTATTCCTGTGGGGTTTACTGTCTGTGGTAAACATGTGGAATGCGTCCCCTAACTACTCCAGCAATCCTTCTCAATGTTCGACCCTTCTTGGCAACCAATTTTTCTTTTCAAGTTTTTCAAACTTCTAAATCACATTTACATCTTATTTGGTGCAGCATAGGTACATCTAGCTCATGCGTCATTAAACTTCTCTGTCACTCGTTAAATCTATTGAGACTCCAAGAGTCTTCTTGATTGGGGGGGGGGGGGCCATAGGGATGTTTGGAGAGGAACGCGTTATCTCAAGTGTCGAGGACGACACTTGATCGCAGTTCAAAATTACGAAGTCCGTCGCAATAGCTCTTGTGTTGCTTCTATGCGACGTTATCAAAGAATTAAAAACTCTTATATGTGGTCTAAAAGGGCAGCATGTGCGATACAAACTCGGGTATTGTCCTAATCATGGGATTAATCCTACTATCAATAACGTCTCTCAAGGACTTTGCATCAGTGGTTTTTACTTTTTAGTCTTACGACCTCACTCACCCGTTTAAAATTTTCAAACGACCCCCATCCCTCTTAACTATAAGTATGCATGAAAAAAATGTTTAATTTCCAATTTAAGTGAAAAATTAATAATATATGTAAATTCCAATTTATTTAATTTTTAATAAACTTTTATTAAATTAAAACGAATAATCAAAATTTTTATTATCCATGGATAAACAATTTATCACAAAAATAAATAAAATTACTTCTCTTATAATAAATATTGAAATACACATCGATGCTTCCACTTCTGAGTAAATAAATTAGAAAAGTGTTTTCACATTAATTACAGTGGCACCGAAACTTATTCACCTGGATGACACATGACGTTACGTATTATTCGTTTGCTGTGATTTCGAAATCTAATGAAATTGCATTGCAACTGAAATAATACTGCTCCTAGTGATATTTTTTTCAATATGTTAATGATTTACAGCTCACCTTAAACAGTATTACGATTTTATAATAATGCTACACAGGTATATTACATTAAAGGTAATAAAAATATGGAGACTAAAGTTTCAAATTCCTGTACCTAAATTCCACTTTGCAACCCCTTCTTGGAGTCGCCATCCACAGTTTTAAGAACTATAGCCTTATACAAATAAGGAAAATGCGATCTAGACAGCAGTTTCGGCGTTTTTTTAAACGTCTAGACAACAGTTACACCTTGTTTGGCTCAGAATAGCCACATCTGGGCTCTTGCGCAAATAAACTTCACTTTCACTCACTCTCTTTGGTTTTTACTGTTTTTGGTAAATACTAATGCTTTCCCGGAATTCCCAAGATGTCTGTTTTTGACTCTTCTCGCTCTTCAACTATCACTGCGGCATATTTGTATTCTTATTTAAAATATGTATTTTATTCTATGTATCAGATTTTAACCATTTAGTTTCTCTTATCAATGTGTTTGTTTTTAAGTCTTTATTTAATCTTATCGTTTCTTTAACCAATGTTTGGAATAGCATAGCCAGATTATGCTTTTGCTTCCAAACCCCACAATCACTTATTCCCTCACTTTCCATGTCGTATCCTCTTTCAGTTTTTTCTCCTATCCTTCATTTATACAGTTTTAGATCACAAATCAATTGAATTGTTTCGTAAGTGAACGAGCTTTTGGTGCTGCTTGGACAAATACGCGTGTACTTTCTCCAATAACCACCTACCAATAATTTTCAAATAAAAAGTTAAATTTAGAAAACTTAAAACATTGTTGCGGAGGTTAGCTCAGTTGCAATAAATTGTACAAATGAAAGAACTGTATAGTTATAGCAAAAATAACAAAGTTCATTACTTCAGAAATAACTGGCACATATGTGAATGCAAAACGGTACACTATGGTACATGATTATATTAAATATGTTCAATTAATTAAAAGTAACAATCAGAACCATATGCTTATGTTGCTTGAGTAAGTAATACTTTCTACTCTAGATTAATTTCATAAAATGAGCGACCGTACATTCACATCACTAGTCCAAGGTTAAAGTCGATCTGACACTGGCTTGGCGGGAATCGCTTGGCACACGCCAAGCGCAGAATTGAGCCAAGTCAAAACCTTAGGGAACACGTGTTATGCTTTACATATAAGAAACATATTGATTTTTTTTAAAATTAAAATTTATAAAATGTAAGTTTTATTGCTTTATCATTATTTTCTTTTTGTCTTTTGCATTTTGAACTCTCTAAGATATACACTCTTAGTTCGAATGTAATTTTTGAATTTTTTTTAATAGGCGACGAGTACCAAATATAGAAGGGGCGCTTTCAAATGCCCACCCGACATTCCATCTGCTATTTAAAATTCTCTTGGAAATACGCAGCTCTCGTCATCGTCATGTCAAGCCTCACAATCGGGATAATTTTTCTGCTATTTAATTTTACTTCATCTACGAATAAACCTGACAGCTTGTCCCGTTCGAAAGCTGAACCAGTTTGGCTTGGAGGAAGAAATGGTTCCGCAATCACTTTTCCTTTCAATAAAGATCTTTGGATGAACGCATCTGCCATCGGTCCATGTCCCAAACACCATTTTGCGTGCAATACTTCCAGGAAATGTCTGGTACTGGACAAAAGATGCGATGGCAAAGTCGACTGTCCAATGGCTGAAGATGAGCTGAACTGTGTTTGTGCATTTCGTTTGCCAGCAGTCAAGTTCTGCGATAAGTATCCAGATTGTTTCGATGAAAGTGATGAGAGTTTCTGTTCCTATTGTCCAGATAAGTCCTTCAACTGCGGTGATGGAAAATGCATACCCAAAAATAAAGTATGCGACGCAGTAGTTGACTGCAATAACTTCATGGATGAGAATTTTTGTTTCAGGTAAATCGTTAATTAGATTCATTTCCATTACTGGTAGTTAATTTTTTATTGGTTCAGAGTGGTTTATTGGATATCAAAGATCTAAGTAAGGAGTGATACCTATAGGAAGAACAGTTATTCAAAGTCCTCGTGTAGCATATTCATGTAGGGTGTCTCGGAATTGGTGGGTCTTATGTCCGAATTTCGATTAAGACCCGTAAACTTCGATTAAAAAGGTCACGGGGTTGAGTCCTGATCCCAACAAAGACCCGTCATATGGAATAATATAGAGAATTCAGCTGAATAAATCAGCTTTGAGAGAATTCAGCAAAATGTTTAAGCTGAATTCTCTCAAAGTTATGCAGCGTAAATTAGAAAAGTGGGTACCAGATTGGGTGTCGTCCTTAAAATTTGATTGGGACTGCAATAAACCTTGCGTAGTTCTAGAACAAAATTTATACCTAAGTAATTGATTTTCTATATCTCCATAAGCCACAAAGTGTGATTAAAAGTCTGTCGCATATTAAATAAACGAGTCTCGCATCACAGCTCGCGGTGATGTGAAAACAACGAGAATAAAATTGTAGGACCATGTGGTTTGAAAACATTTATTTAACTGTAATAACATTATCAGCAGCTACTTAACTTTTAAACTTTAAAAATTAAACCTATTTTCATATATACAACTGCAATATAATGATACATATAGCTGCAATAAAATATAAAAATCATTTTAACTAATGGCTCTTAATTTTATAATTATGGGTTGATATTTATTAAAATTCAGTTGCATCGATTTATAGCAGCCCTTTTTCAAAAATTCGAAAAGCTAATCAATCCAAGGTTAACTTTCACAAGAAAAAAATAATAAAATACCATAATAAAAGTTAAATATTGTAAGCAAATGTATAATTATATTCTTGTACCTATGATCTCCTGGATATTTCTTTCGCATCTTTAGATCTCTATTAAAGAATGCGAGTATCGATAATCTCAGTAGCACCTGTGTGACCTGAATTATAAAAAATCAAATCGAAAGTAACAAAATTTGTCTTTCAGGCTGTCTCTAAATGGTACTTTACCAGAAGTATACCAATCTGACCCTACGTCCGCACTGACCCACGAGACTGTGAAGACTGGATTTCTTTTGAGAAACAAGAACGGTAAATGGTACCCTGTCTGCGTCAACCCGTATGATTATATGCAAGATGCATTGGCCTCCTTTGCCTGCGTCAGTATCACCTCCAATCCCCTCGCCAGCAGTTCTCATCAGTTTCGTAAATTTGGCCACTCTTTGGATACAACTCACATTGATTATATTTACCATAATCAAGGCAGATTCATACTCTGGCGTGGATGTTTGTCAAAGAGAGGGATTTACATAACTTGTGACGATGCCAGATGTGGACTTAATCCACAGCATTTTCTGCCAAAGAGACCCAAGGGTAGAATAGTGGGTGGTGAGATTTCTGAGCCAGGCAATTGGCCATGGCATGCGGCTGCCTACAAGAATGGCACCTACTCATGTGGTTCTACTCTGATCAACAGTCGCTGGCTCCTATCAGCAGCGCATTGCTTTCTCAATCACAAATATAACTATTACGAGATCCAACTAGGCATGCTAAGGAGAAAATCTTTTACGCCTCATCAGAGGACGTACATGATCAACAAGGTGGTGCCACACCCTAAATTCAACATTGTCACCTTGGAATACGACATTGCTTTGCTGAGGACAGCTGATGAAGTAGCCTTTAACTTTTGGATTCGCCCCATATGCCTACCGAATCCTGCACGGGTTGAGACATCGGGTTCGTTCTGCACTGCCATCGGTTGGGGTGATACTGGAGAAACGAAGAAAGATTCTGATGATTTGCAAGAGGTTCACGTTCCCGTCACAAAAGCATGTAAAAGAAATCTAGATAGATGGTTGTGTGCAGGATTTGTACAAGGTGGACGCGATGCATGCCAAGGAGACAGTGGAGGGCCTCTGATGTGTTTGTCTGAAGATGGCCTGTCGTGGTACATTGCAGGGATAATTAGTGGTGGCACAGGCTGCGCGAGACCTCATACTCCTGGCATGTACACCAGAGTAGTCTACTTTTTAGAATGGATAAATCAAGTGATGATGTCCAGAAACGACACAGACATTCCTCCGTTATTTATGTGTCCTGGATTGAAGTGTGCAGCACTGGGAGGTGGGAATTGCTTACACAAAGAAAGAATGTGCGATAATCGTGTTGACTGCTATGATGCTTTGGATGAAGTGAGCTGTTCTCCAAGAAGGCAGTGATTTTTTTTCCCTTTCAGTTAGCCTTTTTATATTAAAATCACCCTTTTTTAAAACTCATTTAAAAATCTGTTGGGATATTAAAATTGTCCAAAATGATGAGAGTTAAAATGCATCATATTTTCCGAAATAGAGGGAAGATAATTTTTTTAATATTATACCGCTTTACATTTGGATACCGTTTCAATTTTTCAAAATGTAATTCTGCAATCGGATGATTGTAGAAAGTAAAATAATCAGAGTGTAGAATCGCATATTTTAAAATGTGTAGTAGTTTTATCTGAATGTTATATTTATGAAATATTTTAATACTTCAAATATTTTAATGCAGTAGAGTTTTTCGCATGTTTATGTCAATTAAGTTTGTATTGTTTTAAGTTTTCATTCTAGCATTGTTCTTTCTAAAAAATAAAACAAGTCTGATTTTTTTTTGTTTAATTGATGCATTAGTTAAGTTTAATTAACGTATTTCAATTCAATTTCAGAAATAAGATTTTAAAGAAAAAGAACTCGCGTCAGTCTTTTTGTAAGTAAGGGATTTATGACTTAGTTTTCTTAGTAACATTTCCTCTCTCCAAACCCTTAGGGTTTATCTTCTTTAGGTGCGAGTCCGAGATACCATAGTGATCTTTCTCTTTCCCATGGGGTGTATTTTTTTTGGTAAACTCGGGTGACGCATCCCAAGGATAATCTAGTGATTCTCTCCTACTTTCAACCCTTCTTATCAACCAATTTTACCATTTTTTACAACATATTTTATGAATTTCACTTGGTGTGTGTCTGTATGTGTATCAGTGTGTCATCAAATTTGCGATCGTTAATTAACCAACTTCCCATCAAGCTAGAGCTCTGAAACATTGGAAATCGTTCTTACTCGCCTAACAATACAATATTTAGACATTTGCGACAAGTTTAACAAACATTTAATAATTTTTTCAATAATGCAGTTTAGCCCAACCACTTGGAGCGATTTCAAAAATTGCCAAACTTGGCAAATTTTTTTGGCTGCTATTTTTCTCTTAGATATATATATCCTTTTTGTGAAATCCACATATAAATCAAACAATTGTAGGAGCCGTAGGCCTCCGATGGGAAAACCATTGGCGTAAATGTGGTAGGCCGCTGGACTTAAGTTTTAATGCCAATACCAGTTATGACAATAAAAAGTTTTAGGTTCAGTATCTTTGTAAATTTTTTTAATTCATCACAAAACACTCCAAGTGAACATAAAATAATTTTGAAAAATATATAATCTATACAAACTGAAAAAGCCGCAAATGAGTGCAGATATGAAAAGGACGTTGAAATCTGTGGACTTTCACCCACCCCAAACACTCAGGCTCCAAAATTCCTCCCTTTAAAATTTTCTCAAGGGTGACAGGACATAGCTAATGTTTTGAGATAGCTACACATCGAACTCGATCCAAAGAAAACTTAGAGACCACCCTTTTCGTTTTACGCATGTAAATGAACTAGCGTATATAGAAAAGTCTCCACATATTTTAAAGCTCAATGAGTCGTTTGATTGCTTTTATTAACGTTGCACTAGAAGCAACACAAGGTGACGGACCTCGAAATTTTGAACTACGGTCAAGTGACGAGGACGACATCTCAATTGGCACCTCCCTCTCCTAACTTTCACAACATGCCAATGGGAGGACTTTGAACCTCGACAGATTTAACATGCATCAGTCCCGGTTACATGGAGGGTTTGTAGAGGCATCAAGGCTCAAACCCATGATTCAAAGAAAAACGTGAGCCCACGTTCATGATCACTGCCTACCACAGCCACCTGAAGGGGTCGAATTAATATACTTTGTGTTGAAATTGAACTGATCCGTGAAAGTTATTCATTGATGCAATTCAACATCGAATTCAAAACTGTGGTAGCGGTAGCCTAGTGGTTAAGGCATAGGACACGAGGCTGCCGGTTTCGTTGAGTTGTGGGTTCAAGCCTTGATGCGACCCGTGTGGTGACCGGGGATGACAGAATAGTCTCACTGTAGCTCATGCATGTCGTAAAAGGCGACTAAAATGGGTACCCAGCGTCTGGGGGTATAGCCGGGCACCCTGCCCCTGGGGATTATATCAGGGGACCTCAGGGACTTGCCTTCTTCAGGTAAGTACGGGCATCATGACCCCGAGGCACCTTAGTGATCTTTTTCTTTCCCATGGGGTTTACTGTCTTTGGTAAACACGGGTGACGCACTCCCGGGATACCCTAGCGATCCTTCTCTATTTTCGACCCTCCTTCTTGTCAACCATTTTTACCTTTTTTTTCAACTTCACGTCTAGACCACAGTTAAATCTTGTTTGGCGCAGCATAGCCATATCTGGCTCTTGCGCCAATAAAATTTACATTCACTCACTCACTCAAGCCTTGATGCCACTAAAGACCCGCCGTATAGCCGGGGCTGATGCACGTTAAATCTGTCGGGGCCCAAAGTCCTCTCGTTGGCGTGGTGTGGAAGTTAGGAGATGTCACCGTCACTGGGCCTAGATTCAAAATTACGAGGTCTGTTTCCAATAGCCCTCGTATTGCTTTTAGTGAGACGTTAATAAAAAAAACTAAACTGGGGTGGCCGCAGTGGCCTAGTGGTTACGGCTTCGAATTCGGGGCCAGTGGTTTTCGTCGAGTCAAAGGTTCGAGCCTGATACCACTAAAGACCCGCCGTGTAGCTGGGGCTGATGCACGTTAAATCTATCGTGGCCCAAAGTCCTCCCGTGGACGTGGTGAGGAAATTAGGAGAGGAGGTGCCAGCTCAGGTGTCGTCCTCGTCACTTGGTTCATGACCATGGTTCAGAATTACGAGGCCCGTCAACAATATCCCTCGTGCTGCTTCTAGTGCGACATTAATAAAAACTAAACTGAACTCTTCAGCCTGGGAGCTCAGGGTGGCCGTGGTAGCCTTGTGGTCATGACTTCGGACTTGTGACCGGTGGTTTTCGTTCAGTCGCGGGTTCGATCCTTGGCCGCTAAAGATACACCGTGTTGCCGGGGCTGGACCTCAGGGACTTGCCTTCCTTGGTAAGTACGGGCACCATGACCCCGAGGCACCCTAGTGATCTTTTTCTTTCCCACGAGGTTTACTGTCTTTGGTAAACATGGGTGACGCACTCCCGGGATACCCTAGCGATCCTTCTCTATTTTCGACCCTCCTCGTCAACCACTTCTTATCCTTTTTCAACTTCACATCTAGACTACAGTTTAATCTTGTTTGGCGTTTTAATCTTATCTGGCTCTTGCGCCAATAAACTTTACATTCATTCACTCACTCGCTCACTCACTCGTAGCCGGGGCTGATGTACTTAAATCTGTCAGGGAACAAAGTCCTCCCGTGGCGTGGTGTGGAAGTCAGGAGAGGGGGTGCCAGCTCAGGTGTCATCCTCGTCACTTGATCGTGGTTAAAAATTACGAGGTCCGTCGCTAATAGCCCTCATGTTGCTTTTAGTGTGACGTTAATGAAAATTAAATTAAACTGGGAACTCAGGACTTGGCCACTGAAGACCCGTTGAGTAACCGGGTCTAATGCCCGTTAAATCTGTCAGGATCTAAAGTCCTCCTCTTGACATGGTGTGGAAGTTAGGAGAGGGGTTGCCAGCTCAGGTATCGTCCTCGTCACTTGACTGTGGTTCAAAATAACGAGGTCCGTCGCCAATAGCCCTCGTGTTGCTTCTAGTGCTACATTATTAAAAACTAAACTAAACTTAACTGCGAGCTCGGGATTCTATAACTGATGTTACAATTTTCAAAAATTTCTGCTTTAATTGTGAAATATAAGAGTTATATATTGTCTCATTTCAAATCATTTTGCGGTCTATTTAACTCTGCTTTCTTCAAAACTCCAGAGCAGCTCTCTACCAATTGAGAGATCTTCCAATTCAGTCAAATTTTGAAAGGAAAAAAAATTCACTTTTCCTCCAAAAATCATTTTCAGCAATGAAGGCCTTGGAAATTGAATTAGTCAATTGTAGATATTCTCTCTGAAGCACGTGTGACAGTACGAAAACCAAAATTTAAAACTTCTCTTCTCTAGTTTTGCTCTGAAATATGAACCGAAGTTCGTCACAAAAATTGTGCACCGGAATATTGGTTTCATGCTGGAGAACTAGCTCTCAAAACTGAATTCAACGTCAAAACAGAAGAAAACACTATCTGATTACGCGCTTTCACTCAGTGTGGCTTCCTCGCCGGACGCAGTTTCTATAATCAATTATTCTTTTAGCAACAGCAGTTACAGCGATCCTAGCGGCAGATATTGTTATTATCTTTTTTATCATCATGTTTTTCTTTCCTGAAATTATATTTTTTTTAAAAAAAATGCTATTCTCTGCAGAATCTTCCTTTTTTTGTTCCCAAATAAAGAAAAAGTTGTAGGTTTGAAATGTCTCAAGAAATGGTTAAAGTATTTCTATTTCTGAAATGGGGGGGGGGGAATAAATATAGGAATGGAAAAGAATTTTTAAGCAAATCTAATTTCTTTTAAATTAACTTTTTATTTATTTATTATTTTTATTTAATGTCATATATTTTGATATTTATAATCCATATGTAAATTATCAATTGCATTGTAAAATGAAGTAGGTATTGTAGTAGAATATTTGAAGTGTACGGTGACGAGAGACAGTTTTTGTTCCACTCCTATATCAGATTAGAACAGAATTTTATTCTCGCCTGATAAAATACTAAATAACTGAGTCGATATAATACTAATATTTAAGAATCACTATTAATACTGAAATATATAATGCTATGTTAAATTTGTATATTCAATATGATAACATAATTAAGAAACTATAATTTATAAAAATTTCGAACGATAACTATTTATATATAAGCTCAAAAATGTGAAAAAGAGCCCCTCCCTCATTTTTGTTTAAAATAATAATTGGGCAAAAATACTGGTTGTTAATTAAAAATAAATTCTTGTCATTCAGGATTATGCAACATTGTTGGTTTTTTTTTTTTTTTTAAATTTTTTTAAAGACAATTATAAGGTTCGATAGGCTTAGATAATAATTTAAAATGAACTCAAAGACAATAAAAAGTAGGTAAAAGTAAAAAGATTAACAACTTTTTGTTTTGTAGTCAGCATTTGCATGCAAACAATAACCGGAATTAATTTACACATGGAATTCAAAACGATCTACTTCAAATTCCTCTGGAAATCATGACGTCTACACCAGACAACAATACCCCAGGTGAGTGTCTTTCTTTGTTTCTTGGTAGCTATAGTGTGGACACTATTCACGAAAACTTAAACAAATGCAACACCTCAGCTGATTGCCTAAATCTCAATTTATTTATTGAAGACAAACTTAACCAAATTTCCAACTTAATTTTCCCAAATGAAAATTTTAAATTAGAAATAGGAAACAACCTTAGAATCTTAATTGAAGAAGCCCGAATTAAATATCCTAGCATCAAACAAGAAGAAATAAAAAAAAATGAGCTCGCTCAATTTAATAACTTATGCTCCGCTTGAGGCATCGCAAATCCTAACAACACTCCAACTCCCTCACCCGCCAAACAAAGGGGAAACTTTAGTCCAACAGGCATCGATAAACCTAAAAAGCAAAAAACTAATAACAGTGCATATTTCAACCGATTTAGCGCACTTACAACTGAAGATCCAGCTATCGACATTGATATTGATGATGAAGAAATAACCGACCCCACCCCATCACAACCTGCTATTACTCCTGCAAAAACCAAGAAAAACACCAAAAAAAGCAAAAACACAGGAAAACCTAGCTCTGTGAATAAACCAACTGCTCAACCTAGCACTTCTACTGCTCCACCACCAAATGCCAACACACTAACTACCCAAACTATCCAGAAATCAACTGCCGCCTCACCCATTGCTATAGACAATGTTACAAACTCCACTGCACTCCTGAAGGAACTGCAAAATATAACCAAGCTCAAACTATCTGCTCGTCTTGTAGGCACCAGCCTAAAAATTTTCCCCCAAACACCTGCTGCATACATCCCCATTCGTCGATACATTGAACATCATAGCCTATCAGCCTACACTTACCAACTACCAACAGAAAAATCGCTCAAAGTAATCTTACGTGGAATGCCTGTCGACACGCCCATCAATGAAATCATAGATGATCTTGCTACAAAAAATTTCAAAATCAACGAATGTTTTGCCATGATCAACAAACACTCCGGACTCCCAATGCCATTATTCCTCCTTACCTAAATCAGAAGAAAATAAAAATATATTCAATATCACAGAAATTTGCTCAATTAAAATAAAAGTTGAAGCCCTAAAGAAAAAACTCGGCCGTCCTCAATGCTATAGATGCCAAGGCTTTTTTCATAACTCTCTACACTGTTACAGACCACCAAAATGCCTCAAGTGTGCCGGCGAACGTTTAACCAAGCAATGTCAAAAACCCGTAGATCAACCTCCTAAATGCTGCTACTGTGAAGGTGAGCACCCTGCCAACTTCCTCGGATGCCCAAAAAATCCAAAAAACAAGCCTAAGCCGGAAACTGAAGAAGAAGCCACTACCACCAGCACCACCAACACATCTCCTCCTCCCATCGCAGCCCCACCAACAATCAACGTATGGGAAGAAAGAATCAAGCAAAAGCTGCTCTCCTTCAAGCCCAACAAACTGCAAGCATCACTCCTCCTACAATCCCTCACAACATAACTCCATCAGCCGCCACTACTTCAACTTCCTCATTCTCAGCCATACCTCACAACTGAAAACCCCTCAAGTTCAAGACATGTTAACAACCTTCGAATCATTCATCCAAATCTCAAATTCATGGCTATTGTCAACCTCCTCGACGTCGACTTCACTTTTTAATGATTAATACGAACTCAAATTATAATAACTTAATCATAATAACCTGGAATGCAGACGGACTTCATGCACGCATGCAAGAACTTGAAAATTTCATTCAAACCAATAACTAGGATATCCTATGCATCCAAGAAACTTTCTTCAAACCTTGCAACTCTCTCAACTTCGCAAACTACACTACTCTTAGAACTGACCGATTAACTCATAAAGGAGGAGGAACTGCCATCATCGACTCTGTTTTATAGTAACCTTGGCGAACATTTGGCGGGTTTTTGCATGAGTTATGGGAACTTCCGGTATTTTTTATGTAAACATTTTAGATGTTTTAATTTTATTTATGTGAATATTATGTTTAATTTTATTTATGTAAATATTATGTTTAATTTTATGTATGTAAATATATACATAATTTATGTATGCTTGAATTTTTATTGATAAGATTCACCGTTTCTTGTGCAGCATGATGTAATTATATTGCAATGCGAACTATAATTGTCACAATATTTATTGCAATACGAGCTATAATTGTCACAATATTATTCAGAAACATTCATTTTGCATTTCTAATTTTAAGATTTTACATTTACAATTGGTCAGTTTTTCCAAAAAAAAAAGTATTGTTTTACACAGTATGATTGAGATTATTTCATGAAATAATTTTCAATAATATAAATAATACATGAAGCATTGGTATAAAGTGAAAAGGATTATTATTCTATTTCTTGCAAATATGTCAACTATAGTTATTATAAATCTTATAAATTAAGCATAATTAAATATCATACAAATTATTTTTTTTATAAAACTGTTTACAATATATATTGTTAGTGAAATTTGTATTTAAACTACTTTGTAGGAAAACCTTCAAATGATGCAGAGTACCCATATTATGTTCTATCAATATTTTAACATGATGGAAAATAAACTTTTTTGAGCTCTTTGAATAGGTATAACAGGCAACTGAAACGTAAAACATCAAGTGCTCCTCTAACTGGTATGTTCAAATTTTATTAGTATTGTAAAGAAATTTAATACATGTGCATATTTAATTTACTTAATCCATGCATTACTCATAAAATATTTTTCAATTTATTTTAAATTTATATTGTATTATGAGGAATTTTGAGTAAAAATAGTAATTATAAATTTTGCTTTAAAAATAAATTTTCTTTCATTAATGTCTTCTCTCAATTTTTTTCAGAAGATGAAAGAGATTCAATGTATAAATAGTTTGAAGCTGGATACCAAAGACATAGGTTGCTAAACAGATATAATCTTGTCTGAAAAGAATGAAATGGAGCAAAAGCTGCAAACTACACAATTATTATTACAGCTGAAGCAAAATGATTAAAATTTTTTTCGCAATTAAATTACAATTCTCAAAGAAATTTAACTTTTGAGTACTCCGAATTGTATCCAATTTCCTTTCAAATTTGAATCTAAAAAGAATTTTTTTAATTTTTATTATGTAAAAATTTTATGATTCCTTGCTTGTACACATGTTTTGATTTCATGGGAATATTTTAATAAATATTTTTGGAGGATGAAAATCTGTTTTGATTTGGTGAATTTTCAATACATAGACAGGACAAAAATTTTAGTTTATTTCAATCAAATTAACTTTATAGTGTTGTAATTTGTTTTCTCTGACTAACTGGCTTATTTAACAAAAGGAAAGATGTTAGATTGGCTGAAGAGAATTAGATATAAGAATTACTTAATTCATGTTAATATAATCTTCATATTTTACTCTTAAGAGTAATTGATTCAAAAAAAAAATGTGTTAAATTGAAATTTATTGAGAAGAACAAAAAGTTGGAAATTCAAGAGTGAAAATCTCCTTAATTACAGCATTCATAAACCTTTTTTTTTAAAGTTTGTTTTATCAGGTCTAAGTCCTTTATCAAACTCATTTAAACAATTTATTTACTGTCAGTGAATAAAATTGTATTTACTTATTTACTCATGTGTATGTGCTTATAATTGTTGTTTCTTTATTTTCTTACTTCATTTTGTTTATAATTAAATTTCTTGTATGTAGAGAGTTAAATAAAATTTATTCAATTTATATAAAATGCATAAATGAAATGTCTGAAATCAAAAAGCATGTCCAAACGACTATTCTTTTAATAAAATAACAGGACGACTTACAGTAGATTATGGAATATTACAATTACTATTTATTAGAACACACACATATCCAATAATGATTTAGTGATGTTCTTACCGCCAGTAGAAAAAAAAACTCATGAAACTAACACTTAAAGAACGACAACAAAACATCCATTAAAAGAGCTGTCATTTATGTCATAAGATATATAATAATGCTACTGCTTGTCATATTTTGAAGATTCAACAAATCTCTTAAACAATATTATTACATTAATTTATGGGAGGTGGATGGAATTCATGTCAAGCATCTTAGATGTATAATATTTATATAAATATAATTTAAAAAACAATTATACATAAGCATAATTGCATTTATCAACATGCTATATTTTAAACTTGAATTAAAGATTAGTAAATAAATAGTAGCACTTTTTTTCTTAGATTCAAAAAATTTAAATTTATAAAATTTCTGGCAAAACATTTCAAAAAGAGAAGAAAGATGTACTGGTGTTTGTAAATTCCAATAATTTTCATCATATTCAATTATTTAACAATGGAAATCTTTGGCTGTGCATGTGACAAAAAGACATTTATTAAGCTAACACATTTCGATTTGACCTCGAACTTGATTAAAATTGACATGATTTTTTTTTTAAATTTTAGGTTAACTAAAAAATTTTTTTTTTTCATGGGAATATGATCCACAGTTAATTATATAAATCAGGAAATTAACAAAAACACACTACTGGTGTTTTTTTGGAACATGTTATGATTTATGAAATATAATACATGACATTATGGATTTAATATACTAGTTGAATTTCAATAAATTATAATATACAGTAATTGGTTAAACTTTAATTAGCATAAAATTAACATATTTATATAAGAATTTTTTAAATGAATACAAGAAATGAATTTAGATTCAATCTGTACACATAATTTGGCAAATAAGTCAACTAATAAATTTAATACAACACAAAATTAACTAAATACATAACATAAAAAATATTTTCAAAGTATGCATGAATGCTTTTGCTGATATAAAATAATTTGGATTTGAAATGTCAAACAATTCAGCAATTGTTTGTGAATTAGCGTGAAAATTAATAAAAAGCCCTTTATTTTGAATATTTGATATGTACAATCAATTCAGCATGTAAATAAATTACTCTTAATTAACAATAAACAAAAATATAAAGCCTTTCCCGAAAACACTCATAATTACTTTTCCTTTGATAAAGAAGAATGTCAGAATAAATAAAATGTATACCAATACAGTAATTATATTCCTAATTCAGAACATTACAAGAAAAAATCAAATATGATACATCATAGCAAATACGTTACTAAGCAAAACGGCTCCACCTAAATATACTATCGGTCGCCAAAAATCGCGATAAAGCAAGCAATTATGTTAACCTTTCCAAGAAATACAAAGTATTTTAGCATAAATAAAGAAATAAAAATCGAAAAAATCCTCAGATCTGAAATCTATATAACACCTTTTTTCAATAGAGTTCAAAAAAGTTTCAAAAATTTGAGTTAAAAATGTACAAAACTTAGTTAAATTTCGCTGATTTCCCATTGATCAAGAAAGACCGGAAGTCGGGAAGGTTTGCGCGCGAGTTTGGTTCATTGTTGTTGCTTACAAAGTCGAACTTGTCCATATAAAGAATACAAAACATATTCATGCATCACGTATTAAAAAAACTGTATTAAAAAGATGATCGAATCTTAAAACACACTCTCATTTGTAAATTTTGAAGATAAATAAGTAATATAGCATAGAACTTATACATTTGAAAATGCTATTTTATCCTAAATGTATTTAATAGGCTATTTATTTAAATTTCTATTTAATTATTTTCCTTTATTTATTTATTTCCTTTATTTTTATATTAATTGTGAATTACTCTACTTGAAATAATTTAAAATTTTCAAGATAGATGAGAAAGTACAGAAACATTTTGTCTAATAGAGATGTTATCATGAAGTTTAAAACAAAGAACTCATGAATTCATATGTGATTGATTCTGTAATTATATAAGTACTCTTCCCCAAATTTTGATATAGCAGTTGCTTTGAAGGATGGAGTTTATTTCTGTTGGTAAAGTCAAAAGAAAATAGTTTGATGAAAGCTAGGGTACAGAATTTTCATTGGTTGAGAGGAGTAGCGCTGAAACTGCTATTGGTCTTTTTGAATTAAATGATTGAAAACATTTTTATTGGAAATGCAAAGAAAAGATGGGGATAAAATGCGATTAACCTGCTTCCGTCAGAAGGGCCCATTTAGGCTGTCTATTTTCACACATTATAACAAAGCTACATTTAATATTTGGTTGATTTTTCTACCTTGAAAAGTAATGGTTTCAATTTATTTATATTTAAACCGATTTGAACCGGATGAAGCATTTTCAGCAAGCTGCAAACAACACCTAAACTTCACAGCCATTTTCATGATTTTTCTTTGCTGACTTCATTGTAATCGTACGAAAAGATTTTTAAAGGTACTTCCAAATATTTTTCAGAATTTATTTCGAATTTATTAACAGATATCAAATAACGTTTTAGAATTATTTTTACTTTATTAGTTTTAATTACAATTTAAACTACTGTCCTAAAAATAGGACGCCATGGATTCAATTTTCTGATATTTATTTATTCTATAGGTGCTCAATATGTCGTGAAAAGTTTTTAAAACAGCCAGAGGAAGTTGTAGAACATTCATTTTCGGAGGAATTAGAGCTCCGAAAATGATTGTTTAGCCACCTGAAGTGCAGGATGACCAGATGAAGAAGGGTTTTAGTGACTCTGGAAACTCTTAACCATCTGTAAGAGACGTAATTGTTCAATCAAGTTGACCTAAGAAAGAGGATTGAGCAACAGGAAATAAGAAGGACAGAATATCAATATCAGCTGAAATTGATTCTACTTTCAAAAAGACTAGCTGGCTCACATTTTACTTAGATGTGAAAATAAAAGTACTGCTGTAAAATAGAATGATAACAAATGCATTACACTTGTACAAATTTTGACATAATTGAGTAACTAACATCTGTTCTCATGGCATGACATAAAAGCTGAAAAATAAATCGAATACTATGTCTCGTAAACAATTATAACAAAAATATGGTGGTATAGAATCTCATGATTACTAGAGAAAACATACCATAAGAATCCGTGGAAAATGGTAATACCAATTATTAATTGAATTGTAGACATGAGTTGTTGTAAATACCCGCATTATTTACAACATGGTAAAATGCAGAGAAAAGAATATCAAAAGAAATAAGAGACATATTGCAATAGCCTATCTAAAAAGGCAAATACAGTACAAATCGGTATACCAAGAGTACAATTTTATCTCGAATGAAGGAAATAGACACTGTTAGACGTGATGGAGTTGGCCATAAATTAGTAAAAGAGAAAACAAAGACGATATCGCAAAATTGTCTGGAAAACTCTTACATTTTGGTATGAAATGTAATGTAACTCTATGTACAAAATGTTTTCCAAATTACTACATAGTGTGACATGTTTGGGTGAATAAAATGTCAACATTTGTGTTTCAGCTAACCTGTACTAAAGATTAAAAGTTCAATTGTTTGGAAGAAACATAACTGCGCACTAAAACAACGAGAAGTGCTCATGTTCAAAAACTTCCATACACCGCCCAGTCCTATTTATAGGACAGCACCATTCGATCCTAAATTAATGGTATGAATTTCTTTGCCATTTAATTTAAGTGTTGAAACATACTAAAAAGTTTTAACAAATTTTACCTGGCCTGTTAAGGTTAACGGGTTAATTTACAATAAATATGAGCCTGCAAAAGTTAAGAAAAGTGGTGTAATTATTCATCATCAGTAATAAAGCTTGATGATTGCCGTTATCTTTGGTGTTATTTTAACTGATTTAATTATGTAAATTAGTTAAGAGATCTGGTACTTGAACGAACATTTCTACAAGTCTTAAGTTGTTCAATTGTTGTATAATGTTGTTCACTGGATTATGGTTTTATTTGGATTATAATAGTGAGATGCATTTTGAGTTTCAGTAGGCTGCGCCATCTATTGAGAAAAGTTAATGCTTGAGCTGAAAGGAAATTTTCTCTGATGGTTTCTTTCAGCAATATTACTTTTAGTGTGTTTTGGTGGTTTACAAAGAGTTTAACCAACCTTGTAGAGGCAGAATGTCCTTTTCGGTTACAGTTAATACAGGTGATTTCTTGGATTTTGTTTTGAATTTGACAATCGCGAGTGGGGGAATAGATAGAGAGAGGTTGATGCTATATTATATATATAGTGAAGGTCAGAAGAAATGTCTTCAACTGGCAGTTTGAATACCTGTTGTATTTAAAGAAATTCTATATCCTCGAACTTCAAGTGAAATAAAATATAAACACTCGCAGCGCCACGATACATTTGAAGATGTTCTACAATATCTACTTCTGTCCAAAACACACTTTCAGCCCGATTATCACGTTCACAAACTTCAATCATAAATATTCACCTCTTCTGTATCCCAGAAAAGTTAATATTCCTTAACAAATAGCCTAGTTTTTTAAAATATTTGAGTATTATATATGTATCTCATATTTGTAAATAAAAAAAAGTGGTGTTTAAAAATGAAACTGTGTGTCATTCCTTAATTTTTTAATAATATTCCTTCCCCCCACACTAAATTCGGATTTCCTTTAGTTTTTATGTATTTGCTATCATTTACTTAAGATTTATCGGAATCCGAAGACTAAAATAAAAAGAAGAAATTCATTTACAATAAAATTAACGAATTAAAAAATCAGTATCATTGATTAGGGAATTAAAAATACAATTCGTTAGTAATTAAAACGAGTATGTTTTTTTTATATGAAATTTCATTGAAAAAAAATCACGTTAAAATAGATAAATATAATATATACTGAAAAGAGCATTTCAAAATAAATCTAAATGCTCGTTAAAATGTACTATGATGTGAGCAAATTTGCATAAATACGTTGACGTTTCAATGGGCGCCTAGAGCGTGGAGCGCTCTTCAAGCCCAAATCAGATGAATTTAAAGTTCCATTGGTAGGGTGGTATTTTCATTCTTCAAGGTAGAGTTCAGCAGGTGAATGTAGGAAAAATTGAAGAGATTGAGTAGATAGAACAGTAGTTATAAGCTGAAGAAGTTGCCAGCATAGCTGGCGCCACCTGTTAAGAAGTGAGTAAAATGCTGTGTGAAAATGAAAAACCAAGAGGGGAAAACAAAAAATGAATTTTTCTCCCCACACTTTCCCACCTTCCCCGGCCTCGCTTCATTCGTGGCTGGAACGGTGGAAATAGAGGTTGCCTTCCCGGAGCTCTCGCTCGACCGCATTGCGGCCGAGGGGAACCGGCTTTGTGTCATATGCCCGGTTGGCGGGTATATTTTTCTTGATGTAGCACTTTTCTATCTCTTCACAATTTTATGGAACTCTCTCAATTTTCTCTTTTTCAATATTTCTGATGTGGAGGTATCTCCCACACTGGGGAGAGGTACTCCGTAATTTACACACCTTCGAACAAAGATGAATTTACTATATATTAGGTGGAAGGGGTTAAGGAAAAAAAAAAAAGAAAAAATTGAATTTCGTCTGAATGATTGAATATATTTCGAACTGACGACTCGATTGTGAGAAAGATCAGTAAAGGTTGTGATTCGAATCAGCAAGATGGGACCTGCGATACTTGGCTGAATACAAGGAAGAAAAGGCTTTTCGGATTACAGATG
>BMAW01011914.1:0-26650 GCA_019974015.1 Nephila pilipes
TTTATTGTAACGATATGATCCGAACCGAAGGGAGATGGCTTCTCGGGTCACCTTAAACTGATCTACTAGTTGTTGTTGTGTTTGAGCGTCGTCTTCGTCCAACAAAGCGTCTTCAAACTGTTTCGGTGGTCTTCCACGTTCTTCGTTCCTCACGTCAAAATCGCCACTTTTGAACCGTTTGAACCACTTGAAACACTGTGTTTTACCGAGAGCATGCTCACCAAATGCCTCCAGAAGCATTCGATGCGATTCGGCTGAGTGTTTCTTCAGATGAAAACAGAAAAGTAGTGCTGTCCGCAAATCGTAATTTGTTGGCACAAAACTTGACATGTTTTACTACTGAATGATACTCGTGTTATTGTGAGTTGGAAATCTTTGTCGGATATCAATACAATAACAAGAACCGCTGACGTAATGTGTCGGTAACTGCATCGACATCTAGCGCCACCTATGGGCAAATTCCGGTTTCAAACTTACATACCTTATATAGTATATATATATATATATATACATATATATATATACATACATATATATATATATATATATATATATATATATATATATATATATATATATATATATATATATATATATATATATTTACAATATCAGGAACGGAACTAAATAAATCATAACAATTTTATATTATTTATTTATAAGGAACAGCTAATTTTTTTTTTCTGAACAAACATTAGCCATACATAAATCTAATTTATATTTGTTCTGTTTAAATTTAATTCAAACTAATATTAGTACTAATGCCGTTGAATAATTAGATATATTATATTAAAACACAGATGATTAAAAATCTTTAGCATTTTTGTTAAAAAATACTTCTTCATTTAAAGTCATTAAAGTGACTTACTGAAATAGATATTCACATATTCCTAATTTTAGAAATGTTATCTGTAATTATATCTAAAGTAACAAAAAATTAGTAATGTTCTAAATTGATATCAATTATAATACCATAAGATTTCACAAACATTGTGTGAGTTGAATTTTTCTGAAAACTAAATTATTCATAGTAAGTTATAATCAATAATTTTAGAAATCATTTTTTCGTATTTTGTATTTCTTTTTTACATAATTAAATACTTCATCTAAAATTAATTTTACTTTTATTGAGTACACGTCAATACTGATTTTATAGTTTTATTTTTGTAGTGTCTTACCATTATACTTATCTTATAATTTTCTTGGTTTAGAGATGTAATTATTTTATTATTTCCTAAGAAATTTTAAACTAACTTCCCCCCTCTTTTTTTCATGTAATTTTACCTTATCTATTTTAGAAATATTTTTGTTGAACTCTCAAATTCTTACTCTTCAGATCTAGGAACAGTACAATTTGTAACAATAATTAATTTTTGTGGGGATTTGTAGGATCCATTAAAACAACTCTTTCTCATACATCATAGTCTCAAGCATATAGGAGATTCTTTAAAAATGCTTCTTTTCCTTTAATAAGAATTTTTTATCGTATTTGAAGTATTTTTCTTGATTGTATTATAACTAATTTTTCAAATTAAACTTTTTTGAATTTAATTTTTATTTTATATTTTAGAATGTACATCCAGTATTCTTATTTTTATAAACGTATCATAATTGATTTCATTATTATAATAGTTATTTTAATTGATTTTAGATATTTTTAATATAAATTTACATTAAAGAGCATACAAATTTTTATAACCCATTTTATTTACTTTATATCATATACATAGTTATTTAAATTCATATTCACATGCACTACTTGACTTTTAAATCATACCTCTCCACAGATTAGAAAAGAAATTAAAGTGCTAAGAAAAATGGTATGCTATATTAATAATGGTAAGTTATATTTATAAACTGGGCAATTCAAACTAATGTAGCCTTTAATATATTTCTGATAAATGTCTATCTGCCTAAATAACTATGTATAATCGATATGAATTAATTTTTGTTAAATCTTACTCTCGCCTCGTTATCCCATCTTCCAAAAAATTATTTTTCGCTAACCTCTTTTCGTCGCTCAGTAACTTACAAATAGTTGGAAACGTTTTAAGATTTTTTTTCATATTTTTCGTTAGTATTATTTCATAACAGTCCATTAATCATATAATATTGAGTTTTAATAACAATATATATAACAATATTTTAATAAGAATCATTACTCTGAAAGTTTCATCAAAGGAAATTTTGGGACATTTATATTTGATCTATCATTAACTTAATAAGTTTATTTTAAATTTTTGATGGAAAATACTATGTATAATGCTGGAGAGGTCAGATCTAATACACTTACATTTATTACAAGTAAACGGTAGTTTTGCTTGATTCTAAGTAGATTGAAGAAAATTATTGGAATGCTAATTGTTGTACAGATTGATTTTAAATGAAAATAATATAAGTTACTTTTTTATAGTAATTGGCAAACAAGTCGAACCGATACTTTCGAGAAGTCACAGTAAGTTATTTTAAATCTTCATTGTTCTGAGAATCAATCGTGAAGAGTTCTGAATAATGTAATTAAGTAATTGTTATTTTTTAAGTCACAGGATAACGTTTAGCTCCATATTTCAATCAGAAAAATACGTTTAGCACACGGAAAAGGGAAGAAAACATTTTATCAAACTCAGACATGCTTTATTATGCTCAGACAAAAGATAACATGCTTTATTAAGCACAAATACTTTCAAATAGTTATCTAACTTATCGAACATTACAACTGCTTTAGAAAGTTTTGCACGTTCCAAAAGGATGAAAATTTGGTTACAGGGAGGCTCCAAAACATTTGGCTCCAAAAAAAATTTGGCAAAAAAAAATTTGGAAAATTTGGCTCCAAAACATTTGTCGGCTGGGAAACATAAACTCTCTTTTTATTTCAAATCTCCCTGTTCATACCTAAAAAAAATAATTAATTACAATGACTTAAATCAAAGTTAAGAACGCACTTATTTTAGTGTTAGAAAATATCCATTACAATATATCACTAACCAACGAATTTTCAGTAAAAATATTTATACATATATTATCATTATTTCGGTATTTTCAAACCCACCTCAAGAAATTGCCTTTATCATTAAGAATTTATTAGAAAGACATAAACATAAAAAAAAACGCAATGATCATTCCGATGAAATGTTAATGTACTTTGGATACTTTTGATTAATCTGAAAAAAAAAATGATTCGTGCCTGGAGCAATTTCATTGAAATTGCTCATAAAATTCAAAGTTTTTAGCCAAAACTCGGTTTCTAAACTGTAATTTTAAGGAGATATTTTAGATATGTACATGAAAAAAAAACGTATTTTATATTGCTTATTCTATGAATCATTAAGTATTTTTAAATTAAATTATTTATACAGTAATCATTACCACTATGATAATTTAACATATTCTTCTTTTAAATCATTTTATAATATAAACTTATAAGTTATAAATGCACATAGCCTGTAACGAAATAGCATAAAATCACAAAATATTTTTTCAAATAGTTACGATGTGCTTCCCTCTAATATGAAGAATCGTATTTAGGTAATGCAATATATCTGCATTAATTAAAACATCCATTAAGTATCTATGAGATCATTAAGTTGTGTCTACCAAATTTTCTGGAATATTCATATATTTTCGCGAACGAAAATATTATGACGAAATAACTTTAATTCAAATATAATTATTAATGTTAAATACACAGTTTTTAACAGAACACAAATTTAAAACATTCAATTCACACACACACGTAGACAAAAAAAAATTATAATTAATGAAATTACAACTAAAAATATATTTTTTATAAAATTAAATTAAGCATGCAGTTAAGAAACATCAAAGTGAAAAACTCGTTATATAAATTAAAGCTACAAAGTATGATACAAACAAATCTGAAATATATATATAATATAAAATATATATATATATATATAATATATATATATATATATATATATATAATATATATATATATATATATATATATATATGATTTCCAGTGAAAATAATTTAATTTTTTAATTTATCCTACTCCTTAACTCATCGTTAAGAATTCATTCTTATTTTCTAACCCCATTTTAATTTATCATTTAATATAAGTAATCAAGAACTCGTAAAACCTGACGAATCAACTTTTCCTATGGTGACATACCTGTAGGGATAATCCCTACTTGGCATTTAGACTCCAGCAGAAATCCCTCAAGATTCCTTCATCATGATTACCACATGATCTATGGAATGTCCATGCATATAAATTCGAACCAAGGTGAAAATCTATCTCTTCCACAGTAGCCAAGAAACCGAAGCCAAATCTTCCGCATTCTCTATTTTCACCATGCAATCATCTCTCTGTTATTGCATCTCTATTGTGTTAAAGTAATAAGGATATAATTGCAGCATATTCAAACTGTCTTCATTGTTTACAGCGAGTAGAAACATTTGCTTGGAATATCATCACTTAGTTACTTCTTAAAACGAGCAGCTTTACACAATCACTCATAGACACACACACACTTATATGTGTGTGTGTGTGTTTGTGTAGAAGGCCACAAGACAATTAATACGAAAGATTATTGTGTCTGAAATTAAATATTTTTAGTTATTCAATATTTTTTGTCACTTGTGAAACTTAGACAGCATCTTTATTTTTAGAAATACTATCTATTTTCGTATCACATATTATAATATGGAAGTGTATATATATATATAAAAATTGAAAATTCACATATGAAATTTCAACACCATTTGAAAAAAAGAAAATATTTGCATAATATTTAGTTTCAGAGTGAAATGTAATGTTAACTTGATGATTCTTATTTTTATTAAAAAGTGTTAATTGATCAATGTAACGGTATAAAATATTTACAATTTTTTAATAATAGCAATGTACAATTTAAGATCATTTATAGTATCTTATCATTAATATTGTTGCCATTTTCCATTTCTTTTATGTCGGTTAAAACCATAAGTAACTCATTAAAATTTAATGGACTTTTGTGAAATTAAATTGCTAAAAAATATCGTAATTTTTCCAGTTTGTGTGAAATGATACCTATTTTTTCACGAAAGGGCAGAAATATTACTATTTACAATGGTACTCAAAATTCTGATTAAATAAAAGCAATATTATCTTGAAAAAAACTTTTCAGCTCTTTTTCATAGAAATAGTCTTAATTGTTTCATAAATAAATTAAGACCATTAAAATACAACATCATTTTACGCAATCAAATTTAAGATCATTAATTATTTCAGTGTAGTAAATAATTTCTGGAAACACTTAATTTGGTATATTTGATGGATGCTATACTCTCGAATTTTGATTTAAATCTGTAGTCTCCATCATTTTGTATTCAAATCTCTGGCAATCATATGTCGGCGATGTTCGTTAATGTATTATTTATATTAATTGCATCTACAGTATTGTAATTAATATAGTAAATTGTAGTACATTAAAATCTCGTTAACAAATTGTATAGAAGAAATTTTAAGAAACGTTCACATCATTGTAGATTCTTATTTTGAGAGCTGTTTTAATAATATACTCGTATATATTTAAATATATTTAATTTAAAGTTTTCAAAAAAGATTTTACGTAAATATTTATTGATTATTATTATTATTATTAGCTAGGATGATTTATTGTAGTATTAGATATAGACTGTTGTAGAACAAACATAGACATATCGAATGTAACATTGTATACTGAAATACATAACCGTACGAAACATTTGAAGAGAGATTTGCTTGTGGAGATATTTTATTAACAAATAACATTTAATTAATAGAAAAAAATATAAATAAGTAATTAAATAGAAGGAAGAAAATATATATATTTTTCAAAATTATTTAAATAAATCTCTGGAGCAACAATGATTTTCATTTTAAATTAGATTAATTACAAGATCAGTTATTATTTGATTAAATCTTTGCTTTTGAAGTATACACGTAGCCTTGGGTATTTACATGTTACAACATCGTTAATATGCCTTCTTTCATTTATTTTTGTCTTTCATTCCATTAAGCAATTGCATACATACAAGGATAATAAAAAAAGTATCTATGCTCGACAACAGATGGCGTTGCCATCCCACACCATTACAAACACCATACCATTGTGTTCTGATGCATAGACTTGTCACCGCAGAAGTATGAATTTATCAAAATACACAGAAATCAAGAAGCAATCAAAACAATTTGTTGCATCCTTTTGCTCCAAAGAAGGAGAAGATGGTCTCATTGACTGGAAAAGTAAGAGCGAAGTGTTTGGGGGGGGGTGAGAAAGGTCTTGGATATCTTGGGAAAAGAAAAAATAAATAATTAAAGGATATTACTTATTTTGCTTACTCTGTTCCCAAATCTAATAAATCAGTTCCAATACTAAATTAGGTATTTTTGCCGCCTTTGTATGCTCACATCTTACAATATTTCCCTTTGTTTTACATTGCTTGTAATAATACGATAATTCTTCATAATATATTATTATATAGGATATATCAATATGATTTATAGGTAAATACCATTTTCACCAAATCACTTTAATAGTTTTTTAAGGCTATTTAAGCTGAAATAACTTTTCTTATTAATGTTCATTGATTTTGTAAGGAATTTAGTGTATCTTTCCTAACATCATATATAGATTGAACTAAATATAACACCAGCAAAGTAGCAAAAACATGATAAAAAAATCGCACCGTATATGATGCAGTTCTTAATCATGAAGGTAAAGGTGATAGGAGCTAAGTTATGCTAAGTATTTAAGTTTTTTTCTTTTTTTTTTTCATTTATCTGCTCCCTATAGCATTTCCTGAAGAAGATGGATCGGGAATCGCTGATTTTGTCCAAGAATTTTCCACAACTGATTGATAATCCTTCACACAATACGAATGATGGATCTGTGCTTGATTGTCAAGCTCGTATTTCTTACCCACGACTTTCTCACGTATCTTTTCTGACCTTGACATTGACCCTGGTCCAAAACCCGTTACGCAAATATCTGAGGCACATTTTGTGGCATAGTTTCTCAAAGTTTATTAAAATATAAATGGACTGACATAATTGTCTTTTATGTGTGTCAATGATTTAAAAGTACAATAATTTACACGAGTTAAAATAGGTTGTAAATGATGGCAATATCATTTAATAGGCACTATTATATGCTTTCGATATATTCTGCTTAATAATTGATTATATATATTATATTTAGTAATTAAACATATCCAAATTATTATACGCTATCTTTAATTACATAAAAAAGTCGGTGAGGTTTATATATATAATTAATTAATTTTAATCATAAATACAGGGCTATTCTGAATAATTCATCTGATTTCGAAATTTCATATTTTCAAAAATAAACGATACAGAATGATAAATAATATGTTCAAATATAATATGTAATTTAAAATGTTCAATGTAACTTACTTTTTAGTTACAAGTACAATGTAAATCAATATGTAAATTTCTGCCAAATACGTTGCTAAGAGCTAGTCGTAATTGATCGTACAGATGCAGAAATCCGTCTTTAATGCTCAAAAAACTTCGTAAGTAATGATAGCTCTAAGACTTACAATAAAGGAAGAAATCGTGTTTAGGAAAGTAAGTATCGTATTAAAAATATCTTATAAATCTAGGTATTGATTTAAGTAGGTGATGCTCTTATGATAAGTAGAAATGTTGTAGAACTGTTTCATGATAAATACTCCCAAGATTTTAATGATCATAAATTGTGAAGTTAAAAGATGTAAAACATGCATCATGATAGAAGAAGATCTGATAAATAGAAATACATATTTATGCTTTGGAAAATTAATAAATGCGTTTACATGACAAAAAGAGTAGAATCTGCAATTAAAAATATATGGTCCTAGACACTTAATCATATTAATATAAATATAATTCAGCACATATCAAAAATGAAAAGATACGAAAAAAAGGATATTATTTATGTAGAATTGAAACTGCGCATTTTAATATGCATGGATTCATAACATTCATCTCTATATAATTAGATTTTTCCCGATCAATTGAAAGGGAATTCCAATGAGGAATGAACCTCATTGGAATTTATAAAACAATTCAACCATTTTGCTAAAATGTGATATATTAAGATAGAAGTGTTCTTCAAGTGGTCAAGCGCAAAGAAAATTTAGAGTTTTAGAAATGCCAGACCAGAAAAGACAAACGTAATGAAAGGAAATATTAAGAGAAAAATGTCATAAAAGATGGCTTTTTAATATACGGTTGATTTTAAAAATATTTTTAGTATTTGAAAGTTTAAATAATTCATATTTATATTAAAGAAAAATGAAACATGTATTATTTGAGAGATTCTGAAAAATGTGCCAGATGGACATGGTTTAGATATGAAATAGATTTTAATTATATAATTAGTAAATTGAATATTTACATACATATGAATGATAAATTAGAAACAAAATAATGTACAATTTGCTATATGAAGAAGTCATTGAATAATATAAATTTTTCATGTATGTATTTTTAGAAAACATATATGTTTATTTCTCATTAAAACTATTAAAATTAAAATAGTTAAAAAGTTTTAAATTATAACAAAATGTTGCACTAATTAGTTCTTAATTATACTTCCATTATGGTTTCGAAATGGTTAAATGATTGCGTTTAAAATCAGTATACTGATTTCATAGATGGATACCCTTACCTTGTGGTTATAGGATACTTAGATATCATTAGTGATAAAAAAATTAAGATATGTAAAGGTGAGAGGTATCGGCTACAGACTGATGACAACCAATAGTAACGCATACAAATTTTTCAGGATTTGGATATTTTTATATCAAAAATGGCTGTCAGATATCATATGCGTATTCAGGCATTTATAGAAATTCAGTCCTTAATAATTGGATAAATCTAAATTATAAATATAATAATGAAATAAAATTTTTAAATTTCATGCCCATAAGAGAGAAATTACATGCAAGATTTATGATAATTAATGTAGATAAACTATATGAAAACAGTTTTGTCATTTGCAGATATTTTACCTGCTTTGAAAACAATGATACTTTAGAAGTTTGAAAATATGAAAAAGAGAAATTACTAATTAGATAGCTGCCTTTCATAAAAGACCTGGAATTCAGTTCACTAACAATAAATTTCCACAAGTGTTCTTAATTCCGAAATTTTAAAAGAAATCTACTGAATTCAGAAATTACTTTAAAACAAATTATTTGAACACATATTTCATTAAATCGGGAAAAACTTTGCAAACTATTTCGAAAAATACTACAGAAAAACTTAAAAAAACCACTATTATCAGAAATATCAAAAAGTAACTATCTAATATATAAAATTCTAGTGTCACAATGTTCGTTCCCATACTCCTCCGAAACGGCTAGACCGATTCTTATGAAATTTTTAAAATGACCTAAATAATATATTCTGTATCTATTGAATTAAAAAATATCATGGAATTCATAACAATGTCATGAAATTAATAACAATATAATGATTTGGATATTGTTTTTATATGAATATAGTTACTTTTTGATATTTCATTTTAGTTGTTTTCAGTTGCTTTTTAATGCTCTCAAGCTGAAAATAATTATACACTGTCTAATATTATCATTATTTGTATTCACATCATATTAGCAACATCACATGTTTATGGGGATCCTGATTTAAAGGGTATCTTGAACCATGCTCTTTGCATCTTCATCACTTACTCACCTGTAAGTCATAAGATGCATGACAATTTTTACCGATTAAAATTGGAATTTAATATTTAAATCATAGACTTCAGTCTTTTCTCAACTATGAAATTAGATACTTTTTTTTTTTTTTAAATTCATGTTCTAAATTTAGTAATTCGAAAATTTGTGCTTTAAATATTTGCATTTGTATGATTTTTACCTCTTCTTTTTTTAGCGTAATATACTTAAACTTACTATTTGGAATGATCAAATTTTCAACCATAATTTGCACACGGTAAAGTTTGGAACAAAAGAACATATTTAAACCGACAATTAAATTTCCAATTTTAGTGTACATAAATTATTTTAATAAATAATGAGTTTTTCATAAATGTTTCTATATATATATAAATATTATAAAACAATATATGAGTAAAGTATATATATATATATATATTACTCATGTATTGTTTTATAATTTCAATCAGTGAACACACAGATAAATATTTTTTAGAGAAATGTACATCCGCATTAAAATAGTAATGAAAATATAGATATAAAATAAGAAATTTATCTAAAATACAACAAATTTCTTAACGCGTGGAGGTTCTATTGGCCAGGATCTTAAGAGATACCGATTGCATCGATTCTTCTTTTCAAATGTTGAATTGGAAAAATTCGTCTTTTTGAATATCTAAATTGTTATTTACCATAGATATTTGATCTACTAAACTTGAAGTGATGGAGAGTAGAATTTTATTTGGTGAGATTTCAAATTTCTTAAAATGTAGATTTTTGTAGTACAATGCGTGATGTTCGTAAGAAATAGGTATTGAATAGAATCTTCCATTTCTCAATTCTTTCATCGCAATAATTCGCGTTTGATATTTGTCATAAATTCTAAAGTTTAACTTCAGTTTGCCATTTGCTTATTGTTTTGAAATTGTAAACTATATCACTATATAATACTATGCTTTTGTATCGATGTAATGGGAATGTAATGCGAGACATAAAAGAATATACTATTTCACGTGATGAAGTTTTTTTTTATTATGGATGTTCTATGTCAATTATTTTCTTTCCTAACTTCACTACATTTTTTAATGTTGAGTACTTATATAAATATTCTGTAGTGAGGGATAGCTTAAAATTTCTCTAAGATATTAATTTATTTAGCTAGCACATTATTGAATATTCAATTTTAAGCTGTGCATCAAATAAATTCCACGACATTTTATTTTTCAGTTTGATAATTCATGTTTCTGCAATTTGACGCTCCGTTTTTTATCATCTTCTCTACTTAACATACGAGAAAAGAAAATTATATATTTGAGATAATTTTAATAGATATTTATTGAATATATTCGAACACAGTACATGTATAACTGAAATACCAAGAACTGTTTGGAAGGCAATACTTTTATTTTTCATTAAATAAGATGTGTATTTTAGTTTTCAATAAGATCTCTTTACATGCCGATACACATTTTGCATCTGTTATACCTATTCTTCATAAATTATTGAAAATATTATCATGACTTTTCCCATTTGTCACGAAGTAGAAGCTTAAATTCTTTTAAATGTCAGTTGAAGTTGTATGTTTCAACATAACATATTGAAATAATATCCCAAAAGTGTTCAATGAGATTTGAATACAATTCACACGATTTATTTCCTTTCTAAAGCCCCATCTATTTCGATATCCCAGCTTCGAAGTACATTGTTAGTGATGAATCTAGAGCTAAAGGTCAATATAACAAGGAAACTGGCACATGATTGAAGCGAAATTTGGTACAATACCGATGCTATGTTCTGTGTTTTTGAATAATGACTCGTTCAGACGTAGACCATAACAATCAACATCAAGGACATACTTGTGATGTAAACGCTTTCTATTCTCAATTCACACTTGCTAGTCTACATAATTTGCATTCATGGTAAATTGAAAGTGGTCGTAGAATTTATATTTGTGTGAGTATTTCACATATGCTTATTGTATTAACTTAATTCTCGTAGAAGTAGATTTTCACGGCAACATACCTTAATCAAAAAGGTATAAATACATTTTGATAGGGATTGGAATTCAAATGCAAAAGTAAAAATGAATAAGTAAACTAAAACAATAATCGAGCAAGCATAGTATTAAAATATACCATATTTAAATTCTAAATAAAATTTATTCCTTTTAAAATATTAATGTGCAAAATGTACCCCTATTACATATTATTATGGAATAATAAGGATATTACTCTTTAGAGGTACGTCCTTTCTTATGCATGAGTTTAATTAGAATTTTGAAGACATGTATATTTTTAGATAAAGATACCCAAAATTTGAGTATTAGGAAGTTATATTTTAATGAAATATTTAATTCTTTATAATTATTGATCATGATGAATAGGATAATAATTTCACTTCCTCGATAAGAGAGTTCCTTTCATTATTGGAGGAAACCTGAAAACTTATTTCTGCAATAAGCGATTGTAGAAGGAAATAAGAAAAATATTTTATTTATTTGATATATGACTGGAAATTTTTATTAATATTTTTCATTAGTTGGACGTCACGTCTCATTGGTGGAGACAATTCTAGGTGCCATAGAACGTCCTTAATCGGCTGTAGTGTCGTGTCTCAATCCAATAAATGAAAATAAAAAATTACTAAATTCTAATCCAAGACACGCAAAAATAAAGCAGCTTCTTTATTCATAATTCCTGTAGAATATATGAGGCCTTATTTCTCTAGAACTTCAATCTTACGCAAAGTCTACATTTTTGATTGAAATAAGAAATCTATCATACAAGTTAACTCATTATTAATTTCACAACTTTCTTCGACAATAATTGCGTATATTAATGCTATTAGTGGAACTTGCTTTAATCCCAAAAACTAACAGAAGATTTTCAACCACAGTAACAAATATTTGACGTAAAGGCCTTATCCTCTTTCATTTTCCATTAATTGCTTATCATTTATAAATCAATATAGCTATATACAAATCATTTCATTTTAATTCTTCATATAAATTACCTAATCACGTTTCTTTTTGATGGGGAAGAAATTTTAATTTTATGCAATTGAACTCGATAAAAGTTCCAGAAGTTAATGAAGAGATAACGTTACTCCACAAACTCATCGCATGGTGGTCTGATCTTGAATTCATCCTCTATTTATCAGGATTTTCAACTCTAACTAGGTTATTAATTAACATTAATTGATTCAGTAACCGTATTTCAGAGTCATGTTTCATTATTTAAATATAAAACTTTGAATTTCCTTTTATTGAAATATTTATTGTGTGGTTTAGAGGAAAACTGTTTCCTGACTGAAATCACCAAGCAGCCTAAAATCCAACCTTCCTTTTAAATGCCATTCCCGAAGAAATACAGTTTAGATCAATGTTTCCACTAAAGTTTTACCATGTGGAACAATGGAAACTTCTGCACATTAAAACTATTTCACCTAAAATTCAGCACGCAGTATGTTGGGGAATGTAATAGAGTGCAGTTCACTAGCAATTCAAATGTCTTCTTCATTCAAGTGTCATCTTGAACATGTCTCAAATTTGTTATTCTCGTCAATAGCTATGGTTTAGTTCTAGAATGTATTTTCTGAAGAATAATCAACCGAAAATTCTACGTATTACCAAGCAAATGCAGAAACATAAGGAAAGGTAAGAAAATAAAAAAAAATGTAGAAAACAATTAATTTCACTAACAAAATAGAAGAAAAACCAGTTTAGTATATCAAGCAGTTAATAAGAGTTCAATAACTGTATTAATAACTTAGTATTACTATAATAAGAATAAAAATAAATATTATTAGCAAAATATATATTTATTGTTGATAATTACATTTTATATCGTACTTGACATTTAAAATAAATGTAAATATTTTTTTCCTGATGTAACAAAATAAATTAGTAAATGAAATAAATTAGAAATCTTCTATATTATAAAATTATTCAAAATAAATTTAAAATTCTTTTTCTTTCTACAAATTTAATGTATTTGCTTAAGAGAGACTATTTTATTTGTTAAATATAATTTAATATACAATTTTTCATGAAGTAATTTCTATTTTCGTTAAAAAAAAAGCAGATAATGCATTTTATTCAAATCAGAAGGATTTTATATGAATGTCAGTGTAAACATGTTTTCCATTTCAAGTGAAAGAAGCATTTGTTCCATCAAATCCAATAATGTGTTATTATTATTTCCATCAGCAATGAAACACGAAATGAATATTTCCCACTATGTTAAAACCTTTTTCAAGTTGAAAACTCGCTTTGATGCTCTAAAATGTCATGGACATTATTTTAACGTTTCTATGGCAACCAGTCTGCATCAATACTATACAATATAAAAAATATTTTTGAAACACATTTTCACAAGCATAAGATAATTTTAAGGCAAGCAAGTCTGACTTCGTATTAAGGTTTTTCACAAAACAGCACTTAACATAATTTTTTTGAATTCTCAAATTTGTTTTTCAAAGTCACAAAATTTTCGATACATTAACTTTTTTCTTTTTTTTTTGTCTGAAAAATTGATTTAAGTTAAAAATTGGAAGAAAATTCAATATTTTATTCCTTAAAAATGATATTAGTACACACTCTTTTGCTCATTTGATCTTTTTTATAGCTTTCAGTACTTTAAAGATAGAAGAATTTCGGTGTAATAAGTATAAAAAAATAAAACGTAAATATAAAAGAATGTTTCTGTGTGTCCTCAAATTAACAGAGAAATCAAATATTTTCAACACACTTTTAGAATAGTAATAATATTAATTGAAATAATGGTTGTTGAAAACATAATAGCTCAGAAATTGTTTCACAACCCCAGAGGATATAGTTATAAATATTTGAATTTCCAATTAAAAATAGTGTTCCGGAAGATAATTCATACATTTTATTCATAGTGAATGAATTAAAATTATTTCAAAACGTTATTTCATTATATGCTTTTTGAGCAGGTTTTGTAACTTTGGTTACATTGATTAAAAAATATATTTCCACTTTAAATCCTAATGCAGATAATCGTATCTAAATCAACATGTGTGTGATTTAAAATTAGATTTTCCAGCATCATTATATTTGAACCGAATTTCTAATGCCTGAATATTATCATAAAGTAAAAATTAAACATTTTTTTTTATTACCATTTCATTTTGGTGAAAAAAAATTTCGTTGGATTGTTAGATGTAATATTTAAGAACAATGTATAAAATATGGTAACATAGTTCAATTGTCAGAGCAGCAAAAATATATTTAACTCATTCAGTCGAAAATATGATCTAGTAAACTCTGATTTATATTCTTCATTTTCTAATCAAGTGTAATTTGATAAATTTAATGAATAGCTTCGAATTTCAAATCTGACAATAGTTTAAGCAGATATCAGAAAATAATGTGCTTACAATTATAGCACATGTATTCTGAATCATTTGATATTGGAATAAAAACAATAGGAAATTTCTAAAAGAAAACATGAACTGTAAGAAAGGTTGCTAAATTTAAAAAAATATAATTTTAAAATGTTTGAGTTACAAAACGCTTTATTTTTCTCCCCTTTATCCTCTCCTTATATATAGATATTTTAATCACGGCTTTCATGTAACTCTAATGTTCTTTCTCGATGGAATTAGCCCTTAAAAACTGTATCTCAAAAGAATGACAAGCCCTCTTTAAAAGAATGATTTTCTTTTGTGTTTTATAAAAGTATTTCACACGTTTTATGTCAAAATAATGTCATGTAATTGAGACGCCCATTTTGTATTAGACGAGCCTTCAGCATTTATTATGTTTTGCTTTACTTCGTAAATTATTTAAGATTTTAAAAGTTTTAGAAAATAGTTATCATTTTTTCGGATATATTTCATTATTAGTCTATAAATAAATGTATAGGTACATAAAATGTAATCTATGAAACGAATTAGCATTTTTGTTCGTACCATTGTTACTATTACAGAGGCGTTTTTTAGTCAAATAAAAAATGTAAGGTCTTCTAAGATTTTCTTTTACATGAAAATTGTATCTTTAATGTGATTTATTTCATTAAATTCGATCGGTGAGATATTTCATCAAAGATTTAATCATTGTTTAAACATTTTTATCAATTCTACTTCTTTCATCTCTCCAATGCCTAGTTCTTGCAGATATTATGCTAAGAATTAAAGCGTACTTCTTTTTACAACTTAGTACACTCTTGGACAAAAAAATTAGCGCACCAAGAAGGAGTCGTCAAAATGAAACAAGATTTTACATTCGTAATGACTACTTTAATATAAGTAAATGATTAGTTAAATCAAAGAAAAAAGATCATTTATTTCAGAGAAAAAGGCAAAAGAATTGAGGATTATTTAATAACCTGTTGAACACCCTGTAGCGCGAATGCACGATGCGATACGATTGGGCATTGAGGCATAAGAGTTCTGTATGATGTCTTGAGACATTTCGTTCCATATTTGCTGTAACCTTGCCTCTAGTTCTTTCAAACTCGTGGGGTGCCCAAATCACCATCTTAAATGATCCCATATGTCTGCGATTGGAGACAAATTTGGGGATCGGGTAGGTAAAGGAAGGGTAGTAACAGTGCGGAATTAGTCTTGTGGTATTCTTGCCGTGTGAGGCCGAGCATTGTCTTGTTGAAAAATGGCTCCTGGGAGCCGTTGCATAAGTGGTAACACGTGTTGTTGCAGGATGTCATGTACATGCCGATTGGCTGTCATGGTGCCAAGAATCAATACTAGGGGTGACCGTGTATTGTAGGCAATGGCACCCCATACAATCACACCAGCTGTGGGAGCGGGGTGTCGCTGTAAAGCAAAGACAGGATTGAGGCGTTCACTACGGGGTCTCCACACACGAACACGATTGTCATCACTGCTGCGATTGAATCTGGATTCATCGCTAAAGAATACTTGATTTCAATCCGATGCAGTCCAGTTTCCTCGCGCGTGGAACCACTCCAAACGGAGGCGTTGATGGGTGGGCTTCAAGGGCAGCACACGTAATGGGCGCCGTGATCCCAAATGTCCTGTCGCCAGGCTCCTTCGTATGATTCGAGAAAACACAGGGGGCCCTACTGAAGGTGCTACCTGTGCCTGGATGGCGGCCGATGAAGCAGTTGGCTGTACGCGTGCATTTCTTACGATGTTGCGGTCTTCTCGATGACTGGTCCATCGAGGGCGTCCTGAGACTAGTCTTCGTGTGAATGACATCTCTCGGATCCACTGGTCCCAAAACCTCCTCATAACACAATCAGAGCTGCCTAACTGACGAGCTACTCGCCTAGCTGACCATCCAGCTTCCATCATGCCGATGATTCTCCCCCTCTCAAACTGAGACAGCTGCTCATATTGTCTTCAAAAACTGCGTAATGGCATGTCTACCTCAGCTCTTCGTTTGTAAACGATTCATCACACTCAAACAAGCTTTGGTTACCTGTTTTATACTCCACGGTAAACGACGTTAAACGCCATCCACCGGCTGTACGTAATGCGCAATCACGCTGCTTTTCTAACCATTTGCATACCTCTCGGACATGTATCTTCATGCCAAATTTCGTTACGATCCCTTTATAATTAGTTTAAATGCTATGCACATTTTTGTCAAAGAGCTTTTATTTTTCACTCTCCTGAAGCAAAGGCTTACTTTTGTTTAATCTCCCAGCCTGACTGTATATTAAATTACGTTGTAATAAAAACACTCGTTTTCTTTGGAAATAGTGTACGATATTTTCTTTCTATGAACTTAGAAATTAGTATCAGACTTGATAATATTGCCACGTTCTTTGCTTCAACTAATACTATTATGTAAGGAATAAATGTAAATCAACATGTGTGCAGGGAAGTGGCATTTTTCTGTCGTAAGCTCTTGTTGTATGGTAAATAAATTTTGATTGATTTGTAAAAGACACCATAACCATTTTCATCCATAAAAAAAGGGAGAGGAGATAAAATATAGCATGTATATATATATATATATATATATATAAAGAGAGAGAGAGAGAGAGAGAGACAGAAATATAAATAATATATATTTTCCTCATACTATTTACAATGCACTTATTATTGTTGCTTCGGGAAAAATAATAGAACGATATGTATTTGTGAAATTAGCATACAAAAATTATTTAATGGAATACTTGATTCTCTTATCCATATGTTTTAATAGAAAATGAAGTTTAATTACATATTCTGAATAAATTAAATCCTATTTTAAAACATTTTGATATCTTGGCCTTATATCATCAAAATAAAATATTTCAAATTTTTTTATATTTAAATAATCCATAATGTCTTTAATTTTGTTAATTAAGTTTTAAATCGAGATTTATTTAAGTTTCCTTAACTCAAACCATAAATAAAATTCAAATATTTTTTCGGAAGAACAATAAATATGTACAGTACATCTTATTTGTTTCTGTATTTAAAAATTACTCTTTACATCCAGAATGATTTTTAAAGTTTTAAGATCTGTAACATTTCTATGATTCGTGTCTTTTAAAATTCCTAACCTCAGTCAATTGAAAAAGATTTATTTTTTTCTGGGAATTAGAATCTTTAAATCTTTACATATCTTGATAAGGTACATGAATAATTAAACATTATTAATTTTCTAAAACAAAAAGCAAATTGGGGGAACGTTTCGTAATCTTTTCTCTCTCTCTCTCTTTAAGCTTTCATTTTAAAATTAAGTTTCAATTCAATTATAACTGCAATATACTACAAAGAGGATTGGCTTCTAAATGCGAAAAGTTACTGAGTACTACTATTCAAAGAAAATGTAAATGTTTTATAATTTGGAAATATCTACAAGTAAAGTATTAGAAATTATGTAAGCATGTTTAATTATTTCTTAGTTTAACATGTTTTGCTATTTTTCCAACGCATATTGATAAATATATAGAATTTATTAGGAATAAAAACAGTAGATGAGAATTTACTTTGATAGAGGCAAATTTAGGATAAAATGAACCAGAAGAATCGTTACAATAATAATATTGCAACTTATTTAGACAATCTTTATTGTACCTGTATCGTCTCATATTTCATATGATTTACATTTAATATTTAACATGTTGGTCTTTAAGACTAATGAACTGTTTTGGATCAATGAGAAACGAAAATGATCATAATCATAGTTTATTGCAAGAAAATAATCATTGCCAAAAACACCATCCCTAATGTAGATAATTTCATGCAACTGCTCTTTGTTTCCCATCCATTTTTATTATCTAAGTTTCTTTTTTCTCTCATTAGCTAAGGTCCTTTCAGATCTTAGTGTTTCAAAACCTTCATCAACATACCACCCACTTTTAGAAAATAAGTTAAATATATCACTATCACATCCTTTAAGAAAAAAATTGACTTCTATTTTTTAAATCATTAATGTAAACCCCTTTTTGAATCAGCGAATAAATAACATTCTTCTTATATGTAGACAAAAAAGAATATTGTGAATCGAGACTTCATATACTTGTCAAAGAAGCGTTACGAATAAATATATAATCCACCAATACCTAAATTTAATGTTGACTGTTCTTGCTTGAGTAACAATTGGAAATGTTTGTTGAAACAAGTGTTCGATTAATTGTAGAATTATTACAGCTTTTCTGAAATGGCCTCCAAGTAATACCCAAGGAGGTGGCTGTAATTTCTCAAAACCCTCAATTTTCCTTGAATTCAAAATTCCCCTCAGTTATCATTATTGCTCACCAGTAGCCAGTACCAACCGTGTTCGGAGAGATTGCTAACTACAAGTTTTGAAACCGTCTCGTTTGAGAGGGAATATGTTATTAATTCGCATCATATGTCTAAATGTCTCACAAATTACTACCAATGGTAATGTAGTGGACTTAATGAAATGTCTTTTCAGTCTCTAGTAGAAACATATATTTGATGTTATAAATCTTTCGGATACAGTACTATCAGAAATATTGTAAACACACACACACACATATATATATATATATATATATATACAAATAGTACATTTAGAAAACATAAATTATTCTAAGAATACCTAAAACAAAAGTAAAAAAAAAAAAAAAATAGGAAAAATAAATAAATATTTGAAGAAGTTACCCAAACTCAAATTAATAATATTAAATTAAAATTTACTTAAATAATCACGTAATTTAAACTTTTAACCTGAAAGCCGAAAAACTCAAAACAAAATTTTTAAGAAAAAAAATTTGAAAAAAAACAAAATGAGAGAAAAGCAAAATTTAGAAAAATGGAAATAACATAAATTACATTATTCCATATTTTGAGAAAGAACAATGTACGTTTATACTTGTCATTACAGATCTAACCATCCCACTTCCGTAAGTTATGTTACAAAAAATTGTAAGAAACCGAAAAGCAAGAACTCAGAAATTGAAGCACAGAAAAAAAGAACGGAAACACATTCAATTATACTACAAAATACCATTTTATACTTACCTTAAAGAGCCTATTAGAATGCATCTAGACCTAACATTTAAAATACTGTATTATGAATTAAAACCCTTAACTAAATGAGTAATATTAATTAAACCAAAGGAATACAACGGTAAGCAAGCTAAATCATAACGCAATATAAAATTCTTATCAACGACATGTCCTCATAAATAAATAATAAAATGCCATCATAATAAAATGTTTAGCCTTTTTTAAACAAGACATAAGCCAAAAGAAACCGAAAGATATTATTTAAATTAAAAAAAAAATGTAACAAATTGCATTAAAATTTATCAATCATTATTAATATAAGACATTGACACACAGAGTGAACATTATACACAATTTCATACCAATACGTACCTTTTCTTACTTCGTAAAATAATTTAATGTGTATGTATAAAGGAAATCACACAAATAGATTTATTCATCATTGATTTACACACACACACACACACACACAACTTACCTGCACACACACGCACACACACACACACACACACACACGCACACACACACACACACACGCACACGCACACACACGCACACGCACACATGTATATGTATAAGTGGTGGGAAAATCCTTACTTATACTCTTTGTCTTGCCACTGAATGCCAAGAGATACCTTCGGATCTTCATTGAGTTTAAAATAAGTTCTTCGCGTTCTGATTCCTGGCTTGAGTTTCACCTTTCTTTGATAAAGGGAGATCCACTTCCTCAATGGGTTCAGATGTGGAGACTAGATGTTTTTTGTCGTGTCACAAAAAATATACTTATACTGATGTGTGGATACTCATTGTGGAATCTATTCCCAGGTTCTGTTCAAGGTATATTTCAGAACAAAGAAACATAAAGAGAAATTAATTTATCATGCATTAAATGTCACGTGTTGCATAAAAAAATTTCGAGTTTATTTCTCTTTTTATGGCCTGGAAATTTAGAACAGTAAATCCAGAAGCCAATAAAGTATCAATTGCGAAAATAAGTGTTATGTATAAAAAAACTAGTTGGGAAAAAATGTGTATTATTTTTCATGTTATTTAATGAAAATATTAAAACTGAAATATTTTTCATTAAAAAAATTTCTTATTAATGTAGCATTAATGGATAATTATAAATATATAATATTCATAGAAATGCTTCAATATTAGAGGATATCTTGGAGATCAAAATAAGATTCTCAAATGTAAGAACTTGTTTTATTATTAGCAACAGAAATAAAGCTTCGAAGTATGGAAACATGGAAGTAGTATTGCGTCTTGAAGCTTCCTTCACATAGTCTACACAATGGGGTGATCACCATTAATACAGTTATCTAAAGTCGACAGTTCAATATAAAACTAACTCTACGAAAATGAACCCAGGAGCAAAGTAATATTAGTTCAACAACATTATAATTCTTGACATAGTCAGTAATTTCATTAATAAAATACCGTCGAAAGTCATGTCCTCTGGATAGTAAAAGAAATATTCAAGTCCTAGTTCTTACTGCAATATGTTCGAGATAGAATCGATCAAAATTATAATGGTATTGAAATCATAGAGTCTATATATAATGTCTTAGAGCAATTTAAATAATTTCTTCTGCGATGAAGAAGCAAATAACGTATCTCGAAATTACTTGTTTGGTAATTAATCCTTGAGAGACATTTTCGTCCATTGCTTGGTAGTGTTTTCACTGGCCTTTCGCGCCATGGCGACGCCTGCCGCTGACGCCGCGTTCAGTTCGGTTCTGCCTGCCTGGTTGGTTTTTTTTTTTTTTTTTTTTTTTTTTTTTTTTTTTTTTTTTTTTTTTTTTTTTTTTTTTTTTTTTTTCTCTTATATGAGTTATGCAATTTCGGTATTTAATCACGGGATTACGGGATATATATTTTACTGGTTATCGTGCTGATTGCTGCATAATTAAAACGAAAAGGGTTGTTCCTCATCCCAAAGTATTTAACTGATGAATGGATTATAAGGTCTTAAGATCATATCTGTATTAAAGATGTTCCACCGCATCAATCTAATAACTAAAACTGGTTTAAATGAGTGATTATTAAGTTGGATGAAGATGAAGAATAATGTTATGTCTGCCAGGCTCAGAAACTTAATCAAAAGTTGGTTTCGGAACGTTTAGAAATACCATTATAATATAGATCTATGTAGAGATATATATCTTTATGAAGAAATTTTAAAATGCATTAGATTTAAATGAGTCATGACATAGTTTTCATGCATTTCTACATAATGTTTATTGCGTTAATTAGAGATTAAAGTAATACCTCAAGATGCTTGCATTTCTTTAACACGTTAGAGTAAATAAAACGTAATCGGATTTTCTTTTGTTTTACAAAGAGTATAATTGAAAAATGTGATTTAAGAGCGGAATTAACACAAATGCACCTTTTCATTCCCCACAAAAATACATGTATATATATATATATATATATATATATATATATATATATATATATAGGGGGTAGTGTTGCTGTGGGTACATTCACAAGACCAGTTCCCATTGAATTATGAATAACCTGATACTGACCATTCTTATCGTGTGGAACCTCATTTGGGTTTGATGAAAGCAGATATTCTTCGAGTCATTGATTGTACAAACTGTTGAAACAAATGAGGAGGAATATTATCCAATGCTAAGGAAATGGGAGCTCTTAATTATCTCATATTATAAGTTGATGCTTCGGAGATTTGTTAAAACCTTTTAACTTCAGGTCAGAAAGTATCGTATGTATGTATCATAAACACGAAATAAGAGCATCGACTGCTTGTAAAGCTATTATTTTATTATAGAATGTAATATACAATTATTAAGCTCAACATTTGTTTAAATTAAAAACTTCCGCAAATTTTATCAATACAAATATATTATTTTCATAAGCTTTAATGACTTTTAAAATAAATAAATTGTTTTCCTTTAAAAGAAACTCAAAAAAAAATAGTTTATGAGTGCACAAACCCGATATTTATTACATAAGTGGCAATGACTCGCGTCTAGAAGTTTTCATCTAGTGACGTGTTTGAGCCTTGATGTCACTAAAGACCCACCTTGCAGCCGTGGCTGATGCAGGTTAAATCTGTCAGGTACAAAGTGCTCCTTTGGGAGGGGTATGGAAGTTAGCAGATGGAACAGGTGTTATCCTTGTCACTTGACTGAGGTTGAACATTACATTCGAGGTCATCAATAGCCCTCGTGTTGCTTCTAGCGTGATGTTAACAAAACCAAACATAAACAAACCAATTTAATGCATATAAAGTGTATTCCAGAAAGAATCTGATAATTTCGCGCACAGGTTTGAAAAAATATTCTCTGGTGTACTAAAGGAGCTTATATTATCTACATGCACCAAATACATAAAATGAACGGCTCACAAATGTGGTACTGCCCATAGAAAAAAAAAATGTGAAAAATAGACAATTTCCACTCTCACAGTAAAATGTGCGTTGAAAGAAATACGTTTAAATAATATCTTATTTACTGTATTATCGCGAGATATACTTATGTTTACATCATTTTCTCATTTTTCAAGGGACGAAGAGATTGGATTTCTGAAATATGATGGATGATCATATGGCTCGATCTGATCAAATATACACCTTTCTAAAGGATATTCGGATCATATTTAAAGAAGAAATGTATGAACCTAATTATGTCACTCATAAATAGGAAAACACTTTATACTAACAGAAGCAATGATCTTCAGATATATTTCCTGGCTTTCATTTGAGTAAACAGCTCAAAGCATGAATAAATGAAATCTCATGAATATATGAATTAACTGTGAGGTCAATGGTTTTTTGCACTTGCTACTTTTCTCCTGAAGATGACAAGGTAATTGAAATTGACTGAGCCAAATTAAGCTTATACTGTGGAAAGTTCTTTTAAAAACTTAAGGAGGATATACATCTTCAAGTTTTTGAAAAGCCCTCATACATCAGAATTAGCCTTTAGAAACCAATCAAATCATATTATAACATCCATATGAGTTATTCAATTTATATCTCTTTCTCGATGTATGTATAAATATATTACTCGTTGTGCTTTAAGATTTTGAAAAATGTAATAAATACCTAGTCATATTTTCATATTAAATGAAGAATTTAATTTTTTATCTTTATTAGAAGAGAAAAAAAAAATTATGATATTTATGAAATGTATTAAACTATGCAAATTTTCATCAGTGGTAATTTTATTTTATAAAGAAATTTCCTGTAAGAAATCTGAGTCTTAAGGTGTGAAATTCAAAAAATTCATTTTCTTGAAAATGAAAGTAATCTAATTGAAAAGAAATTGAAAAATATCAAGAATTTTAATAGAAAAAAGTACTGGAAGCCTAACAAAATTGTTTGATGTAACAATTATTTGCTAATAATTATTAAAAATAGATTTTATAATAATTTGTAATAATATTTTTTATGTTCACACAAGAGATGGTATTTTGTGTCATTTTGCTTTTTTATTTGATCTGTGATGGACTTTGAACAAAAAGAAGTTCATTTAATATTTTATTCATTATTTTTGAAAATTATGCTACGAAGTATATTTGCATAAGCTATTCATAAAAAGTAAGTAGCAAAAACTATTAAATAGAATTAAAAATACAGTGTTTTAATAACAAGATAAATATTAAACATTTTTCTTACAAAATTATATAACGTTAAACACTGGGAATTGCTCTTTTGTATTCCGATCCACAAATATGCTAAAATTGTTTGAAATTCACTTCTTTTAAGAACTCTAGGGTACAGAGTCAGGTATCAAAATAAAAATGAAAGGAAAACGACATATTTTGAATTTTGATTAACAAGTAGAGCATTTCTCAACCATTTTGTGGTTAGTCAGTATATTTATATCATTATTTCGTATACCGTAACACATTACTTTTTGAGAAGAACAAAATAAATTGAAATATCTGATGATAAACGGATTTTGGAATCTTGGGTAATAGAAAGACGAAATCCGAAATTACTTTCAGAAAAATATTTAGAATTTATACGGAGACTTATTCCAAGGATAAAAGGATTAAAGATTGTGGTCTCTTGTTATCCGATCTAAACATAGAGTAAAGAAACATATAGTAACTCTTTTGTAGCTATTTACCTTTCAGTATAATACTTGTTTTGTGGTATTCAAGTATTACTGAAAACAAAACATTTGTTATAGATCTGGCATTGGTTTAAAGTTTTATATCCTATGAGAATTTGAATTAAATAATCTCAATAGTATTTGTCCATATTTAAAGGAGCTTACCTGTTTGAACTGAGATATAAAGTCAAGAGATATGAAATTATTTCCTTTAATATTGTGATGATATGATATGACTTATAAATCTCCAAGGACATTTACAAAGGGCAATGAATGCAGAGTTAGAATTACATTTTTAGTTCTCTATAATATCATATCTGAACATTATCATAATTTCAATATAAAATAAAACATTTAATTTTATAGAGAAAACAGTAAATCAAGGAGATAAATCATTTTTCAATATAGCATGTAATTCTACATAAAGTTATTTTATTTATAAAAATACTTCTGAACATTACATTAACCTGCTTTATAACAGTTTATTTTTAAAAATGTGAATACCTGACGATGTGATTGGAACTGATTTCATCTCTGTAAACATTTTACATATTAATAACTCTGTGGTGAATAGTTTAGGAGCAATAGTTGGCACCCTTACTAGAATGTTGTTAATGTAAAGGTAACGTAGCGTTAAAATATTTATTTTATTTTATTTTCTTGGATAAAAATACAATAAATTCAATCTAACATTAGAATAACAACATAATAAAATATGGATTGGCTGGCTTCAATTAATTTGAGATGAAAGGATGCTATCAAATGCAAGAAATGAGATGTAAAGGTTTTACCAATAATCCAATCTACCAAAACTAAACATTTTTAACTGTACTGATTTCCACCTTACTAAAGTATCGAGTCTTCTGAAAAACACAGTCAAACCCTTAACGTACATCCTACTACTTGATATATCGAGAAAGAGGATTTTCAACTGTAACAACTAACTAATGTCGGGAAAACCTGAATATTCCAAATCAGTAGCATTTGCTGGACCTGATTAATTTTAATCTAGATTAAAATAAAATACCTTAATCCCCGACATTGACTCAAGAATTTTCAGTACACAGAAGTATGTATGCATCCACTAAATTTTCATTTTTACCTAGTTCCATAAATGTGTTTTTACAGTTATCTTTGGACTTTAATTTTCACTTTATGTCTTATAATGAGGTCTACTGCTTCTTTCTTATACATTACACATATATATACATATTACATACTGCCAATACCACCACACATATAGAAAGTACACAATATCAATAATATTACACATATACATAATATTATACATATACATGTACACACGTCACACATATATATACATATCAATATACTCATATACACATATATGCATACACAGCATATATTATTACACAATACATATACATACACAGACATATACATATATACATTACATACACACTACATATATTTATAGCACAATGCAACCGAACGAAGCACAACAC
>BMAW01011925.1:0-13107 GCA_019974015.1 Nephila pilipes
TCAAGCGATAACATCCTCAAATGGTAACAATTTACCTTAATGATGCCATTTGTCTACAAATACATGTACTTTTTGAATCACCCTAGTATATTCAAATTAAAAATCCTTTTGAAATTACAGAGACGTTGAAAAGATAAATCAAGAACATGAAAGCAACAAAAAAAATGTCTTCTTTTCTTGTTGAAAATTTGTGAAACAATAAACATATCTTAAGATAAAAGATGTATTTAAGGATATTTTTCTACATTTGCCAAACAAATCTTACAATTATTTTTAAATTTTTAATTTTTAATTTTCTTACTGAGAATGTTATCCTTAGCTCTTTATTACGCATTTATGTTTGGGATAGTACCTGGACTAAAATAAAAGCCGATTGCCAATTAAACTTTTCTAATATTTTCTATAAATTGTTTTAGTCAATGGAAATGTATGTACTGCATCATTTACTCTTAATGATAATAATATTCTTATTCTTAAAACTGTATTCCAAGCTCGGATAAAAATTGTGTCGTAAAGAATTGGTCATTATATTACATGTTTGATATTCTCGCATTTTTTCTGGTACCCAGTGCTCACAAACGACCTCGAATTCCTTAGTGGAAATGAAAAATAAAATTTATCTCTAAAAGTTGAGAATGAATTGAAAAAATGTAAGAATCAAATTATAAAAAGAGCAGAATATAAAACACAGTTCTAGAATTGTTTATTGCGTAAAATCACTATATTTTGCGATTACATAAAGTTTTAACATATGAATTCGTATTTTGTTTGAATGTGAAGGGGACCATTCTAGATTTCTATAAATATTCTTTTACATTAGTGATCCATAAACACACAAAGTCAGTAACTGTTCTAAATAGTTAACCAAAACATTTTTCTAAAACAACTCATTTTTAAGAAATAACTTTCAAAATAATGGTTTTTATTACCAAACCAGAGCGAAATATAATAGGTAAACAATAGGTGAATAAATAAAATTCTGGAATTTTATGGTAGAAGTAAAAACAAATTCTCCACAGAAATAAACAGTTCAAAATGATCTATTATGTTTATGTTCTCAAAATTCAGAAGTAAAATAGATTGTATTTTCGATTGTTTAGTTGAATCGGTGGTAAAGATGTCTCATTCATGAAAAGAGAAAGAAAATTAAGAAAAGAAATTTTTCTGAATTCATTCGAAATTTTAAGCATAATTTTAATTCATTCCTGAACAATTTAGGGTTTCATACAAGTTTTATGTCAAGATTAAGCTTTCTTATTGATTTCCTTCAATATTTCAACATCAGTCTTTTGAAGAGATAGAAGAAATACCATTTTCGATCAATCACACATTTATAAAGGTTAGTTCAATAATTTAAAAGATATATCTTTACATAAATATTCGCATCACGCACATATGCACACACACTCATTCAGATTATCAATTCTTCTCATTATATTTTTAACTGACAGTATTTTCTATCAATCTTGTACGTGTCATGCATATTTATAAATGTCTCTTGATGAAACTGAATGAAAAATTTGTAAACTAAACGTGAAGAAAGAAATCTACGTTTCTCTGATAAAAAACAACAACTTCTATTTAAATCAATTCTCACAAAGTAGAAAAACAGAACAAACGAAAGAAACTAACTTCTCTCAATATTCAATAATTTTACTATACATATATTTTTTGTATTATATAATTCCAATAATTACATTTTAAATTTGGCGTTATCCATGTAATTGATACTCTTGCTAAATGTATCTTTTACAGCCCCTGAAAAGTTAAAAAATTAAGCCACATTGTTTTCAAAACTTGAATATCTGTATTAAAAGGTATGTTAATTATATAATACTATGTTATGACATGTATTACTTTAAAGTATGAGCATGTCTTAACTAAATATTGTGAAAAGAAGAAAATTGTTCGGTGTTAATGATGTAGCAGAAAAACAAATTCGGTTATACTTGCCTCTATACAAAAATTATAATCCAGTATATCAATAAATCAAAGAATAATCATCCGAGAATTCTTCATCCATAAGCGAATACATACATTTCAAACGTAAAATGTTTCATAATATAACTTGTAAATCACAATTCATTTAAATCAAAGCACATAATTCTGCTTTAAGTTAATGACGATATTTTTACCTGTCTTATCTGTCAGCTTAATTATTACTGTAATTGTAATATCTAAAGTGCAACTTAAAATCAAGCACAATTAATGTAATTAAATTAAGCAATTATATCCAGAATATATTTTTTATTTTTTCTCGAATAAGGAGGATACTCTCAAAGAGTTTATGTCTCAATCTAAGATTGCTTACAACTTCTATAATCTTTCAAAGAATATGATTACCAAGACGCGATGCGAGTATACATTCAAGTATTCAGTTGGTCCGAAGCAGTAAAGCCTAATCTCACTGAATCAAATATACACTCAAGTAGACTATCGTACACATCACAATAATATCATTTAAATTACAGTAACTTATTATTCTTTCCAATTCTCACTGGTTTTTATACGACCTGATTCTATGTATTAATTCCACTTCGAAAGTTTATTTAATTTACTTCACGTTTGATATGATTGAGGAGAAATTGGTACTTAAATATAAAAGCAGAAATAAACTCCAGTGGTGTTAGTCAGAGAGAAGTATCGTGAATAGCCCATAGAATGTTACAACGTGTTGAAAAGAATGGCATAAGTAAAGATAATTTCTAAGGAGTCAAATATTAAATTTCTCCGATTAGGCGCAATTTTCCAAGTTGTAAGATGTTCGTCTTGCTTGCAATAACAAAACATGAGAGGATATTTTTCAGACAATTTCGTTATAATGTATTCTGATATTTCAGATAACTGAGAAGCCTAAATCTTTGTTATAATGAATCACATAATTGACTTTATAAATTTGCACAGCATCACAAATGAGTTGATACTGTTTGATTGTAGAATAAATGAATTAGAGAAGTACATCCAACTAACCGAGATAGTTATCACACAAAACATACAGAAGGAAAGCTTGTTGTCTGCGAATTCAATTATTTTTCTGAAATCGTGTAAGATTGTAAATGTTCCTTACATTTTACTTCAGGAAATTCATTGATTTTCCTTTATATATTCATAAAGGAATATCGCATTTGACAGCAAATCATACAGTAGGTAAAAAATGTAATAACAAGCAAAGTGAAAAATATTATAATATAAAATGAATAAAATAAAATTAACAGATTTGATGGAATTTGTTTCACGAATATGTTTCGGGGGAAAAGGTCTTAGCCTTTTGGAGGTGCATATAAAAAACAAAAAAGTTTTAAAGTTACGCAGAGAATAGATGTTAAGATGCAAATAAAGATGTTATGTTTCATTTCATGTTGCTTTTTTGTCAATTGTTATGTAAAAGCTCAATAATTTTCCGTAAACTGATCAACCCGGCTCCAATTTTGCAGCACCATGGAAAGAAATAGATAATTGTAATTTGCATGAAAATTTTGCGGGAGAGTGATGGAGAAAATTATTTTTTTGAATTATATATTTTCATATAAGAACGAAAAAGTAATAAAAGCATTAACAATTATATTCATTGCCCGAATAAATTATAATCTGATATTATATTTGGATATATCTGGCATACTGACTATTCCTCTAATACTAAACAATATAAATATTATTTTAAATAATTTGTTGATTTCTTTAACTTGAGTTTCCATATTAGATCAAGAGAGCTGATTGTATCATAATTGTTTCATTTAGATGAGATTTGTATTTATACTACGCAATATAATAACAACAAAGTTAATCTTTTTTATGTTCAATGAACAATATCAATGAATTTACTTTTCAGATTAATTCATATTGAACCAACACAAAAATTTCTGACTTAACAAATATCAGAAATTTAACATCTGCTAGAAATATGTGATTCAACCTAGAATCCTCTGAATGAATGTTTGAGACATGAGTAGAGCATTTTAAAATTTCATTCCATGTTATCGATTGGATGGAATCAAGTATAGCATAATTGTCTTTTTAAATTACGTCGTAAAACCAATACATTCAATTGTTTAATTTCGAAAAAAACTATCTTTTAAAGAGTGTAATCATGTGTTTTTATGTTTAAATGCTTAATAAAAGAAAATTAAGTGAATATTTCATAGCAAAATATATCTCAATATCTTTTAACAGTAAATGAAATTTTAGCGAATATTTCGTATTGCTTTTATATTTGTAGTTTTTCATTCATATAAATTGCACCATTAAACTTCAAAGAAGCTATTGAATCACCGTAATTCTCAAAAAAATCACTTTCAAATGTGTTAATATTGGATCACAAATGTAATTATATACCTTCATAGTAATAAGATAATGATACGTGGAAATTTGTGTTAGCAAAATGTTACGTACTAATAACTATTTATATAAGAAAATTAAATACAATTAGTTTGACATAAAATAAACATTTTTTGATTTTGTACCAAAATGGCGCGTACAAAGGAAATGTGTTTTTCAGATAAAATTTGATTCATTTCGATTCAAATATCTATTGATACTTCAATAATATCTTAAAAGAAACGCAATATAATTTTTATTCGGTTATTGAAATTAATATGAGGATTATTCAATACGTCCTTAGAAATTCCAAGTGGTAACATTATTTGTATAGAAAAGGTTTGTTTTTACGGTGCAATCATGACTAACTAGACAGTTGTTTGAGTCACTCGTATTTGTGATCATGACTTCTTCCGAGTGTCAAAATTTTGTTGCCATAATTTTTCAGTGCAATGAGATCACCTTCGTCGTCTTTAGATGAGATTATCTGGAAGCTGCCCAGTGTTATGATTATTGTTTGATTTCTGGATTATAATGATGATCGAGGTCTCACCGACGCTGACAACTCGACGCGATCGCAATCGAATTTGGAATTGCCAGCAACTGACAACCCAATCAAATCTAATTGGTTTCCTCTCAGGTAAAGGGATGGAAGCACTAAATGGAAATATTAATTGACTTTAATGATGCCCTCTATCTACAAATAAAAGTATTTTCTTAACGATTCGCTTATTTCGGCTGAGAGGGCAAACGGGATTTTTCTGTCTCTTTTTTTTCTGTGAAATAGTTTTACATTAAAATTATTAAGTGTTTTTAAAATATTATTTCATGAAAGATTTAATGAACATATAGTGTATAAAAACATTTTTTTCCACAAAAGAATAACCGCTTGTTTCAATTCAACTCCACAATCTTTTTTAAAGTAGATTTTTAAGAAAATGAGTTAGCTTTAACCCGTTCGCTCGCAGCTTATCACAGGCGATACGCTCGTGTTGGCTCTCCTGTGCCCAGCGTATCACAGGCGATACGCTCCGTGAGTGTCTTCTACGGCCCAGCGTATCAATAGAGATACGTTTGATGAGAACGTTTTATTTGATTTTTTTAATGTTACTATAAGGCTTTACAATACCGCGAAATCTATATAGATAGGTTATTTGGAGTGTTGACCTTGGTGATATGGTCTTGGATTTCACTTCTGGCTATCAGGGGGGTGGGGAGTAATTGTTCAAAACACGTGCTGCGGCGGGATGTTTGAATTTAATGACATGATTTAAAGGATGTACTCGCTTTCGGATAGCTTTTTTTCTTTCTTTCTTGCTTTTTAGAAGTTCGAAGAATAATATATGACCCTTTATGAAGGTTAAGGCTTTTAGTAGCAGATGTTCTCATTATTCGTTTCATTCGGTCGGTTTTTATTTGTAACGACAGTCATTACGAAAATAATGTATCTATCTGATAATGAGATTTTTGAAATAATGAATGAATCTGACATTAATGTTAGCAAAAATAATTCAAATCTGTACATAGACATTAAAGTATTAAAAAAAGGACTAAGATGTGCCCTTTGCTCAAACTCTTGCGTGAAGCGTCAAAATATGTGTGTAACACATGTGACGTCGGACTATGCATTGATTTTTTTTTATAAATATACCATACAGCAAAATAAGATTTATCTCTTATATCTATATATTCCATGCAATGGTACATATGAATGAAATTTATGAAATTTATGTAACATATGTAAATATATTTTGTATTTTCTTAAAATTATGATTTTTTTATGTAATTTTATGTACAAAACATTGAATTTTCAATTAAATATTTATTTTCTTTTGTATATATTAAGTTTAATGCATTTTAAATAATACATGTAAATACCAAAATATTTTAATAAATAGCCGATTTTAGAGGAATTTTTTTCACGATTTAGGCTTAATATCTAAAATCGTCTGGGCAGAGCGTGACACTCCGCGGTAAGAAGCCACAGGCCGAGCGAAGCACTTCTTTTTTCTCCTCCGGTAGCGAAAGGTTAAATAATATGTATTGAACTTTGTCTTACAACTTCCACTTTTGCTGCAATTTCAAATTAGGCCTATTGTAAAACAAAACAACAACAACAACCTATACATAATTTACAGTGCTCATTTGATACTTTAATAGCAATATTCTTTTATTTAAAAAACAGCATAAATAATGCCACTCTTTTATAAATGTTTTTTTAAAATTAATTCTAAGATTCCTCCATTTGACGTATTATTTTGTTCAAGTCTTTGTTAACATGTTACATAGCTAAGATTATAAAGACCACACGTTACATAACGAAAACCTATAAATGAATTCAATATGAATTTTCCGTTTGTTTCTTTTAGTTGTCATTCTATTAAGAAGAAAATGAGAATGTTGAAAAACTTGATTTTCATATAAAAAATCAAAGTTGAGTTGATACTAAATTTATTTCAGAAAATTAAGATCACGAATTTAATTTCAACACAATAAGTTTTTGTTTTAGTACGATTTTAAACATTTTGTTTTATTACGATTTTAATTTCATATGTAAAATAATTCCTGTTATTGTAATGATTTTATCAAAACTGTAAAAATACAGTAATAAATTTCAGAAACAATTATTTATTATATCAAATACATGTATTTTTTTTCAAACAACCATCGACTAATTTTGGTTATGTGAAAGCTATTTTACAAGAGATGATTGATTGTTTATTTACGCCGCATTTAGAAGCAACACGAGGGCTATTGGTGACGGATTCCGCAATTTGGAATCTCGTTCTAGTAATGAGCAAGACAAATGCGCCAGTACGTCTCTTTCTCCGAACTTTCATACCACACCAACAAAAGGACTTGGGAACTCAACAGATTTAGCATGCACCAGCCACTCTACATCGAACCTCTTACTCGGCAGAATGACGCCACCACAAGTTCGCCACCATCACCACTAGGCTAAACCAACAGCAGTATATTAAAACACTATTGTCATGATTGGCATTGAAATAAATATAACTCAAAAGATATCAAGAAGTGATGCACAACAACTTCATTATATAATTGTGTATGAAAGCAAGAAGTGATGCACTAATCCTTCATTATATATTTGTATTTGAAAGCAAGAAGTGATGCAACAACTTTATTACATAATTGTTTTTGGAACCTAGAAGCGATACAACAACTTCAATGTATAATTGCATTTGAAAGCTGTAACCAAAAAAATAAGTAGGTATATCAGTATACAGTTTTGCTGTAAATAAACTGCAAGCACACTTTATGATTTGAGATACTATATTGAAAATCAGGACATATCTTATCCATGAGAGTGTTTAAGATTTTTTCAGGATGTCAGATTGTCTGAGTATCATGACTATTTTCTTCATTTGAAATATTTTTATCTAGAAGGCAACGGTGTATTATACATGCTGTATTAAATGGGAGTGAAGGTATGGGAAAAGTATAATTCTGAACGTTTGCAATAATATGAAACCAGACCAATGAGAATTGGAAAAGAACATTCATAACATTGAGTAAAGTAAGCGAAACATGAAATTCTTTTTCTAAAGCATTTTGTCTTTGCCTCAGGAAACGAAAAATTAATGACAGAGCAATGAAACAAAATAAATATGAAATCGTTTCCAAGAAATAATTTGTATTCCCTGCTTAAGTAACAAAGTAGAAATGAAAACGGACTACCTCTTAGAAAGGTGATAACTCTAAATAGATTGACCGAGCTTTCGAAGACTCCTGATTATATATAAGCTGATTTTTTCCTCGATTTCCCATACATCTTTATATTTTTGCATTATATACACAAAGTTAAAAATGCCTTTTTAGGTTCATTTAGATAACTTGTTATCGATATTTTAAAATATGACAATCGCTTGAAAAACTCAAGTACATTTTCATTCAGGTATTCACAAAGGTAATAAGCATTACAATAATAAATTATTTTTCATTTGAGCCAATTTGACAGTATGTTTGTTAGGGAAGCAGCAATGTTTCCCGTACAATAATTCTATTAAATTGATGTTTCAGAAACTTATTATTACGTTTGAAAATTTATGTTTCGCTCAATACAAATTTAAATGGAAGCGCACAATTTTAGGATAAATTACAAATTTGAGTTTGATATATTTATGGTACCAGTAAAAAAAATTATTTTAATTAAATGTATCATAAACCGAAATATATCTTCGTTACCAGATTTTAAATTCTTTAAACAAAATGATACATAATTTTAAATTTATATATATATATAATTAAAAATCAATATTTAAATCATAAACAGACTAGGAAGTCATTTAAAATATTACAAAAAATTTAAACAATATGTAAAAAATCACACTTGAACCATAGAGAAAGAAAATATATAATATTAAACTATAAAAACAAACGTATAAAAAATAAATTAAAATACGAAAAAGAATTAATCGAAATCTAATTAGAATGAGACGTACTTAATAAGCGAGTTACTTTCTGAAATTTAATTGTTTTCCACAATTTATTAATTTTTTACCACAATTATCTTTTCCATAACTTCCTGTGAAACATTCACATTTTCAATAGAAAAATTAAAGTTATATATATATATATATATATATATAATACTTTCATTTAGTAGTTTAATAATATTCTTTTTTTCTATTTTGTCCCGTGATCTAATTCAAAGATAAAGAGTTCATTTTTATTACCTGAGACAATTCTAAATTACCTTTTTATTTATTAGATCACGGTTTCATAAAATTTGTTTAATCTGCTTTCTCATGGTCATAAATCTGCACACTACCATTACCATGCATTGAAAAATATACCGTCAAAACAAGAGAAAATATTGATAATTTATTGGTAAAGAGAATTACACCTTCAAACCCATATTTTGATATTTTTTTTACCAATATTATCATCAAGTGTCATCCCCTTTAACGTGATAAATCACCGCATTCAGTTGAACTTTCTAATGTGGTTTGCTGAAAAAAATAATAAGTGACGAAATATTAACCACTTTTAACTGGGCTTAAACTGTGAATCATCAAGGAATAAGTGAACAGTATCCCACTAATACCAAAAATGAAATTTCTCCTGATGGAAGCGAATTTCCATACCGTAAATGTTATATCCTTTTCAACTAAATTGATAAATCTATGCTGGTTCCAGTTGGAACTTCCTTTCTATTCAGGCAGGATCAAAGCGCTCGAAGCGATTTCAGCCGAAGCATCCGACACCGATGACGCTGATACTGTCATAATAACGAATAAAGTGAAATTTGACACGAGCCAATAATAATCTGAAACAGAATTTTCAGTCTTGTTTGATCCAAGAATACCATCCATAGAAAAAAACATTACACAGGAATTGTTAATTACCGTTGTGAAAACCAGAAATCCAACTGTGTTATCAATCGTGTCAGCCGCTGAATTAATCGCACAGTAATAGTAAAACAGTTCTTTATATTTAGTACATTTTTTGATTAACATAGATTTCTTGAAGTATTTGATAATGTATCTTAGGTCATAACAAACAGCGATGTAATAGAAAGAAAATGACAAGATTGGCACCGAAAGGAAAATAAGCCGAAAAATACAAAAAAGTGATGAAACGATATTATTAAATAATTGCTTTTGAAATTAATGTCCATAGAAATATTGAGATATTTTTTCATATAATCTAATGGTTATAAAATTGTAAGTATATACGATAACCTGAGGTAAAAGGCTGATAAGCACGATGTATTTTAACCAAGACGTTTTTTCTGACTCCAAAAGACCATCAAATTGCTGGAGCATCCTCGTTATTTTCTTCATTTGTGTCATTTTCTTAAGAAAAACACAGCGGTGTACTGTGCTCGTAACGTTAAATGTAATCAAAGATAAGGAAGAAAGGTAGTTTGGCGAGTAAGACATCATATAAGACGGTACTATTGAGAATTGGAAAATAACAATAAGAACGTTTAGAAAAATGAAAAACAAGTCGAATATTCTTCTATTGCAATTTGTCTTAGACTCAGAAATCGGGTAATAAGTTGCACAGTAAATGAACAATGGGAATATGTAATTGTAAGGAGACATTACTTCCATTACCACACTACAGTGCAATTAAGAAATAATAAGGAATATACGAAAAGCTGATTAACTGAACTTCATTGCAGAAAATCGTTATATAAAAGCTGATTCCTTCGATTTTCGATACATCTTTGACCTTTTTTGATTATTTACGACAAATATAAAAGATATTAAATGCGTTTAAAAAACTGACGAAAAATTAACAATACATAGTAATCGCTCGAAAGAATACAAGAGCAGATTCAATAAGGTATTTGCAAGCGTTTTAATAAGGTAAGCTAATATTCGACCTGTCATTTATGTCACGATTGTGCTGTTATAACAAAAGGAGCTTTTACTCTATGAAACATTAATATTTTCTTTTAGAAAATCTTTCGATCGGCAATTTAAGCAAATGTTTTACTTTATTTTTTGAGAAAACGAAATTAAAAATAACTCAAACATCTTTCCTAAAATTTAATATTAAAAAGAATTTTTAAATATGATGCAAGAATCAAAGTAAAAAATATCAAGATAAGGATATCAGGATATGAAATTTATCAGGATCGAGAATTATTTAATCTAATCTACCTCTTTTCGAAGCACAGTAATATTACATGTTTCATATGGATGATAATCGTTATAATTGTTTTCTCATATGTTTTAAGGATGCCGAGGGATAACAACAAATTCATGAACTGGCATTTTACGTAGTTTTTAATGGAAAGCTAAATCTAAGCATACTATTTAATTTTAAAAGATTTTCTTGAACTGAAAAAAAGATTACATTCTAACACATTTACGTTCTATGTAAACTGACAAAGAAAATCCGTGAGACGCATTTTAAGCTTCCAATACACAAACTAAATAACTGTGTAACTAAATAAAAAGTCCCATCAATTCATATGCTAAATACCTCACAATAATTGGATGGAGCTATTATTTGAAAACATACAATCATTATATGGGATATTTTATATGATTCTATTATCTATATATGCAACCTGCAACCATGCAAGTTCATTTAATCACATATTCCAAAGAAATAAAAAGGAACGCAATATATATTAACAAAAATGTATTTTAAAATTTTCCCTTCAAGTTTCTGGACACGGATCACGAAATTGATGAATCTGAACATAAACATTACATGAACCTGAATAATTCCATCTAGTACTTATACCAGTATTCCCTAAAACGTAAATCCCTCTAATTTTTCCTAATGCGTTGCGCAATGTAACATGCTAAGACCCCATTGACAAAAGAAGATTTTCGACCCGTTTTGAAAGCTTGGAAGATTTATTAGAATTTGTACTGATCCGAGAATTTCTCCTTTAAAGCTATTTTTACAGTTGTGTAATATTCGTTGAAAATGTCTAGTTTTCTAAACCAGTATCTATATGGTATTTCATAGTGTTTAAAAAGAAACCTTCTTATACCATTTCTTAAAAAAAAAGGAATCCTTCAGAGCTTTTCTTGCTATTTTTACTGAGTATTTATAAAGAACACAATACAAAATGCTTGATTGATTACTAAAATGAGCAATAAATCTTTTCGATACGTTGTGAATATATCAGGGGAGGTATTGTAAATCTATTACAACATTCTTTGTTTATAACACCAAAATTGAAATTCCTACGTTTCCCCCCCCCTAGTATTTAGCTGCTTGTACATTAGAACATTTGCTATTATTAAACATGCGCTGCACGAATTTAATACAATTAATAAATAATATGAATAGCGGTCAGAGATGCAAGATAAAATTATATCTTTCAACATACTGAAAAAAGAATAAAGGATAGAATTTCTGGGAATGGAAAGTAGGAATAATTAAGCTGTGAAGTAATACTTTAAAAAAAGAAGCTTTATCCCCACTTCTGGTCTTCAGTAATGAACTGTGAAGGGCTGACTGTGAAGGATTTAAAAAATTCATTGGAATTGAAGGTTCGTCTTTACGGACTGTTCATACATCCAAATCTGGAGTACTTAGTAGCCACTCCAGATGATTCAGTTGACGATGATGGAATTGAGGTTAAATGCCCAGCCTGTTGTCAAAGTATATCTCCCGAACAAGCAATAATCGCAAAAAAATTCTCTTCTGGAATTCGATAGATTTCGAAAGAGGGTTATAAATAAAATATTTAAAATCTGTATAAAATTTTACTGTGATATAATATTGTAAGTAGAAAGCAAACACAGAGATTTTGAAGGAATTGCAACATGTAATTATTTTCTTTTATCATCATTTACATGTGTTTGTATCTTATCATCAAATAGCCATGGGAAAATGTTATTTAAATATATTTGTTTTGAATGTGTATATATTTATTATCTTTGGCCGGGGTATCCTAGTGGATAAGGTAGCACACTCGTGGCCGGCCGTTTTGATAGAGTCGTGGGTTCGAGCCTTAATGCCACTAAACACCCGCCGTGTAATCATTGGGGTGACGTGGAAGTTAAGAGAGGGTTGTCAGCTCAGACATCGTCCTCGTCACTTGATTCAGGTTCAAAATAACGAGTATTCATCACCAATAGCCTATGTTGCTTCTATTGCGACGTCAACAAAACCAAACAAACACGAAATTATTATTGTACATCGTAACTTATATTCCATTTGAAAACCAAAAGTAACAAATTTATTTTGATTGACACAACTAAATATTATTATTCAAGAGATTTCCCATAAAACATTTTTATTTTATTTATGTAGAAAGATTTTGAGACTAGCACTAGCAAATATATTTTAAAA
>BMAW01011929.1:0-21014 GCA_019974015.1 Nephila pilipes
AATGAAACAAAGAACCTACAACACGAAAAACACCGAAATATTACTATATCAATAATATATTTGTATACATAATAGATATAATACTGTAAATTAAATAAAGCAAAAATCTGAAAAATAATGTAATAAAAGAATAACAGTTTATATTCAAATGCTTTTGGATAAGGCCTTTCTAAGGCCATAAGATGTACGCTTAACATCAACTTCAAACATTTTCAAGCAATAATTTTATCATGAGGTGATTAAGATATTATTTTATAAAACTGTTTAGTTCATGTAGTGCAACATGAAAAGAAATGAAAAGTTTACAGAGACAATTGAGTAACGTCAAATGGGTGGGGGTAAATATACTTCCCACCAAAAATGATCTTAAAAAATCAAGTTATTTTTTGTTTACTGAACTAAATGAATTTCTCCCTTACTCTCTTTTCTTAGTTCTACTTCAGTACAAAAAATACTTTTATATGTTTTTTATTACTAGAAGTAAATACCTCTATAAAGGGTAAAATATATTCGTATATTCGTTTCTTCTATGCATGAAAGCATTGAAGATAATTTTAAAATGTTCGTCGTATATTTTTTATTGAATTGTGAATGGTATGAAAAGTATGTTACTGTTATCCTGAAGAATAAGGATAGCCAAATTTGAATGAAAACAGTAAAAAAAGAAGTCATTAAAATCTTCAATATGTTGTGGATTCTACTTTTAATATTTGAATCAATCTGATTTGTTCCGTTCTAATATTAATGTAGAAAGTATTAGAATTTTTTCTGATTAAAGGTATATAAGACAACGATTACATTCTTTTTTTCTATATTTTTAAGAGCAAACTTGAAAACCCCATATATTCTTAGGTAAGTGACGCAATAACTGTAAAGAAAATTTTCCATTTGGAACATTCCATGCATGCTCATATTAAGCATCTCATACTTTGTATCTCTCTATTTACGAAATTTCCAAATAAATCTGTTAAAAATCACAGAATGATTTTATTACACTGTGAATTTGGATTATACTGTGACTACATCCTGTTACCCGTCTTGTCTGCCATCTTAAACTTTAATCTCAAACCCAAAATTTCAACTTAATTTCAAGCACTGGTTAAGTGAATAAAATTGTGAAATACATGTTAATTATATATTTATTTAATCTTCATATATATGGGTATTCTATCAACCAATTAACTTCCTTTATCTACAAAATTTAATAAGTTATATAATCTATCAAAGAATAAGCTTGTCAAAATAAGAAAGCGAGAATCTACTATGATCGCTCAGAAAGCGTTGAGACCTAATCTCACCAAATACACTGTTCACGACAAAATACTTAAGAGTATATCACACCAATACTTTTCTTTTTACCGTAATCATAATTATCTTCAATTTAATTTTCTGTCGCTTTTATACAACTTGATTATATACATTCGCTTCCAAAGTTTATTTAATTTGCATTACGTTCTGTTTGATAGGGAAGAAGCTTGGAACTTAAATATGAAATCAAAAGGAAATCCCAAGTGTTAAATCAAGGGAAATAATGCTTGAATAACTCATGTTCAGAAACTTCTTAAAGTATTCTAATTCTTATTTAAGTGTTGAATACTTTGCTAACACTTAAATAAGAGTACAGTAACCATACCTCCTACAAAGGATGAACCAGAAAATATCATTAAAAATATTAATTCTAGGATGGTGAGACTCACTAGTTTTATGAGAAGAATTTTCACACAGTGTGTTGTAGAAATTGTGAGATTTAGATGCTATTATTTATTCTGAATCTACTTTTAACGTAGTACTTCAAACTAATTAACATTAAGTTCAGAAGAGAGGTCAGCTATCTCCTAGTGTTTTACCTCAGAACAGAAATGTACACATAATATATATCCCAAAAATAAGAGTTTAGGCAAATATTTAGTGAACATTGCATGCAGGGATTACAATAAATTTAATCTGGATCGACCATATAAGTAAGTTTACTATCCATAAGTTATATGCAAATAATAAACTTACTTACAGCACTACAGAAATCTTCCTCTTTCAAATTATCCATAAATTGAAGTAGCAAGATTTTTGAAGTGCTGCTAGATTTAATTTAATATTGGACACTATTTTCTTCTATAAGAATATTAAGAATCTAATGGTCTCTGGAAATGTTCTAATGGCGTTTTCTACATTTCGGAGATGTTATTTTGAAGATACTTATTCCAATGGGGCAAGACTTCCATACATTTATTTAGATAACTATGAAAAGAGGACAATTCTCTTGTTAGAAGTTTTATGAAGAATAAATTTAATTTATAGAACAATAAAGCAATAGATGCATTTCTGAAATATCTGGTTCAATAGATGACAACGGAATTCAGAGAAAAATAAATTTTAAATTTATTGATGGGGGCTAATCTAAAGTTAACGAGTACACTTAGAACAATGTTCAGTTACTTTATAACAAGTTGTAAGTCGTAAAAAATACAGTGTAGATTAACATTTTTTAGAAATTAAATGTAGAAGCCCTTGGTTAATTTTATTGTATAATTCTGAAATTTTAACCATTTAACTTTCTATATTTTTCTCATTGTAATGCCTATTAAAATGAGTATTATTATACATATTTCGGGTTTTCTAAGAATATGGCACTGGCTCCAAATAAAGTATTTTCTCTTATTTAAAATATATGATTCACGAGACTATTTTAAAATAGAAATGTTTATTAACTATGAACTAATATTTCAAAATCAATTATTCTTAAGATATTCTGTGACAAGTGTTAAATATAGATGTATTTTTTTTAAAAAAAGTATTCTATAGACAACAATATTTTGATATGATGATTTCTAAAATCCTTTAGTCGATAGCAAATGTTTAATACAATTTAATAACCATTTTTTTCTTAAAAAATATTTCGAAATACTGCTTTTCATCTAATTATGATTGAGCAACTACGAAACAGCGTTTGAAATTTTTCAAGGCTTAATAAGAAAGAAAAACCATATAAACCTTTCAATGTCTACCTTGCAGATACAATACTTTTTATACATACTGAACGGTTAGAAAAGTACTTATTTGTTTCAAAATACCTCACATTTAATCTTCATGTACATCATATTTGTGGTTTAATTAAACTTTTCGTTTCCAACATTTTTATTATTTTTAATCTCTTTGGAATAATTGAAGTGTTGTAATAAACATTAATACTTTGTTTCAAAATAATATACATTTTAGTGTTTGTAAGAATCGTTTTCGTTTAAGTTTTTAAATCCTATTACATTAGCTTAGTACTTATCTTGTTTTAGAACTTGTTTCTAGCTGTAATTAGTTACGTTTTGTGTCAAGAGTTAATATTTAGAGAGGTTGGAATGGAATACTTTAATACAAAAGTAATTTGCTTTGAAAAGAAAAGAAACCAAAATTAAAATATATATTTGTATTGTAATAAATTTGATAGCTCTTTAGTTTTCCTTTTTGTATAGTGAAATAATGGATGAACGGATGTTTAAAACTGAATTTGAATCAGAAAACAATCATAAATTTAGTTTTTATAGCCTATTAAATATATTTTCTTCTCTCAATAGGCTTATATTCAACAAAAACTGTATTTTTTTAAACTACTTTAATAATTATACGTAATTACATTATTGGAAAAGTTAAAATGTAAAGAAAATTTTTTTAATTACACAGCATCATTATTTACTTCAAAAGGGTTAATTTGAATATTGGTTTTAATATTACTTTAAGTTTTACTCACCTTCATTTACTTAAATTCTTACTAATTAGTATCCTGCATAAATGTTCAGCTCTAGAATATTTGATTTGAAGTATTGAGCAAGAACTTTTGATGCATTCGCCTGTCCTCCATGAATCTTATCAAATTTCAAATAATTGGGTAATTAAGATATTAAAATGCTTCAAGTTTTGAATTTGCATTTATTTTGATGTTTAAAATTATGCGAGAATTCACTGATTCCACAGAAACATTATTTATGAGAAATTGAAAAGCTGAATGCCAGGATATTGGGTATGAAAACTGTACAAAAATGTGCCACACCATTGAGAAAAATCTCCTAAATTTGCGGTTTTCACAGAAATTTTTCGGAATATTTAAAAAAAACTTCCGATTTTTCTTAATGATTACACTTTTCTTAACCTACTCAAACCCAAGGTCAACTTCGAACCATAAATTTTAGAATAATTTGTATCAATTGGTTCCAAATACATGAAAAAGTACTGAAAAAATGTTAAAAAAATTATTTTAATTTTTATTTTTCAGAAATTAAGTGTCTCCTGGAGGAGACATTGGGACAAAGTGACATCATAATGTTAATTTAAAATATTTCTTTAATCTTAATTTAATGAGTAATTAATAATAATTAGCATAATGTAAAATTTGAATCACAAAATATTCCTGTCCAAACTGTTTGCAGAAGAATCCTAATTTCCAAAATTTATCATTCGTTTTTTCTCTCTCTCTTTATCTTATACTATTAAATAATTTCTCAATTTTAAGTTGTTTCTTATTGAAAACTATGGATTTCCAAAAAATGTTGTCTGAGAGTACGGGAGTTACAGTTTTTTCTGCCCAATACATTCGAATTCTGGGAAATTTTAAATTAGACATAATTACAGTGATCACTAATTATTGTTCGATTCCTTTTTTGACAGATACAGATTCTTTCCTGTATCCTTTAAATATCTACACTTGGTGAATTCAGTTAGCAATTAAAGAATATCGTTCCGAACTGAAATAAATTCCATAATTATAGTTTCAAATCGATTGATTTTGATAGCCATGGACCCATTTTATCCTACAGGTGAGACTGCGTTCTAAATCAGAAAAAGGAAGTTTTGAGTAAGAAATTAATAATGTTATATATAAACAGTCAAAGTGAATTCAACAGTAGGTTTAATAGTTTTTTATTACGCAATTAATAAAAATAAATATGAACATTTAGCAATGCGCAAGCGTATAATTTTCTTTCTCTCTGAAACCACCTTTTTTACTTTACCATAAATAAGATGCGAATGGAAAATGTCCACTAAAAATTCTGGGTACAAATGATGACTTTTATTCAACTTGGTGGCATTTTTTGAAAGTGTTGTTCAGTGTCTCCTACAAACGACGCTGGGACTGAGGAAGTTAAAGTCTACTGAATACGTAGTACTGCTAATTTTTATGTTGTAACATGTGGTCGCTCTCTACATAGTGAACACATTTATTTTTCTCATAAGCCCTTTTAATTTTTAATATAACATAGTATTTGTATGAAAATAAAAAAAATTAAATTATAAAATTCAGGATTTTTATAATTTTACTTAACTTAAAATTTCAAATTAACCTTTTGAGTACGGCTGGCCGATCTACAGGCCAAAAGGAATATACCCTTAAAAGCCGGCGCAGACCGATGTAGCGGCCAAGCCGTGCTTTCCCCTGTAAACAGCTTTCGAATCAGCATGAGGCCTATTATAGCCCCGGAACATCATCTGCTTGACCGGTTTCTTTTGTATTCAGAAGGAAGGGGGTGTGGAGTTTCCTCTTTCACCCTTACCTAAAAATCCCTCTTTTTTTCCTTCATACTCAAATTCTCACTAGCGGTGAGTGCATACTTATTTTTGTAAGTGATTTTGTCATCTCGATTACTTAATCATTTCATTTTAAATTAATTTGATTTTTTTTAAAAAAAAATGCCTAAACGTAAAAGAGAACTTACCACGGAAGAGATTCAGAATATTTTAGCTGATTTAGAGACAAAATTTTTGATGATTCTGATTCTGATTGTGAGTTAGAAAATGAGGAAGATGATTTAGATCAATCTTTAAATTTGAGTCGAGAGGTTGAAGATGAGGTTGTCTCCGAAGAACAAAATAAAAAAATCTGGAACGACCCACAAATAACCCATAAAGCGACAATTTTACCTTTTACAGGAAATAATGTGATAAAAGGAGCCGCTGTAATGAAATTATTGGATTAATATGTTGAACTTAAACAATATTTAAATATTTGGAAATAAATTTTTAATTTCTAGTTCCACTTTATTATTAAAAGGTTCCACTTTACTTTATTATTCAAATAATAATATATATAAATATTACTAAGAAATATATGTTACACAAAAATTTTATTTCCAAAGTTTATTCAAAAAAGTGTTATAACTTTAAGTGGTGATTTTTTTTTATGATTTTTATTTTATTTTTTTCATTCTAAAGAATATAATTACATATTTTCATAATGAATGTTTTTTTACTAATACACGTATTGCTATGCATTTTGCAGATTTAAAAATGCCTCAGTTCTACATTTTTATTAACTTTTATACCTGTAAAACTACTTAAAATATATTTGTGGAGAATTTGAAGCAATTTTTGCATTCTGTTTTTGATGAAAATTTGTGCATAATTACACAATGTATTGCTGTACAGAAGCATATTTTTATTGTTATCTTAAGTTATGCTTATTGAAAAACAGTTTTTAAGAATTTTATATCGAAACATCAAAAAAAAAAAAAAAAAAAAAAAAAAAAAACCACTTTTTTTTAATCGTGTATAAACAACAAAAAAAGAAAAAAATATTTGCAACAAAAAAAAATTACAAAAATATTTGTTATAGATTTTTAAAACTGTACATTGTAGTCTTTCGAATTTATAAAAGCAAGAAACTATTTCCGACATTTTTTTATTATGACAATTGATGTATAAAAGTTGAGTCTTCGAAACAAAAACTATTAATTCCGATATTTTTTCTTTCAAATTTGTAGGAGACGAATATTACAAATTCTTTAGCATAAGAAAAATTCCCCGATTTATACAAAAACCTTAGAAGCAAGAATAAAATTTTTGCTTTTGTTATATATTATACTTTAAAAGTTCTACAGTGTTGGATTTCCTGATTTTTCGAAACTTAAAAGAAGTTTTTTTTTTAAAAAAAAAATATAATAAGTTTCTTTAATAATAATAATTACGATAAAATTTGCAAAATACTCTAAATTATATTTGAAAAATAAATGTAATCAGAATCTAACAGATAATTACATTGAAATAAAAAAAATTTGTTCGTTTTCTTTTTTTTTCTCGCCTATTTATTCATGAGTCACACTTTTTATGTACGATAGTACAAAGAAAGGAATGTTCGGGTGCGTTCGTTTGAAACTCTGAATAGAGAATCAAATAGCTCTTGTAAATGAGCATGAAAAACAAGTTGTAAAAGCTTTCATATCGACAAAGAATGCTTCTCCCTCTTGATTATTGTTGATTCTTTCAGGTTTTGGTCATTATTGATTATCATATGCCTTTTTGGTGTAATAAAACTTAGAAATGCACATCTGCCTTCTTGTAAATCTTCAAGGTTGCTTTCATGTAGCCGGAAAACTATTCTTCCGTGGTTCTTCCTCTTATTGCCGTAATAAAGCTTTAGAAAGTGATTTCCTTTTCTGTTACATTGTCGGACATAGGATAACTAGAAACTATGCCGACGAACTTAAAAGAAGGCCTTCTACTTTGTGAACGTTATCGGGAAACTGAAAATAACCGTTCAGTGAACTGATATTGTGTTAGATTTTGAGAGATAATGTAAAAAGGACCCAGTCACTTAGGGGACTGTCCAGACGAAGTGGGGGGGAGGGAAAAAACGATATTTGAAGCTAAAGTTTTCCTTCGTTTTGAAGAAAGTAAAGAAAAATTGTTGTCAGTTTTTTCTAAACCGATTGAGGAGTCTGTGCGTTGAGAAAGAAAGGTTTTTGTAATTATTTTGAATGTTGATCGAAAGAGTTGTCTTCGTAGGAATGTATTGGCTTTGGCTCTATCATATGCACAAAATCACACACAAAAATCAGTTTATTATCGCACAAAAATCAGAGCAGTAATCTTAGAATTAAAACAATATTATGCAATTCTTTTGAAATTTTAAATAAAAAGTAAGAATTATCTAAAGGTTAAAAATATAACTTTTTGTACGAAAAGTGAAAAAAAGGTAAGAAGCTCCAGTATGTTGTCATTACTTGCAAAACAATTAAGTACAAATAAGAATCATATATTCCTTTTATATAAACAAGATTACCGAGATATATGAAGCTCCTCGGCAACTTAAAAATGTTTGCAGTCATAATATTTTGTCTTCGATATCAGCTTATTGTTTGCGTTTTACTAGAAGTATTCTAAAAATTCAAAGCATTTCCTCTTTTTTACTAATTGAAACATTTATTACTATTGGGAAAAAAATAATTTTAAATTTCTTATGTGCATTTAAAGAATTTATTTTTAGGAACACGTAGGTAAACTGATAAATTATTAATATTTCATTTACAAGTAACATAAGGGACAAAGTAATAAGACGGTCCTCGTAATTTAAACAAGTAACGAGAACGATAGCCGAGCTAGAGCGTCCACTTCTAATTTCCACACCGCGGTAACGTAAGGATTTTGATTTAATGCGTATCAGCTCTGCTACATGTTGGAACACCTAATCGTCACCTTTTGTTTGACCTAACCGTCAAAACATGTGGAAACTACAATGTGGCACTATTTAACAAAGGCCAACATTTATAGCCTTAGGATACTCACATTCTAGAGCATAATGCGAAACACCTTTTTTTTAATGGTTTTGCTTTTTATTCATCTCATTTATTTGCCATAGTGAATATTTTATCATAATTTTCAGCATATATAGGAAGAATTAGATCAAAGAAAAATAAAGTTTTCATTTTTGAAAAAAGCTTGTTAATAAAATTTAGACTTAATCTTAGGATTCATTCAATATTATAAATATTAATGTATCACAGTATAATGGATTATGGAACAATAAAAAATGACAATTATGCATCAAATGTATCATTCCTTCATGGAAGATATATAAGAAAATTCTTAAGAGTGTTTAAATTTTTAAGATTTCTCTGGCATGTTCTAAAAGAGAAAAACAATTATAAATTAAGTAATAATGAAGTTTCCAAAAGAGCATAGTTTATTTATGATGATATGTCTATTGTTATACAAATGCTGTGAATACTAATAAGAGCTTTTAAACTTACTTCATTATCGATTTGAGAAAGTCTGAATTTTACATTATAACATCAAGAGACAGGATCAGCAATTTTGCTTTTTATTTTATTTTGTATTACTGATTATAATTACGTGCAATTTATGAAGTATCATATTATTTTCTTCTTATTTCTAATTTGATTATTTTAAGTTTTAACACCAGGTGTGTATCAAATTTCTGCATTTAAAAGAATTAAAAATAAATTTAAAATATTTTATATCTATTTTAAAAAAATTTACTGAAAATCAAAATATAAATAAATTTTATTTGAATAATATCAATTAAATTTGGTTAGTTTATTGTGTGTACCTTTGTCTACAATGAAATAAGCGTTTCATTTTTTTTGCAATGTTTTATATTTTCATCATTGTTTTGTGCTATTTCTCTCAATGCTCTTAATAATATTGAAAAAGGAAATCTAGGTGAAAAGCAGCTTAAATTGTTAGGAAATAATTTCTTTTTTAAAAAAATAAAATAAATAAATTTCTCAAATTTTCTTGTACTGAAATCGTAATTGAGATCTCCAAGAAAATATGTTTCCCTAAGAAAGGGAGACTCTTTGTATTTAGGGACTTTCTAAGCCGCGAACATCCCCATTGACTGCGGACAGCAGCAATTATCTTGCTTCTTTTGTATGCCTATGTATGGTGCCATCCATGAGCGATAAAATAGGGGGAAGTAAACATCGCCTAAGGCGCCGTCTTTAAGGGCCTTTTCCTCACAAAACCCGCCGTCTTCAAAAGGTTAATACTATGTTCCACATGTGGAATATAATCTTAAGATATTCATTTTACTTTTTCAACGTTATAAATACAGTAGAATTTATGTAAGATGTACATAAATTAAGTACTCGATTAATGATTGTAAATACAGTTAATCACTTAAACTAGATATAAACTAAGATCATATTTCCTCATCGAAGAAAACTGAGTTACCTGAACTTAAAAACGAGAAATTCTAGTATTAGCTATATGTGAATAAATTGTCTCGATAATGTTAAATAAACGTTACTTAGTAATTATATTATATATTTTCATGTATTCAATTGTCTCTACGGATGGAAACATTTCGGTGAAGCAAAAATATGGCTTTCGACTTATGCGAAGTAAAAAGATTATTTGGTTACTTTTCCGTATATACAATGTATATGGATGCACAATAACTCGATTTTCAATGAACTACTGTGTTTAAAACATCAGTGATACTGTAGCAAATTCCATGAAAAACAGTGTAGCAAATAAATACAAATATAGTTCTGTAAATATTTTTTTTTCATATTTTTACGAGACGAATAAATTATGAACAGGAGAATAAGTAATAATTCTCGAAGCACTGCACATGTCAAACTTGTCAGTTTCCAGGTTTCTACGATTACTTAATTTTTTATTATATCGAACACGACACAACTTGTCAAAGAAATGTTAAATCTTTTGGCCCAAGAAGAAGATGAATGTTTTAGTTACCTGGAAAGAGTATTGATGAATCTCTTGGTTCTATCAACTTGATCCAGACACCAAAAGGAGGTGCAAGGAATTGATGTACACCGGCTGATCCCCTCTTCCCCCAAATAGGGTTTAAAGTACAGAAATTTGCAGGGAAGGACAGGTTGTGAGTTATTTTAAGAGTGTCGGGGAGTCATTTCACCAGATTACTTTGAAATATTTCACACTATCATTAGGGTATGTTTCTGCCCATTGGTGATCAAACTGTCTGAAGCTCTGATCAAGAATCAACTCAGTATGATCACCAAAGGCCTCTGCTTTATTCCTGATTATGTATTTGCTCTCTCATCTCGAGATGCAGCTGAGGAATCAAATCGATGTGGTTTTCAAATTCTGCCACATCCACACTATTCTTATAATCTTGCCTCAAAGCAACTTTTTTCTTCTTTTTAGAACTCAAAACTCCGTTGTGGGTTTGGAAATATTACAAAAAAAAAAGGTGTAATTCAAAAGATGGAACAATAGTTTTCAATTCGATCTCCTTAGTTCTACCTTGACGGCCAATGGGAAGTCAAGAAACATTTGGTGAAACATATATCACTGATCAGTGTCTGTGTAGACATGTCGTAAGACTTAAAAAAATTACGTTTTTGTCTCGTTTATTTTTAATAACAATCAAGTCTTTATGATATCCCATAGTACGCATTTCTTTCAATTGGAAATGTATATTACGTATCATCAAATTGCGAAGAGTCTCTGTCATTGAATTCGATTAAATGTATTGTAACAAGTCATTGGAAAACTAGTCTTATTCAATTTAAATGGAGTTTTGAAATTAATCCTAATTAAAAATTATCAGGATCTATTTAAAGTATCATCAAGAGCAGCAACTAAATGGTAATGTCATTAGAAGGTTTATTAGTGTCTCAAGTCTTTAAATGATTTTATTGAAATTGAGCATGTAATGACTCATTAAATGAACTGGCCAACTGAAAAGCAACTCATGGTAATGAATTTACGAATGAGTTGCTCCACATGATGATGGGCCTGATAATTTTCAATTGCGATCAACTGACGATATCAACATTAATTACGCGCCCAATATTCATGACATGTCGGAGGAGATCTAGATCCATGATTTGCACCAGTCAACTTAATTTCACAAAATTTATTATTTATTGATGAATAGACCAATGTGATTATTTGCTAATGACTGGATTCAAACCAACGGCTGTACCTTTACGTCTTTAGCAAAGAGCACTGTGATCCTAACCTCTGATGTTAAGTGTACTGATTTGCCATTAGAAATGGTAACGATTAGCGAAAAAAAATGTAAATTGCATTTTTAATGGTAACTATTATATTGTATGTTTTATTTTAAAAAAATCCTAAATGCAATGAAAAGTGATTAGTGTAATATGTTCAGTTTTTATTGAAGCATGAGCGGAACTGAATGCATGAATATTGAAACTTATGGTAAATATCGTTAAGTAAGTAACTTTGACCAAAAATTTCTAATTTTAAGTTTTTAAATGATTCACACATACATTTGTGTTATACAGTGATGCAAGTCATTTAACCGAGACTGGAAAAGTGTTGTTTCATAAGCAATATTATGACTTCATCTATGCTACATCTGTTTATATATATATATATATATATATATATATATATATATGTAGGATTGGATATGTGTACTGTCGTATCATCCCCTCCCTTTTACGTCGAGTGGAGCAACCCAAACTGACGTCACACCCCGTCAATAGTGCCCTGGTCGTGGAAAATCACTCGAACAGACGCCGACGGACAATAACCATTAGACGCAGGAGAAAGACGTTCTCCTTGGTGTTTAACATATATCTTTTTAATATTTCATTTTTCATTGTGTTCAATAAATCATTTATCATCCAAAGGTTGTAGTCATTTTTCCATATAACATATATGTATGAGACATATTCTACTTTTGTGGCAATAAGTATTCTTTGACGAACTATTGTTTCCTTTTTTTTTTTTTTTTCAATTTTCTGTTTGTTTTCTTCTGATTGATCATCCCTTAGTTGTGGAAAAAGAAGTTCCTCTTGCAGAGAAGAAACATATTTCCACAGTCCGGCGGAAGAAACATCTTTCATTCACTTCAATCATTTCAACAAGGAGTATTGGTGAGTAAAGAGTTATATTTCAGTCGAAATTGATTTCTAAGGGAAATTAAGGGCAAAAAGAAATGTAGAAAAAATAAAATATGGAATTTAATACTCTTTTATTTTGTTATTTTCAAACATTTTATAGTGTTTGAAAAATATTTGTAGAGCATAGGATTTCTGTGCACTTAATTATGACATTTTAATCATTTTATTGAACTATAAAAGGGTTTTTTACTTTAGACAAGAAGTTTTTCTTTCTCTTTGAGTTGAATATGCTCATGAATTTTTAGATGTATTTGCATTTGGGACCATTTTTTAAAAATAATATTTTATAAATATACAAAATATTTTACGCCTTATATATAGAACAATACGCAAAATATAGTGAAATAAATTTTTTCATGATAACGCTGCATATTTTCATTGAAAAAATTATAGAACTTTGTAGTTATGGAGATTTTAACTTTTTTTGCCATTTTTTCATATAAAAATATTAATTAAAATTTAAGTATTTCTTAGAGAAAAAAATATTTTTGGTTCACTATATGCATCAGTACTTTTTATAGGAGCATAAATATTTTGGAACTATATTGCATAATAGTTTTCTTCAAATTAGTACATAAATACAAATATATTTCACAAATCATGTCCTTATTCAATAAAGACGGAAGAAACCTTTTTGAGAAAAAAATAATTACTTGTATAATTTAAGAACAAAAGAAGAAATATTATTATTAGGCACAGAAAAGAAAATCTAAGCACTATTTATAATTTAAAAAAGATATATATCATAGAAACTATATGAGTCTCATATATGTTATTCCCCAATTCCTTCCATGTCCAGGTACCCTTAAGTGTGAAAGTTTCCATTCCATGAGTTTCGAATTCTTTCAACCAGAAAATTAAATATTGAACAAGAATTTAAGGTCAAGTTATTTACAACATTTTTTTTTGTATAAAATAGATTCTTATAATAATTTTTACATGAAACTGAATAACTTGTCAGAAGTTTCTGGTTTAATACTTTTTATGGTTCATTTCCTTGTTTTATGTTAATTGTGGTATACATGAAGATGCAGAATAAGATACTCAATGTCATGAAAAAGTAAGTTTAATAATAAACAAATAAAATTTAAAAAGTTCTATGCAAAGTTTCTTTTTCTTCCAAAGAATAGATCTTTCCATCGAAGGTGCGCTTATTTTATAATTATTACTAAATTACTGCATTAAATATAAGAATTAGAGTAAACGATGAAATATCGAGAAATATACAAAAGTAAACTTTTCCGTTATTAAAATTAAAGGAAACGATAAATTATTAAATTGAATGTATTAAAGTTAAATCTTATTCAAATAAATGCAAATGATAAATTATTTAATTCAATTTATTTAAACTAAATGTAATTAAAACCAAAGCATAAGATAATAAATTGAAAAGTGATTTGGTACACCAAAAATGATCCACTTAAAACAATAGCCCTTTAGCTGAATAAAAAAAATGGTTGCCTCACAGCTCAAAAAAAATGGTTGCTCACAGCTGTCTTAAAATTCTGAATAGTGTTATTCATTTTCAGTCGTATTTTGTTTCCATTTTACATATGATTTAAGACAATACATAAATTAATAAGCAAATAAAATACTTAATTTTTATATTTATTTCATTTCAATCCAATAAAAATATAGAGGAAAATTTAAAACTAGTTATTTTTTTTTTAATTTAGTTCATTAGTGGTGAAAGCAGACATCAGACATATATTACATATATTTTATTTTAATCCAATAAAAATATAGAGGAAAATTTAAAACTAGTTATTTTTTTAATTCAGTTCATTAGTGGTGAAAGCAGACATCAGACATATATTACATATATTTTATTTCAATCGAATAAAAATTTCAGGAGAAATTTATTATGATGTATTTTTGAAAATTAAGTTCGTTTCTAGTAAAGCAGACAGAAGAAATATACTCAAAAGCAAGATAATTTTTTGAAAATTGATCAGATACCATATTTTTGGGTTAACTAAAATAATAGATCCTTCGGTGGCTAAAATAAGATAAATGCACTATCATACGCTCCACAAATTCTTCAGTGCAAAGACATTTAGCAGTAATCCTGTTATTAAAATATTTGTTAAATTATTCAATTCAAATTTTGTAGAATTAAAGCAAACTATAAAATATTAAATTGATTATATTTTATGCTAATTGTAATTATTGATGCCATTAAGTGTGCTGATATAAGATAATTCTTTTAATATCAATCTATTCGGAACTTTAATAATTCAATAAAGCAATTACATTGCAGATTGTTACTATTGTGCCTCTGTTGAAATACTTAATCACACTAAATATTATGATCTGGAAGTCAGAAACCATACCAGATGAACCAAATTTCTCACTTTATTTTGAAAAGTATATGCGCGAGTAATAATGTTTAGCCTTTAGTGACTAAAAACGTGACCACGTAGCCTAGTGGTCATAGTCACGGGCTTGCGGACGGCAATTTTCCCTTGAGTCGTAGGTTCGAGTGAAATATATGTTCGAAAAATACCATACAATGACGACCTACATCTCCTCCAATATTTACAATGTTTTTAACGTTTCAATTAATAAGATTAGTTAATTGTTGGAATATGGGAAAGAAATCCACAATTTAAGACTATTCAAGCAAATTTCATATCTGAAATGATAGTAATAAAGAAAAAATTACTAAATTAGAAAGAAAATTGGAAAAAAATATATATATTGTGGATTTTCGTAAATATAATTATCCTAATAAAATCAATTCAACCAACACAGTGGAATTATTTGCTTTAAACTACATTACAGAATCTCTGTAAATATAATTTAATCAAGATAATTTGATAAAAATTCCAGTAAAAGAATTAAAAATATTATAATAGCTATTAAACTGAAAGAATTAATTGATGAAAAATTAAAGGGATTTTAAGGAATATAAATTACATTTTTAAAAGTAATTACAGTTATTACAAAATTAGTTGCATTTTATTATTCAAATACGAGTACATTACAAGTATGTTATTCAGTTGAAAGTTGAAGAAAAAGTATTTGAAGCTTATTAAAGATAGTTTATGATTGAATAATGGAAAAGTTTTATCATAGAAAACGTAATTAACAGTTTCTTTGCTTTTTTCTCTTTGTAACTAATTCATTCTCATTTTGACGCTTTCATTTTAAGATAAAACCTTAACAAAAGTACAAATTTATGAATGGGGGAAGGAAGTTAAGAATTTCTTACAATATAGCTATAAAATAATATTAAGAAATTAATCGTTTCCAGTGAAAGAAAATAACTTTATTTTTACCAGTCACTTGTATTAGTATTCTTGAGCGAAACTCTTTCAAATATATATATATTATTAATGTAAGTGATTAAACCAATCAATGTCTTTCATCTGAGATAAAAGCTGAGTACTTAAAATGAAAGTTTAAAGTTAGAAAAGTTTATTAGTAGTTTCAAAAGTAAGCAAATTTTATGTCAGTAATTAGAGAACTTTTAGCATATTAGAGTAGATCATGACTACTTAAAAATCTAAATATGCAGACACTTTAAATGCAGTAAATGTCATTAATATTCCAAAATAAAATAGATAATATATTCTCCTTATTTAGCATAATTGGTATATTTAGAAGTGTAGGAAATAATTAAAACTTTATAATAAGAACAATTACTTGAAATGGATTTAAGAAATCGATCTTAAATAAGGGTAGTAAGATAAAAATCTTATAAAGCTTAAAAATTTATACAAAAATGTTTTTTAGAAACTTTTCGAAACTTTCTATAAGAAACATGCATGTTTCAAAGTGAATACAGTATGTATTTTTTTCCCTCTCTAGTGTCAGAATTCATCCGTTTATATATCTAATCTTTCTTAAAACATAATTATGCTGCAATATTCTGAAACTATTCATTCAATACATATTATATACATAGAAATAATATCCTAGATTTTAATACATGAGTTAAAATTATATAAATCATCGAAGGTGCATAACACTTTTCATAACAATAAATTATGATTTGAAATACACACACACACATACATTTATAATTATATATATGATGTGTCTGTGTGTAAGTAAGTGTGACTTTCGTAAAAATCCTATTAAATTCAGAACAATAACTAATGGATTCAATATATCTACTATACGTGCTGTTAAAAAATTACAAAAATTTATGCAAAAAATTACAAGTAAGTGGAAAAGAACTGCCATTATTAAACATAATTTTGATAAAAAATATTATCTGTTTAATATGAAAGACAGATTTACTCTCTTTATAGCTATGGTTTAGAATATGATTTTTAATTCTATTAACAGATATGATCCTATTAAGTTTACGAAAGTAATTACAAATTTAAAAATAGTAATATTGTTGCATATAATTTTTTACTTAGTTACATTAGTCTTATAAAATTACATGTATTTTTTGATGATGTTAATTTCCTTGAAATTAATTATAATAAACGCATTAGATTTCCCTTGTCATTTTTATCTAGAATATTTAAATCTTTATCAATCTAACTTTAATATAAATGAAATGAAATATTTAGATTTTTCGAAAAAAATGAAACATAATAAAATTCTAGTATTGTTTCAAATAAAAATATCATTTTTCTCGAAATGATTCATAAAGTAACTTCTTGGGGGAAGATCATTAATCTTAAATACTTTTAGAAATGTAATTTATAACAATATTTTACGTAATATACAGGACACGTACACAAGTAAAGTCTTAGTGATTTGTATATTTTTATCAAGAATAAAAAATATAATGAACATAAACTCAGTATTTTATCAAGTTCTGAATTTTATTTTCCTTTTCTTCTTATTTTGCTTTAATTTTTATTTTAACATCTACTAATTTTCTTGTATTCAAACTTTTTCTTTGTGATGGACAGAATAGTTGTATTTCCTATCTAATCTCGAGTAAGATAATTTGTTTCTAAAAATGGGAGATTTCTGTGAAGATGGTTGCTACGCGTTGCACTTCATGTAAGTTTTATAATTTTTTATTTTGGTTAATTTATTTTTAGATAATTCTTTTCCTACTTTCTTTAGATACAGATTGAGTATGATGTTTGTTCATATGTATATATTTGACTTGATTCTTTTGCACCTGTTTCTTTTTGAATTTATGGATTTTCCATTTTGATATGTAATATCTTTATGTTGGGATTGTTGGGTACCTGTAAAATATTGTTTCCCAAATTAATTTTTAAAGAGCCACATTCAAAATTTTTAAACGTTGCATTTAATTTTCTTAATGGACTTACTCTTGTTTGGTGTTCATTTCATGCCTTTGTTTGCATTTCCCCCTTGATTTAAACTTTATCTTCTTGCCATTTATATTTACATTGTATTCCTTTAGCCTTTTCAGCTATTTATTAATTGATTTGTTACACAATTTTTCTTTTATCTTTTTATGAGTAATTAATGATTAATTATATGAATTTTTTTTTAAAAAAATTCATTTTACTTTCACTTTTCTTATTATCTAAAACATTTTGTAGTATCTATTACAATTAAATTTTGTTTTGTATTTATTTTCATTTCTATAATAATTTTATTTAATTATAACAAATATTTCTTTATATATCTGAATTATGAATTTATATATATATATATATATATATATATATATATATATACTGAAAATCTATGAAAAAATAATTTAAAACACTTAAAAAGACAAAAAACCAGAAAGAAATGTAACAATGAAAGAAAAATAAATGAAAATATGGAACCCAGCAAGTCAAAAAGCAATATCGGGCTGAGGACCGATTAAGCGGGGTTAAACTAGTTCAATGGTACCAACCTTCCCCCTTTGCGACTTGGTAGGCTGAATTAGGAAATCCAAATTGCAAAAGAGTTCATGATTAAAAGATGCAAACAAATTCAGCGATAAAATCTACAAAAATAAAATCTATAATTCCTTGTAGGCTGAATTGGGAAATCCAAATTACAAAAGAGTTCAAAGATTAAAAAATTCAAAAAAATTCAAAAAAATTTCAACGATAAAATTTACAAAATAAAATCTATCATTCTAAAAATTATCAACAAATCAAAATATAAAAATTACTTACAAAATTCAAAGAAATGAAGATTCAAATATGTGAGTAGTAAGACGGAATTTTCTTTAAGCTTCAAGATGTATATCACATACTCAAAATGAAAAAATATAACACATCATCACCATATAAATTGAAAAAAGATTTAATTCATTGTTTGATTGGTAATAAAATGTAAAAAGATGCAAACAATTGGTTGGTAATAAGTTGTATGGTAAAGGAGTATAACGGTCCAGAGAGTGAGTAAAAATGTAAGCTGTGTAAATGTAAATAAATAAATAAATTCTTCACGGCTAGACCACTAACAAGCCGACATTGTGGACCTATTGTTGTGTGGTGGATTTGAAATTGGATCATGATTCGCAAAGATGTTTAATATATCTGTGATGTATATAAGTATTTAAGAAATTTATTGGATAATCATGATCCAAACAGTTGTTGAAGAATTTTTTAATGTTATTAAATTTGTCTATTTTATGCGTGGTTAATTTGTTATTACGTAATAAAAAGCCCAATAAAATATTCCTATAAATGGATCTGTGTAGATTATTGTTCCAAAAAGGTATTTTAATTACATGGAATTCGAATCTCTCTCTTTTATCAAAAATATTACTAATAAGTCTATTGTCAATTATTTGCAAATCGAGATCTAAAAATTCTACTGTATTTGAATTAAGATTAGTTTTTAATAATTTGAGGTAATTAGGGTAAAATGAAATATTTGGTTTAAAATCCTCAGTTTTACCTAAAATAATTAGATCATCTATGTAACGAGAAAGAAAGTAAGAATCATTGTCAATCTGTTGTAATTCATAAAAATGTAAATAAAAATTGGCCAGACAATTACTAGCTGGACCTCCCTGAGGGAGACCCTGAATTTGTTTATAGAGATTTTGACCAAAAACTATAAAATTCTCTTGTAATACAAGTTTAACGAGAGTATTGAATTTTTCCTGTTTTATTGTTTGATTAAAATGATATTTCTTGTATAAAATTGCAAGAACCTTAATTAAATCTTGAATATCTATTGAGTTAAAAAGGTCTTCAAAATCATATCCATGTATAGAGAATACCTCTTGTTCCTTCATGTTTTTGACAATTTCAAAACTATTTTTAATAATAGCGGTATTATCAATATTGTCAATAGATTTTTGAAGAATGGATTGAAGGAGTTTGCCAGATTTAGTGATATAGGTGTTATATCCATTCGTAATACTTCGAAATTTTACAGGATTTTTGTGAAATTTTGGCGTTAAGAAAATGTAAGGAAATTTAATGTTTGTAAGGTGTAAACCCACCTTCTTATTAAATGCCAAAAGACGATTATTTATTTCTCTGTTACTATATTTGAATAACTGGAAAGCATTATTATTCATTACATGTTCACTCAATAATTTATGAGAGTAAAATTTGCAAATAATTGCATAATTTGCAGGAACCTTATCTACATAAACGATAACAAAATCTTTCTGCAAATCATCTATATCAAGTTTTAGATCTTTAATTGTAATTTCCTTATCTACTTTAAAATTGAAATATAGAATTTTCTTCAAAACACATGACCTGAATTCATCAAATGCCTCAATTGGCAAACCATATTTAATTGCAACCTTAAGAATAAAATTGTCAAAATCATTAGTAATTTGTTTTCTCACTACAAGGTTACTATTAGTAATCATGAGCCTGAATCCAGTTCCTTTATTCATGAAACCTCTCAATAAATCGCTTTTAACGATGTTCATGTTTCCCGTAACAACATGTTGATGGAATGAATCAACATATTGTTTGTAATCTTTGCATTTACACACTTGTGGTGTTTGTGACTCTGAAATATTATTGTAATTAAAAATAGATCTACCAAGTTTTTTATTGTACTTAAAAGCTCTTTTTATCCTGATATTTTTAATTGGAAATAGAGCCATGTGTTTTTGAAACACACCAGAAAAATTAATTTTATTAAATGATTTATTCATAAAGAGAAAGGTGCAATATTCTGTAATATATTTTTCATTAATATTCAAATTAATTTTCATTTTATGGCAAAGATATCTACATATATCTTCAATGATATGAAATCCTTGAGAATCCGGAATAACTTCATTATTCAAAATATTCATGACAATCTTTACCTCTCTTTTATTAAGTCCGAACATAAAGTGCTTAATATGTCCTATGAGATAGTTCTTTTCAAATTCTAATCCAAGTTGAAACATTTTTTCTTTAATAGTTGACAAGTCTCTTATTTTTCGATTTCTACGTTTTCCTCTAGAAGTTCTAGTTAATTTATAAGGATTATTAATCCTGTAGAATCCTTCTTGGTAAT
>BMAW01011937.1:0-38216 GCA_019974015.1 Nephila pilipes
AGATTTGGAAAAGCGTTGTAACGATTGTATCACCCTAAAAGGTGATTAACAAAAGGTGTTATGTTGATGAATAAAAAAAAAAATTGCAAAAAAAATGTTGTTTTCAATGTTAGACTCGGGAGTTATTGATCGATGTGTTACTAAGATAAGAACCGACTATTAATGAGAAGTGTTTAAATCAGAACAAGTAATTTGGTAAGCTCAGATTACATTGTTAGAGCTTGATCTAAATTGACAAATAATTTGTGATTTGATAGATAGAGATCTTATCTATTCTCAATGGATTATTAATAAAGCACTTAAACTTGTTCTTTTATTGAAGTTCATGTACAATTGTCTAATATACTAGACTATAGAAGATAGCAGTAGAATTAAATACTAGAGAATGAGGGTTACAAACTCAAGTCAATAATTTTGAATTTTTCGTTGTAATTGATTTTTAATGCTATATAAATAATTAAAAACCCACGGAATGTTAATATTAATATATGGACAAATACGCAACATACAAATCATCTTCTCTTCATGCAAATTATGAGTTTCAACTACATTATATTTCGAAGCAGATGAATATGGAATATATTCCGTTTACGAATAAAAGAAATTATTATATAATGAGGAAACGTCTTGAAAATGAGAGACAGTTCCTTAAAATATAACAATAAATACAAAATAAACCGATAAAATTTTCTCAGAAATTTAGGAACTTTTAAGAATTCCTTTTGAGACTGAGTTATTGTTATTCATGCAGGGTATATTCTAATGTGATGCATTGAAGAAAGAAACTTACTTCGAAGAAATTTTTCTTTGAAATTTTCTTTATGTTTTTTATCCATTCTAAAATTCTATTTTGAATAGAAAATCGAAATTCATTTCAATTTTTAATCAAATTTTCTATATTATGAAAAACATATCTCCTCTCAATTTATTGAAGCTTTCTGTTAGGCTCAAATAGTTATTTTTCTTAAATGTAAACTTTTGATAAAAAATTAAATGTAAAATAAAATAAATGCTCAAAATTCATATCTTTCAAATCGTGTTTTTTAGGGCATTTACTTATTATTTTGCAAAATCTGTTATATGACTGTATTTCCTCAAAAATAAATTTCAGATTTATGGTTGTTGTTTTTTATTTCATGGTTACAATATATATATATATAATTCTTAAATTTAATGATTGATTATTATTTATCTTTCAATTATTTTAAAAGAAATATAACTTTTGATTACATTGTTCCCCATTTCTTAAAACTGTTATTTATTTATTTTTTAGTTTTTTGATACCATTCAATTTAATGAAATGTAATAAAAACAATTTTTGTTGCAATATAATAAATCTCAGTTATGAAGAAAATAATACTGGCTTATTAAATTAATGTTATTGAGTCCTTATAAAACGCCGGAAGTTTGGCTATATTTTAAAAAGTATTAGTAAAGAAATCCATTTTAATTTTCATAACATTTGTTGTTGTTAGGTGTCATTAATATTGTTCTGAATGGTTCAAAAAGATCTAAATCTTGCAATCACGATGTAGATGAAATAAACAGGTAGTTTAGTTAATGTAAGCAATTATTTTTTCAGATATTTTATATTAGGCAGATAATGTTCTCCATAGTATATAGTTCTAATTTAATTTAAATTATCTTATTAATTTCCAAAAGGACATTTCAGGGCCATGTATGAAATTACTCGGAACAAATGATTAATTTGAAAAAAACTCTTTAAAATGTTTTTTCGGTTATAATATCACTAAAGTATTGTGTACTTTGTTCTTATTTAAATGATGGAAGGATTTATTTTACTATGATTCCATAAAGTATTTTTTGAATTTATAACATTTGGTTCAAATATGAAATTGTCTGAATTTAATTTCTTATATGAATTTAGTTTGATAAATGGATCGATAGTTGACGATTTTAAAATAATATATGGTCCCTTGAAGTGGATAAAATTGGGAATCAATCATTTTTTTTCTTAAAGTTTTAGAATCATTAAAATGATTGAGACAATATGTACACAGAGCTAAAAATTTTTTTATTCTTTTCGTAGCTATATATGATTCATATTGTAATATGAGTATTTTATTACATTTTAAAGTTGGAACAAATGCTTTGCTTATGAAAGTCTTTCAGCTCAACAAATTGTACTGTCTAACATTTTGAACTCTGATGTAACATTAGGAAGTCTTTTCAGACTCTTCTTAAATTAGAAATATTTTTAATTAAGCTATGCATAATTAGATACATAGACTAGTATTATAATAAAAAAAAATTTAAGTGGAAAATTTAATATTTATTGTGATGAAGAAAAAACGTTTTTGATACTATTTAATCACATTCACTAATTATTCATTTAATGTAAAGCCATAAAATTTTTAATCGTTTTTATTCCTTATTATTGATATCAAATATGATCAATTAGGAAGAAAACTGCATAAGATGTATTGAGTGTCTTATTTTAAGACATGTACAAATCCTATATGTACAGTTTTCACAACAATCACACGTCTGAGAATATATTAGAGCCACCGTAATTAAAACGTATATAAAGAATTAGTATTGAATATTTCAAAAAATACTATATAAAAAATATGATAAGCATGTGGTAACTGCATACAAACAACCATTTCGAATTCTGAAAAAGACGTCAGCTAAGACGCAGGTGAGCTCTTTGAGAAAGGGTGAACAATACTTTCGATTAACATAAATTTCGAGATAAATGTCAATTCTCTCATTTACTAAAACTTGAACTCTGTAAATGAGAAATGCACCCTGACCTTACCAATCGAGTTATATTACTTCTGTTTCCTTCGATTAACAGTTAATATTTGAAGAATCTCTCATCAACACTATCACTAATATATTCAAACTAGGCAGTAACTGAACTTGATTTATTAGATTATTAGATTCTAAAATTAATCAAAGCAAAAATAAGTTACTATCAAGCCTGTAGTTGTAAGCTTTTCCGATATTAAAATTAAAGCAAACGATAAAATATTATTAAACCGAATACATTTAATCTAAATGTAATAAAAATTAAAGCAAACGATATAAAATTGAAAAGTAATCTGGTACGCCAGCAGTGATCCACCTAAAACAATAGTCCCTTAAAAGGCTAATTGAAGCAAACAATAAAAAAAATTAAAAAAAAGATATGGGACGCCAAAACGCCCCACCTAAGACAATAGCCCCTTAGGTGGCAAAAAACTATTTTAAGAATGTCTTTTGTTTTAATAAAGATATTTTCTTTTTATTTTTTAATAAAAAATCAAAATATTAATGTAAAAGTTATAATTAAATATATTTCATGAATATATGTTTTGTATGATAATTTAATAAATGAACTCGAAATATATCTTATACATTATTTATTAATTTAGTGCTACATTTTTTTTTTCATTTTATTCATCATTGTTTACCCAACTAAGAGGCTATTGTCTAAAGTGGGGCGTTTTGGCGTCCCAGATCTTTTTTCAATTTTTTTATTGTTTGCTTCAATTAGCCTTTTAAGGGACTATTGTTTTAGGTGAATCACTGCTGGCGTACCAGATTACTTTTCAATTTTATATCGTTTGCTTCAATTTTTATTACAATAAACTCATACATATTCAGTTTAATTATATATCGTTTGCTTGAATTTTTATTAAAAGTATCTGATATAATATTCAATTTAATAAACTTATCGTTTGATTTAATTTTAATATTAAATTTATTTTTAATTCAACTTTTTTAACTTTTGTTTATTGTTACAAAATATGTGACAAAATTAAATTGAAAATCTTAAAAATAAGTAAGTATGTACGTAAACCAGATAATTATGATCTTTTTTTTTATAAATTTAAATACTTTAATGCGATTTGTATGTTTTCTTTATGTTCATTATTATTTTCAATCTTCTGAATATTTTAAAATATTCATCATATTTGTGATGAGAAACAATGTTGAAAGTAATTAATGAGGTTACAGTTTCAATAATCAAAACTATCCGCAAATAATTTATTTTATTTAATAGCTTCTTTATCTTACTCCAAAAATAAAATGAAATTCATTAACTGCAAAGAAAACTAATGAGTTAATTCTAAGATGAAGAATTCTTAAATACAGCACTGGGACTAATACCAATGCATTTCTTTACAGAATAAAAGTAGGGATAAATTTTCTTTTTCAAATACCACTGATGTTAAAGAATACCTTTCAAGAGTATGGATGATTAGAGAAAATTCTTTTTACTTTCTTTTAAGAAGTGGAAAGAAAAGAATATTTCAATGACAATGGGGTTTCTGAAGATTAAAGACTTATTTTAACCATCATCCATTATCTATTGTATCTTTATTTACATTTGAGAAGAATAACTATCCCCAATTCTTTTCTGAAGTAAGAAAACTGGGTCACTTGATATATTTTGATGAAAGTTTTATGTGGGGTTTTAATTAAAAATGATAATCATTCTAGAATGAGATTTTTTTCGGCAAAACACACTTAATTGTTTCCGTTTTGTTTATAATCGATATGTTAATTTAGTACAAATGATTAATAAGCTATGTCCATCTATTTTTAAAATGAAGTGAGCGTTATTATAATAAAATAAGGTTTCATATGGGAGGTTAAATTAATATTTTTTCTTCAAGATTTCCTAGATTTATGCTTCATATTGTAACATCAGCCTGGATTGCAGGGTACCCAGACATGTGATAGAAAATAAAATACTGAATCTTAGGTTTTCGTTTAGTGGCATTTATGTTTTAAATATATTTGTAATGTTTTGGATTTTTGTGTGTTTTATTATCATATCTTAATTAATTTATTGAACAAAGATAGTATTTTTCAGTAAAATTGTTTTTCCTTCATTTTGAGTTGAATATAAAAAAAAAATTTCAAACATATTTGAATTTAGGTATTATTTTTTTAAAAAATATTTAATATTCTGTAAATATACAAAATACTTTATCCTTCATATAGAAAATAATATACAAACTATAGTGAACCAACTTTTTATTGATATTAACATATATTTACTTTGAAACAAATTAAAGAACTTTGTAATTTTAGAAATTTAATTTTTTTTTTCTTTTTTTCATATAAAACACTATTTTTAAGACTTATGTATTACTTAGAGAAAAAAAAAAATTAGGTTCACTATATGCATACGTACACTTTACGGAACCTTGAGAACTCTGGAGCCATATTGTACAGTATTTTTCCATAAAATGGTACCTAAATGTAAATGTATCTAAAAAAAATCATGTCCATATGAGAAGAAAATAGCAGATAGCAAATAAAAAGATAACATACTAAAAAGAAAATACAAACATTTTGGCAAAAAAATTACTTTCCTAGTTCTGTAAGATAAATAAAAAATTATTGTTAGGTTCACAAAAAAATCTAAGCTCTACTAATAACTTAAAAAGATATATATCTGAAAAACAAGGAGTCTTAAATATAAGCCCCAATTCCCACTGTTAAACTGGTCCCTTAAAAATTTCAAAATTCTAATGCAACTTATTTTGGTATATCAACATCTGAGACAATTTGAAATCAAAAACCAACATTTATTAAAATGTGTTTTTTTTCCAGAGATTAAATTGAATGTGTTCAAACTACTTTTTTTCATTTCAAAACTTCCTTGATTAATTATTGATATTGTAATCAAATAACAAATTGATTTGCCTTAAAATATCGCCATTTTAAAACGCTTCATTTTAATATATGAATGTAGGATGAGATTTAAATTTAAAATAAATGCTTGATAAAATTTACTTTTTTCCAAAGTTTTAATTGAGGGAGTATAAAATACTAATTTTGTTTTAGAATTTACATAATTTTTTTCCTGAAAATGCATTATCGAGTAATGTTTGCTTAGCAAAATTCCTTATTTTAAAGCAATTTATTCGCTATCTGAGTGTTTGAAGAAATTGAAAATTTTAAATAAATGCCTAAAAAATTTCATTTCCTTCTAGAGATTAAATTGAGTGCTACTTGATTAATCCAATCCACAGTCCTTCTACTTCATGCATTTTATTGATGAAAAACTTTAATTTATAAAACATAAAATTGGCTTATGAACAAATAATGAAGCTTCCACATCTAATATAAGTAATTCCAAAAAAATCATGTTGCTCATTTTAAAAATATGCATTAGTTCGGGCCAAATAATACAATAGCAAAAAAAGGAAAACATTTAATGCACTTTTTAAAATAAATTAGAATTTTTATTTAGATATTATTTATGTGTATCCTGTGTGATTTCACGTTTTTGGAGAGCTGTTACGAAAACATAAAACAGATCAATTGAAAAGTCTCCTGCCTACCATAATAAATCACATTTTTTTGGCAAAATTAGTTTTTTTAATTCAACATAATTCCCTTCAAGGGTGATACACTGATTATAGCGACCCTCCAACTTTTCGATAATATTTTTGTAGTACGATTTGTCCTTTGCTTCAAAATAGGCCACAGTTTCGGCAATCACCTCTTCATTCGACGAAAATTTCTTCCCGGCGAGCATTCTTTTGAGATCTGAGAACAGGAAATAGTTGCTGGGGGGCCAGATACGGTGGATGAGGAAGCAATTCGAAGCCCAATTCATGCATTTTTGCCATCGTTTTCACTGACTTGTGACACGGTGCATTGTCTTGGTGAAGCAGCACTTTCTTTTTCTTCAAATGCGGCCGTTTTTCGGTGATTTCGTCCTTCAAACGGTCCAATAACGCTATGTAATAGTCGCTGTTGATGGTCCTTCCTTTTTCAAGGTAGTCAATGAATATTATTTCATGCGCATCCCAAAATACAGACGCCATAACCTTGCCAACCGACTGTTGCGTTTTCCCACGCTTTGGAGCGGGTTCATCGTGTGCAGTCCACTCGGATGACTGTCGATTGGACTTCGGAGTGAAATGATGGAGCCATGTTTCATCCATTGTCACATATCGACGCAAAAACTCGGGTTTATTACGCTTGATCATCTTCAAACACTGCTCCGAATCATCAACTCGTCGTTGTTTTTGGTCAAAAGTGAGCTCGCGCGGCACCCACTTTGCACAGAGCTTTCTCATTCCCAAATATTCGTGAATGATATGTTGTTCAGTTGATATCTTTAGACTGTCTGCTATTTCATTCAATTTCAATTTACGGTCATTCAAAATCATTTTGTGGATTTTTTTAATGTTTTCGCCGGTAACAACCTCTTTTGGGCATCCACCGTCTTCGGTGCTCATTTCACCCCGTCTAAACTTAGCATACCAATCCTTGATGGTTGATTTTTCTGGAGCAGTGTCCGGAAACTCGGCATCAAGCCAAGTTTTTGCTTCAACTGTATTTTTTCTCTTCAAAAAGCAATATTTTATCAACACGCGAAATTCCTTTTTATCCATTTTTTTCACAATAACGAAAGTTGCTTCACTCAAAATGCTATAATTCACAAACTAATGATCCGACAGCTGTCAAATTTATACACGCATATTGTGAGGGTTAGGGCTAACTAAAAAACATATGGATTTAATTCTAGTAGCACCATCTATGCGTCAGGCCGAGGACTTTTCAAATGACCTGTTACAATGAGCATTTTTAACTTGTTCCGAAAACGTATAATTCAGTTATTTTCCCCATAAATATTTTGTTAATACAATTACATTTCAATTAATCGATGAAATTTGCTAGTAGTAGATACAGTGGATTGAATTTCAAACTCCAGGTAAAATCTTAAATTTATAAGCATTTAAGTTATCATTAACTCAACATAGCTATCCAAAATATAAGAAAATTATGAATTAATCGGGGCTTTTACATTTGAAATATTCTGTAGAATAAACCAATGCAACGATATTCCTGGTATGTGTTTTACCTTGGATTAAAATTATTTCCAATTATATATTTAGAGAACTCCAAGGCATCTAAAGCCAATTAGTAAACTCACTACATGCCCCTATGCCATCCCCTTAATTGCCAATTATTAGTTTCTCCCATCGATATGACCATTTTGAGTTGATGATAATTGAAACGTTGGAATCTACAAGACTTTATGCCTAATTGAAATTTCAATCTTCTATATCTAGTGTTAGAATAAGGACCTTTTATCACTTATTGAATTTGGGAGAGAAGTTCACTTGATTGGCGTAAAGTCACTAAATTTGAATGATACTCGTCATTTAATTGGTAATAGATACGGCACAATGTTTGTGCTTCTAATAGGATTTTCTCTGAAAATGCGTCTCCAAAACGAATCACAATAATATTTTAACGTTTATTAGATAAATTTATGGAAGACACTGGGGATTTTATGATTTATAAGTAACACCCCCGTTACACACAAGTGTTAAATCTATATTATAAATGAATAATTGCTAAATTTAGCATTTCATTTGCTTATATATTTTCGATGAGTTTTTAAAGTTATTTAACCATTTCGCTCTCAGCGTATCGCATGTGATACGATCATGTTTGCTCTCCTGTGCCCAGTATATCACAGGCGATACTCTCCGTGATGTCTTCTACGGCCCAACGCGTCAATAGAGATACGCTAGATGAGAACGTTTTATTTGATTTTTTTAATGTTACTATATGGCGTTACAATACCACGAAATCTATATAGTCAGGTTACTTGGAGTCATGACCTTGGTGATGTAGGCTTAAGTTTCACTTCTGGCTACCAAGAGATGGGTAATTGTTAAAAGCACGTGTTGCGGCTCGGCTCTTTAAATGTAATGACATGATTTAAAAAGTTCACTATTAAGTTTGCTTTTTTCTTTCTTGCTTGCTTCTTAGATATTCGAAGGAGAATTTATGGCCCTTTATGGGGGTTAGGGCTTTTGGTAGCAGATGCTCTCAGGTGTTCGTTTCATTCAGTCGGTTCTTATTTGTGGCGACAGCTATGACGAAAAGAAAGTATTTATCTGATACTGAGATTTGCGAAATAATGAATGATTCTATCAGTAATGTTAGCGAAAATAATCCAAATCGGTACATAGACATTAAAGTAAAAAAAGGACTAAGATGTGCCCTTTGCTCAAAATCTTGCGTGAAGCGTCAAGATATGTGTGTAAGACATGTGACGTTGGACTAGCATTGATTTTTTTTTATAAACATACCATACAGCAAAATAAGATTTATCTTTTATGTCTATAAATCCCATATAATGGTACATCATTACATCATGAAATTTATGTTACAAATATAGGTATATTTTGTATTTTCATAAAAGTATGATTTTTTATGTAATTTTATGAGTAAAACATTCAATTTTAGATTAAATCTTTTTTTTCTTCTTTCGTACGTATTAAATGTAATGCATTTCAAAATATATATGTAAATATCAAAATATTTTATTGAATAGCCGATTTTAGAGGAATTTTTTTCACGAATTAGGCTTGTATCTAAAATCGTCTGGGCACAGAGTGACACTCCGCGGTAAGAAGCCGCGGGCCCAGAGAAGCACTTCTTTTTTCTCCCTTCGGTAGCGAAAGGGTTAAGGATACCAGGGTAATGCGGGGTAAAATAGAATTCATAATTTTAGACTGTTCTTTTTTTTGACATTTATATCTTACAATTATCTTTACAGCTTAGCTTTCTTGTGTGCCTTATAATGATATTTTAATCATTTTATTGAACTATAAAATATATTTTTTGGTCGAAAAGTTTCTCTTTGAGATGAATATGGATCTGATTTTTCAGATATATTTGCCTTTAGATAGCTTTTTTAAGAATAACTTTCCATAAATGTCCAAAATATTTTACTCTTCATATATAAAATAATGCGCAAAATAAATTTAACCAAATTTTTGAATGATATTACTGTATATTTTCTTTGAGAACATTTTATAATTTTGCACTTTGACAATTTTAATCTTTCGTTTTCTTCAGAAAGATTTTATTTCATTTCGATACTACTTAGAGAAAAATGTATCTTCGATTCAGTGCATGCATAATTACCCCTTATTGGACCATAAAAAATTTGGAATCATGCATTTTTTTTCATTGAAAAACAAGATTACAGTTATTTACAAAGATTTTACAATGGATTTTCAAAAATATCGAAGTCACTTCTCTTGGAAAGAAGCTAATGAAAATCAGAATGCCAATTGATATTGATGTCTTTAAGTGCCAATTATGAGGTGTCTCGCTTAAAAATTAGAATATAGAAGTCACCCCTATCGTACAATCACATAAAATCAGTGGATCCCAATTAAATCTGTTTGAGTAACTTTTTAAGTTTTTACGACCAGTAAGGATTTGGGTCTTTTTATAACTGATAAAAAATGATGCCATGACAATCTTATTTTAACGGAAGCAAGAAATCTCTTGGTTTTAATCCCTCTTTATTTGAACTGATATATTCTTGGTTCCAATAATCAACCATTCTTTCTCTCATGACTTTCTTAAAAAAGGAATTAAGGATATTTACAGCAATTTCAATTTCTTGCATGGTGGCAGTCTTTGAAAAATAATTTGCACCCCCCCCCTCTCGTTTCCAAAAACACCCTAGTATTCACTATATAATGCAAAGACAATCAAGTTATTTTACAACGTTTTTCTGAATTTCACTTGGTGTGTGTGTCATCAAATTTTCGATCGTTAATTTAACCAACTTCCCATCAAGCTAGAACTCTGAAACCTTGGGAATCGTTCTCACTCGCCTAACAATGCGATATTTAGACATTTGCGACAAGTTTTAGCTAGTATTTTCTTCAATAATGCAGTTTATCCCAATCACTTGGCGCGATTTCAAAAATTGGCATCAAACTTGGCGATTTTTTTGTTTGGCTCAACGTTAAGTCCGTAAAACGTTGCCACACAGGGTAGCCACATTTGGCAAAATACTGCCAAATAATTCTTGTCGCCAAGAGTGATTGGGTTAAACTGCATTCCAACCATTTAATTTACCAGATGAATTAATTAATTTTAGTTACTTTTAACGTTTTTATGTATTTCACTTGGTTCGTGTTTCTGTGTGTGTGTGTGTGTGTGTCATCAAATTTTCTATCGTTAAATTAACCAACTTCCCATCAAGCTAGAGTTCTGAAATTTCGGGAACTGTTCTTACTTGCCTAACAATGCAATATTTAGATATTTGCGACCAGTTTTAACTAATATTTCAATAATTTTTCTTTATAAACTTTGCCACTATATAAAAACGTTGATTTTTATCTCGAATTATTTATATTTGAGGTTTTTGATTTATATTTGGATCTCTAAAATTAGGTTATTGTAGGAAGAAATACATTTGAATGACTCCAAGGATGAAAAAGAGTCGATAAAAATAAAAAGTCGGTGAAAAAGTCTGTTACGACACTGATTTGTTCAGCAATCCGTTTGATGGGGAAGTTTAAACATAAAAATTTACCTATAAGCACCATGCATTCACCTCACATTCTAAATTAAAAGTACTGGGATTCAATACCAATTCTGAAGATCACAAATACGAAATAAATTTTGCCATCAATTTTCGTGCTGCCAGTATAACTAATAATAGGAAAATCATCTGGGATATTGTTGCTAAATTGGATACATTGATAACGTTTCTCTCTGAGGGATAAGAAAGAATACCTGGAGACAGAACATAGTCATAATCTGAGATGGAAGAAAGAGAGATATTTTCAATAAAGGCAATATTGTGAACAGTACCAATGTCTGTTGGAGGGAAACTAAGTAAGAAGTACGCATGTTAAGTACGTAAGATGTAAGTAAAAATTATGCATGCGCCAATCACCAGGAACCTACAGGTGTTGAGCGTAAAGTCTTCCTTTCGAATTCAGTGCTTCTCACTTCTATAAATAAATCCGTATAGCCTTCTTTAGTAATAGAATATTTTTTTATCTTTATGCTGAAACTTAACGATGACAGAATTATAATGCAATGAATTTTATCGAGTGCATGCGTTTTTGAGTGATTCAAACGTTTTCAAGATGGTTGAGAAGACGTTGAAGAAGATTCACACCCGCGTCACCTTTCCATGTCAAAAACAGATGACATTATCGAATAAATTGGTAATCTGGTTCGATGTGACCTCCAGTTAAGTATTCGTACGATTGCCGAGATTGTAGGAATTGACAAAGAACCCGTACGGCAAATTTATTCACTAAGACAATGCACACATTCCACATTGTCAATGCAAGAGATTTCTAGCCAATTACAGCATCTCAGTGTTAAACCATCCATCTTATCTGCTGAATCTTGAGCCAAGAATCATCTATCTGTTTCTTAGATGAAATTCGCAATCAAAGGAACAAGATTTGAATACACTGCAGCTCTGAAACAGAGAGCGGCATGTGTCCTAAAGTATCTGACAGAAGAATACTTCCGGCACTGTTTCGAACATTGGAAGATTATTATGTAGTGTTGTAGGAGTAGAGGACGGGTGTATATTGAAGGTTATAATAAATAAATATATATATGATATCAAAATAAAAGGTTTTACAGTGCCATTCTCGTTATTTAATAGACAAACCCTGTATTTATACCAACAAAAGAATTCAAATGTTTTTATGAATATTTTTTGATCCACCCTCTCCCTCTTTTCCTTAATTTTTCACCGCTATTAGATGGATCCAGTATCAATTTACTAAGGAAGTTTTCTGTTTAAGTTCATTTTCTTGAAATTAATTTCTTTAAAAAATTTTCTTCCATGTTCTTAAGGTTTTTCCTAGCAATGTTGAAGCAATATTTTTTGTCGGTGTAACTGAAACCAAATGTTGCAAAATTAATCTCCATCTGAGAGATGTAAGTTATCTAATTTTGGGAGAATTTTTCAAAATAGCGTTAAAAAGTGTCAATTTAGGATTTTTAAATTATGTTTTAATAGTTTACCCTAGAAATCGATTGATTTAAATAAAACTATATTTATACGTAATATAAAATGAACATTAACACCTCTTTTAAAAAAATTGGTCAACTTTAATAATCAATTGCAGTTCGCTTAAAATTACTCGTAATATAATTTAAAAATTGGTCCCAATTAAAATATTTTACGCTTCTAGCTGGATTGTTGTTTTTTACAATTTAATGTAGTGAAGAACGGGTATTCCAGATAGTCTGTATCATTTCTACTTTTTAAATAAGCATTTTATCTTCCTTTATAATATTTGTTAAACGTCTAATAGGATACTAATGCTACCAAGCAAATTATTTAAAATAATTTTGTTAAATGAAATATGTCTTTATAATATTAAAATAAATATTCCAGATTTTCCCAAGATACTTATTTTAGAGGGAGTATTTATAACTTTTGAAGGCGATATATTTAGCAATGAATATATCAATAACACCTTGGATTATATGTTTAATTTTTATTAATATAGATATTCGTATAAACTAATACGAAGGCTATTCAGAAAGTAAGGAACGTTTCTGTCTGATGTCGTAGGCGCTCGCCGATCACGTATATTTTGGGTGTCTGCGTGCTCGGCATCTCAGTCGGCGTCCAGCCATCATAACGGGAACATTTCCACGCTGCCCGTTTTTTCGGTATTCAAATTTGAAATGTGCGCTGCAATTGAAAATCCCGCCAGTTGTGAGGTGCGGTCTGTGATACAGTTTTTGTTCGCAAAAAACCTAAAACCTATGGAAATTTATCGGCAAGTGTGTGAAATGTACGGAAACAATGTAATGAATGAAAATTCAATCCGGAAATGGTGCACTCAGTTTAAAAATGGCCGAACTAACGTTCGCGATGAAGAGAGGAGTGGACGCCCTAGCATTGTGATTGAGGAACTGGTCGTTAAACTTGATGAAAAGATTCGTGAAAACCGCCGTTTCACAATAACGGAGCTTTCGTTTAGTTTTCCACAAGTTTCATGGACTTTATTGTTGGAATTGTCACACAAAAGCTAGGCTACCGGCGACAGAATTCTTCGACGAAGAAATTTCTAAGCTTGTCCACCGCTATGATAAGTGCCTCAATTTGTTTGGTAACTATGTAGAAGAGTAGAATTTAGTCACTCTTTCTGATGTATATAATAGTTTTTTTTTGTACTTAGTTTCTTTTTAATTCTAAAACGTTCCTTACTTTCTGAATAGCCCTCGTATATTGGCAAAACTTAAAAGTATTTAAACTTATTTCAATAATACGCCACTTATCCAATAATGCCAAGATCTTAGGGATTGTGTGTAATCTTCACATATGATAGAGCTGCTAGAGCTTTGCTGAACGATATATATAACGAGAGTGAGTTATAAATTAGAAGTAAGAAAGATGTCTAGACAAAGTAACGCGTAAGATGTAGGCAAAGCCCAAACATTTGTTAAGAACTGATACTAGAATAAAATTAAACTATTTTTTCTTCCAATTAGGCTCAGTTATTTCCTTTAGTGAAATCAATAAATTATTCGGATATCAGAATTCTTATTCAATAAAAGAACGTGGAACAGATTGCAAAATATGACACTGTTCACGTAACCCATAAATGAATAAAAAAAAATCTTTTAATTCTAGAATAAAATCATTTCCTTTAAAAAATAATTCCTTTTATTACAGAAGGAAATGAAATAAATTCTACTTCTAGTGAAATTTATTTTCCTAACAGCGAGGTCCAATAAGTGCATTAAAATCATAAATATTAAATGATTTTCCACCAATGAAACTCCATCAAACATTCTCTTTTTTTCCCTTCAAGCTTATTATACTATGAAAATTAATTTACAGAAACTAAGAACTAACTGAACTGAAGCTATGCCCTGAAATGTAAAGAAATTTTTTATTAAATTTAAGTTATCGAAAAATGCACTTGTACAAAATTATTAACTCAAAAATAAATACAATCGCGCAAACATTTTTTCTTGGGCTGTAGTTGATATATTAAGAAATTTTATAATCGGAAAATGCTTTTGTATTTTTGCTAAATAATATTTTCCAATGTTATTTTAGGAAATATTAAAGATTAACTATTCAATTTAGGTTTCAACTTCTCTGTAATGAAGCATAATTTTCTACAAGAAAAGAAAAAAAAAACTTTTCCCACAAATAATAAAGCTTCTTTTTTAAGGGATAATTTTTGGTTCTCTTTATGAAAGTTCAAGGACATAAAAAATCATATAACAGCATTTTCTTATATCATAGCTTAATTTGGAAGAAATTCAAAAATAATGATGATTAAAATGGAACTTGCTTCAATATTTTTAATTAAAAGACTTTTTAAAAGCATTAGATAATACTGAAGATAAAATAAAATAGATTGGTTTGAATTAATTTGAAGATATTAAATATCGATTTTCTTTTTAAAAGTGTTTTCAGCAGTTGTATTTATAAGTTCTGTTATGAGGTTTCGCAAGGCTTCAAGTAAGATATTTTTAATGACTTTTATTATTTTGCAAAATATCTGAGAAAAAACTGTCAGACCTTATAAGAAAAAAAATTAATTTGTTTTGTATTTTTTAGAATAGAGAAGGATTAGAAAATTGCATTCGTGAATTTATATTTGTATCATATATATTGTTTTGTGTTTTTGCAGCCTTTCGGGGCCGCGGTAGCCTAGTGGTCAAGGTCGTGGATAGCGGTTTTCATTCAGTCGCGGGTTCGATCCTTGGCTGCCAAAGACCCGCCGTGTAGCCGGGGCTGATGCACGTTAAATCTGTTCGGGGCCCAAAGTCCTCCCGTAGGCGTGGTGTGGATGTTAGGAGAGGGGGGTACCAGCTCAGGTGACATCCTCGTCACTTGATCGTGGTTCAAAATTACTAGGTCCGTCGCCAATAGCCCTCGTGTTGCTTCTAGAGCGACGTTAATAAAAAACTAAACTTTAGCAGCCTTTCAAAGCGTAGGAGATATTAACACAGTAAATCATCAGGTTATTTCTCAGAAAATCGTAGTTTTTATTCTAATATTCCCTTCCAAATACAAAAAAAAATCCCTTTTTTTTACTAAAATTTTTTTTACTTGGAAACATTTAACATAAACGCATAAATTCGCAGATTCACAGATTCACAGTTCCCACAATTAAAGACGGCGCTTCAAAATATCTGATCATAATATCGCTGACACTACCTGATATACAAAATGACTCACATATATACACTTTCAAAATACATTCTAGAGCCTTGTCGACTTGTCTAGGGGCATCTAGTTTTGTGTACAGACTCGACTACATTTGTTTCCAAGTCTGCCGTGAAGGTTATGCTTCCTTTATCAGCATTACTACCCGGTGTATTCTTTCATTAATAGCAAAACTAACTTTACAGCCACTTTAGTCATTCGACAGCGAAAACAGCAAAGACCAAATTTTCAGTAACAGCATTAATTATAAGCAACAGACATTTATAAAATATGAGTACTTAAATTTTAACTTTAACTTAATTTGAATTAAATACCAATTTTCTATTCTAGAAAAAAATGTATTACTTTTCTTTGATTTCATTTTTCTTCTTTTATTTATTTTGAATGATTTATAATTACTCAGAATTAACGATTTACTGAAAATCAAATTCTACCCGTGTTATTTAAGATGGCATATTAATTAACATTCTTTCCAGGCTGTACTTGTAGTATTGTATTTGCGCATATATTTAGATGCATTTTCGCTACTAATTTGTTAAGAAAACTTGTTTACTTACTTTGAAACTTAAATTTTTGTGGAATATAAATATTTCAACGTTTATAGATTCAATATTTCAAAAAAAAAAAAAAAAAATCAAATTTCTGTGTATTTTGATAATTTATATTTTATTTCTTTTGGAATTTATTTTCCTTATGTATAACATAATGTTATTACTGCATCTAAATTTCAGTTTTTTCAACAGTGATGTATGGATTAAATCGTGTAAATAATTTTAAAAATAACCTTTCATATGCTGGAAATAAAATTAATCCATTTAAGTTATTTATCTTTCCATAATCATTAGATTCTTGTACAAATCAATTTGTGAAACTTTCAATACCTTATTTTCACAATTGCATTCTTACCTTATTGCGCAATTGAGTCTGGAGAAAAAGAGTTGACAGGTTGCTTTTCATTGTGTTCTAATCAACCAGACTAAAAGGGATGTCACAATAAGGCTAGTTATTATAGCGCTTTAACTTCTGATGTTGTTGTTGAAGAGATCCGCTGCATACTCCCCCGCCTACTTCATTGTGATCATACGAAGAAAAACAATCAATTGATATTTGTAGAGAACGAATCTCTTCCAGCCCTTACTGCGAATGAAAACCTTCCCTTCCTTGTTAATCAATTTTTTGCGAATATTCAATTTGACATTAACGGCTGCCTCTATTTGAGTGGCAGGTCACTTTGAAACGAACGCCGCAGCTAGTATGTTTCTAGTTGGGATTCATGTGTGCTTGTCTTAGTTCGGTAGACATATACAAGTGTTTTTGATTCGGGGGTATATGTAATCAGTAGTTCTAGTCTTTGCTGCCATCTAGTTTTCAAGTCCTGTGTGAACATTTCGGAATTATTTGGTTTTTGACCCCGTGATGGGGTTGAATAGTTGATGACCGTTGGCGTTTCGAATACTGGCCCATTGAACTCGAAGAATTGACCGGTTAATTTTATTGCTCTCTCATCAACTAGACTATAAGAGACGTCCCATTCGGACTAGTTATTAAGGCGTTTTAACTTCTAGAGTTGTTGCTGAAGAGAACCTTTGCCACTTTGATGATAAAGAAGGAAACAATACGGAAAGTTGCAACATTTAATATAATGTAACAGAAAATACAAAATTTCAGCGTCTCTGATATAATTTTGCCATCCAAAAGTTATATTCATAAAAATGTAATTTCAATTACTTTCAACAATCCTTTTATGATGTGAAAAGAAGAAGAAACTGCTTTCCAAGCAAAAAATGCACTATACCTATTACTAAAGAGATAAATCGCATCGACAAGAGTTTAAAAACTTAATAATGCGACTGCTTTCCATTTACATTGAAGTGCCGAAAAGAGCGAAGTAAGTCTCTAAATTTCTTTCGGAAAAAGATTAGTTGGTTAAGATTGTACATTAACAGGAAATTTCAAAGCAAAATGGCGAAAAAATTCTTCGACATCAGAAATGCAACTGGAGTTCAAAGGTATTTTCTCTAAAACTCAGAGTTTTAATATATAATGTTGTCTTTAGAAAGAAAGGCTAAAGAAATGTCTTTGAAATATTCAAGGGGAGAAAAAATATTTAAATCTTGAGATATTTCAAGATGAGAAACAGTGGAATAGCTAGAGATTAGAATATATATATATATATACTTTAAAATTTAACATAAGAGTCTACTTTCATCCATTTTAAAAGGCTTGTAGTTTGAGTGATATTTTAAAAATTAACTGATAAAAAAAGGAAAAATAGGTTTAAACGTTTTCTTTTTCAATAAAATTATACATTACTGGAACATTGTGACTGGAAGCTATGCAAACTAAAAGAAATTCTGAGCAAATCTCTCTATGCTTACCAATCGACTATTTCAAGTCCAAAAATCTTCTGAGAAATCGTTTTACATGAATAATTTGACATACTATTCATGTTATTTTTATGTAATATTTTTAGAATATAATTTTACATGTCTTATCCCATTAATAATTATAACAGCATTTCTAAAAATATGAATATAATTTCAATTATCAAATTCTAATTTTTTAATTCACTAGAAATTATTTGTAATACAAAAGAAAAATACAGACTGACATCTATAACACGTAAAAATTGTGGTCCATGGATACTAAATAATGGGTTAAGTGAACAGAGAATTAGTACAGTTATACCTGTATTATGAAATTGTTGAGATATGTGAGTTAAATTTATGATATTAATTCATTAATTATTAAATAAATGTTAACTATTAATTTTATAACAAAATTAGAACTTCTGAAAATTTCCGTTACCAGGAATTATTCATTAAATAGAATAACAAATATTTTTAAATAAAATTGAATAATTTAAAGATTAAAGAATGATATAAACCAAAAATAAGGATTAATGAATGAATGAAAATGAAAAAAAAAATGATGTAAAGATTTAAAACTTTTGTATAATGATTCTAAGGACTTTGAAAATCTTTTTACGAAATCTTTCAATCATATAAATAAGGTAGTATATAAATAATAAATAGGTTTAAATTTTAAATTTAAAAATAGGTTTAAGGACAATGTAAAAAAATAATTTTTCTTATATTGTTTTATAATTTTCTACAACTTTATCATATTTTCGTTAATGTCTAAAAGATTCTTCCCACAGCTAGTCAAATTAAGACAAGATAAAATATATCATATTAAAAGTCTTGAATGATTTTTTAATAATTATTTTAATAAAAAAAGCACAGCTTAAAAAGGAAACAGCTTTAAGAAAATTGTTATTTTAAAATAGAAAGAACTGCAAATAAAAATTAATATTGGAATAAGGAATATTACAGAAAATCGTTGCATTATATGAGATTGGTCGAATCAACTACAATTTCTACTTTTAAGATATATTCAAAAAATTACATATTGCTGGTTAATTAACTTGGTCTTATACGTTTCATTAAATTAATTATTTAAGAATATAAATGATCTGAGTGATAATTGTTTCCGCGATAATTGTTTGCTAATCAGTGCGACAATTATTTTATAATTATAACAAAAATTAGATTTGGATGAAATAAAATACGATTTATAAAAAGTAAAATTGCATCTATTTTAATTGAAAGAAAGTATATTAGATTTAAATCTGGTGTAAATCATATAAATTATATTGATACGAGTAACTTTTATCAAAATCTTAATTTGTTGCAACCAGGTAATGTAATAACTAATTCTATCTATTGTCAATTAAAACATTACGATTCCTTAAATAATCTTTCTCTTCTTCAATAGAGATATTATTATTTTATTTAGTCAATATTATTCATATGTTATTTTGCAATAATAGAAATCGGAACTTCGACAAAAATATCTGAACAAGTTAAATTATTTTTTGAAAATACCTGAGAATATAACTTTAAATTCATCTTTATTAAAATTCCATGATAAATAAAAACTATTTTTCTAGATATTCATCATAAGACTATAAACATATTTCATCCGTATTAGCTTGAATTGCGTTTTATTAGAAATTAAAATTCTGTACAATATTTAGTTTTTTAAAGTAATAATTGAAAAAATTAAAAATGAAACTTCGAAATAAAATTTGCTATAACTATAGTTTTTATAAGAAATTAAAAATGAAATTTGCTATAATTATAGTTTTTATATTGATTTTAAATTATTATTCTTGGCATTTTTGGCAAATTTATTCGCTCCTAAATTAGTGTGATTTCAATGTACTGTGTTCAGATTTAATATGTCTTAAACAAAACAGAATACGTAACGTATTGCAGTTGAAAGCGATCAGAATTCAAACATACAAAAAATATTGAAACATTTTATTCAGGTTAAAGAGTTATGTGAGCAATTTTTCATGATTAGCTTGACACTTTATATCTTTGGGATTAAATATTCTTAGGATTAGTGATTTTTTTTTACCTTTAAAATTATTTGTCTTTATATTTTTCAAACATAGAACTTCAGATAACTTTTTTCATGTTTATGTTACAAAATAATTCAAAAGAATTACAAGAATAACATAAAGTATTTTATATTTCAATATATCCAGATAGATTCTTACTATAAGTATACAATATTATTAAAAATATTCAAATATACGAATTGTGATAATACCTTCTTCATCTATTTTCTGTTTTATTTGAAGCTGTATTAAATCAATGTCAGTTCCAATGATTTTAAGTATAACTAGATTAATTTGTTATAAACAAAATATACGATTTTATGAAACAAATTACTACTATTTCTGAATATAAAGTAACGAACTACAAATCTGAGCTCGAAATCTCTAATTACAATTTTCCCATTTTTTCTAAAAACACATTATAGTTATATGAACATTTACTGCAAATTATCAGACGAGATTTAGTTCAAATAAATATTATTTAAAACAATCGCTTGGAAAATATAAAACTAATCTACTACCAGATGATATATTTAGATTTTTGTTAAATTGAAATTTCTCCATCAGCTATTAAATATTTATTAGCATTATGTTAATTTGAGAAAATGAGAAAATGTCACTGACTAAAATTCGTGGGCGTAAAATAAAGGATAAATGGTGTTAGGTTGCAAAGATTAATATTACAATTTATTGTGATTATAATAATTACATTTAGTTTCTTGATGAATAATTACATTGCTAATAATTATTTAATTTTCCATTTTTCCATTTGATTCTATTTTAATTTCCAAACCAAATATTAGTGTCTACTCTAAAATTTATCGTTCTTTCTTATTTTAATATTTCATCTAATAAATGATTTTTATATCATAAGCGTCTGTTTTTATAATTTTTATTGTCAACATAGTTAACATTTTTGTACTTAAAAATGCTTTACCTTCGAAAATGAAATTGCATTAGAAATTTGATGAAGGCATTTCCTTTTCTTAATAGTAATTGCTTCTGAGGAGCCTGAGGCTTGGAAGTTCACTTACTTTCGCTAATTAATATTCCTTTTGAAAAATTCTACATTTTCGGGAACTTAATAAATGGAAAAAAACAGAAACGCATTTAAAATAAAATTAACAAAGCCAACTTCAATTTTTCAAAAATATTCATTTATTATTTATTCTTGATAGAGTTTTTTCATGAAAATGAGACAAAAACTAATAACTTTACAGATTTGAATACAAATCTTTATAATTATTCAAAAATACTGAAAATTCATGTATTTTCTACCTAATTACTCCTGCCTAAATAAGATTTCTAAAATTTTAAAATGAATAAATTGTCTGGAAAAACATAATGGTTTATACCATTATCTGAAATTTAAACTATGATTTACACATTTTAACTGCACATTTCCAACTCATGTCAGAACTATATGCCAGAAATTAAAGTAGTTTTAGCATTGCGTAAAGGTAAAGGGGCAAATTATTAAGCGAGAAGTATTCAATTAATCAAATAAAGTCTCCAAAATATCAGACAAAGGCTAAATCGTCTCTCTATCGCGTAATGTTCAGAATTGAATTAGAAAATCTTTGACAATTTTGGAAACTTTAACCTTCGCTAAATTAATTATAACCGTGATTGGAAGCACGTCTTTGTAATGCGATTACTAGCAACGATTTCCATTTTCTTTTTGTTTCGTCTAATGGAGTGAATGTGTTGGAATGCTAATTATTTTGCATGTGAAAGCAGAAACAGACTTGAGTATGAATTGATCGGTGTTTAAGTATGTAAGTTATAGTTTTATAGTTAGGTAGATAGTGAAATATATAATAGTTTAAAAGAATTGATGAAAAACAGCGAAACGAGTAGCATTAGAATTATAGTAAAATGCTTTTATTACGTTTTATGTGTTTCTTCTCTATCATAGAAGAATAAGGTTTTTAATACAGTGATTATGACGGAAGCATTATTTTGAGTAGTGAAAATAAAATGTATGAGTTGTGAGAAAAGTAAATAATATTTAAACTAACATCTTACATTTCAAATATATGCCCTTTGCAATATTTTTTGTTTCGGTAATATGGTTTTTGTTTTCGTTTCTGTATATGAAATAAATCGATGGCTTAAGGTTAATGGTTTATTTACGTTTTAAATGTATTATGCAAATACAGTTTGATAAATATTAAGGCCACTGATTATGGCCAATGTTGGCCATTTTGTTTTCGTGAACGTAATATTAATCCTATGGAGTTTCCATTTTCGTTCTCAATTCTTTACTATTTCATCCTTTTGATTGTAATAAATTGCATCTAAAAGAGTAAAATAAATGACCAAGGCTTCTGCGGAATTACTTTTTCTTCCGCATTTCAAAAATATTTTTAAAGACCAGAAAACTCACAAATGAATCATTAAAATCGGGATAAAAATATTTTTACAAATCGGATGGAAAAAGTAATTCCACTAAAGCCTTCATTATATTTTGTTTTTCCGGATGCACTTTATTACATTCAACTAGATCAAATAGTAAAGTTTTCAGAACTATAGTCGAAATTCGATAGAATTATCATTAAGTTGACGTAATCAAAATGGCTGGTATAGCAAACGATTTTCTTCGATTCGATAGCAAACGATTTTTTTCATGTATAAAAAACGAATTTTATGAAAAAGTGAAACTAATTTACCTTATAAAAATTTAAAAAATAATAATTATTATTAAGGATTTACTACATTATATGACGCCATATACTATGACAGTGCTCCGCAACCTTTTCTCACCTACGACGCACCAAAATTCTTTCTAGAATTCCGCGGCACACCAAAAGCTAAAGTATATAAGTATTAATCGATACATAAATTTTACAACAAATGTTTGTTTTCTATTTGAAAAGTATACTTACATAAAACCATAACATATTTATTTCTATGCAATCATAATAATTATTAATGTGATACCTGCGCTTGTATCAATGAACACAAAAGTTCTATATTCGGCTCAATATTTGACAACGCAACCCGAAGTTCTTGGTCAAGATCTTTTAAGCATGACCGCTTATCATTTTTAATTAATACAAGAGTTGAAAAACTTTGCTCACATAAATATGTCGTCGAAAATGGAAGTAATGTTAAGATTGCTTTGTAGGAAATGTGAGGATATTCTTTTTTAACGTAAATCCAGAAAACATCTAATGGAACTTCGGAGAAGTATAGTTTTAAAGTCATGTCATTATTTAAATCTGTAAATTCCTTTCGAATTTGTAGAGGCAGTGCTTCCGTAGAATTTATTGCATTGGTTGCAAAAGGATTTCGAATCCAATCGTATTGTTCCATATTAATGGAATAAAAATATTGATCAAATTTCTGCTGAAGCATACTTAAATGTTGTTGGGCCAGATCCACAATTAATTGGTTGTTTTCAATTGTGATATGATTGGTCCTTTGGTACATTTCCAAACATCCTTTTTGCAACTCTTTCTGCCAAAGTTCGAGTTTTTTAATAAATCCTTGTAATTTGTTGGAGCACGTCAAAATATTCTCATTTCGACCTTGCTTTCTTTTATTAAGTTCATTCAAATGCTCGAATATATCAGCCATGTATGCAAATTTGGCTATCCAGTAATCATCATCGAGGTGCTGGCATATTTCGAGCATATTCTGTGTTAAAAGAAATTCACACACCTCGTGGCGAAGCTCAAATAATCTAGCCAAAACTTTGCCTCGGGATAGCCAACGAATTTCTGTATAAAATAATAAGGATTCATATTCGGCTCCCATTTCTGCACAAAGTAATCCAAAAATTCGCGAATTTATGGCTCTTGATTTAATTAAGTTTTTGATTTTAATGCATTCATTCATCGTGTTCAAACGTTCTTCCGGCAAATTCTTGACCATCAATGCTTCTCGATGTATGCAGCAGTGTGTAAATTGTACCGTCGGATTTTTTTGTTTTACACAAGAGACAAAACCTTTATTACGACCCGTCATTGCCGCAGCGCCATCCGTGCAAACAGCAATGCAGTTGCTCCATTGAATATTACATATTTTGAAGAAATCATCGGTTACTCGAAAAATTTCTTCACCGGTAGTTCGCTCTGGAACCTCCTTACAAAATAAATAATGTTCTTTAATAAAGTCCTAGTCAACGAAACGTACAATAGCTATCAGCTGTGCTTTATTTTTATGTTAGTTGTTTCATCGATCTGAAGCTCAAATTTTTCAGCCGATAACAGTTTTTTAATCAGTGTTCCTAAAATATCGCTTGACATATCGTGAATACGTCTTTTAACAGTATCAGCAGACAACGAAACTTTATTCACTTCCTTAACTTCATTGGGCCCAAGTATAAGTCTAACAATTTCCATGCATGCTTGTTTAATAAGTGTTTCGCCGTCAGTATGTGGCTTCTTCTGATGTGCAATTAATTTTGCAACATGATAGCTAGCTTCTAATGCCTTTTCAGAAACTGTTACGGCCGATTTCATAAATTTCTTCTGATTTTTATTTTGTTCTAAGCACCTCTTAAAATATTGTTTGTCTTTGTTGGCGCAGCTAGGATGGCTTGAATATAGATGCCGCTTTAATTTACTGGGTACCATTGACTCGTTTGATAGCTGATCGCCGCAAATGATGCACTGTGGTCTTGGTGCCGTTTCGTCACCACTCCACGAGAATCCATATTTAATGTAGTCTTCGTCGTACTTTCTTTTCACTACCTTCTTTAGGTTTTTTGTAACACTTGTGCTGGATTCTTCATCATCTGTACGTGAAGACGAATCTTTCCGAGGTTAAAATTTATCCATATTTAAAGGGGTATAAAACTTAAAAAAGAACGTTAACCATACATAATTCAGTAAGATAATTAATAATAATTATCGTTAGTGGTAGGAACGTGTTTATTTAACTTTGTGTTGTAAAATAGTGACAACAATGACATACGAATGAACGTGATGTACCACGCGCAAATGCAAATAACACATGCGCATGAGTCTTCAACGACGCACATAACGGTCATTTTGCTTTATCTATGATTAATTTGGTGGGCCTTGGTGTTTACACAACACACTGTGGAGTTTTCAACTGTTCTCACCAGGAGACCATTGAATAATTATTTAATGATAATAATTATTATTTAGTATATTTAGAAAAATAGACATTATTATGAAAAAAATTGTCATTGTATATTAAATACATGATGAAAAATTGTAAAATGTCAAGTACAATGTATTTGACCGCGGCACACCTGTATCTGGCTCATGACACACCAGTGTGCCGCGGCACACCGGTTGCGGAGCACTGTACTATGACATCAAATAGCTGACGCTGGAGTCCTCTAGTAGGCTGTTGTGAAATAACAACAATAAAGATGGTATGACAATAGAGATAAGATGAAATATATATATTTATTTTTCTCAAAACTTGTTGAGTATTGAATGCGGTAGAAAACTTTTAATAATGTTGATTTTAAAATAATATTTTAATAATATTTTACGAAATCATTTATTGTTGTATTTCCTTTTTAATTTATATACTACTGATTTGTACCTCTCTTCTAAACTGTATTTAATCAAGAAAAAATTGTAAATATGTGTCGCATTCTATGGATTAATAAAAGTTATTTAAAAAAATAATTTGGTAATTAATATGCAAAAATGTGAAATGAAGATTAGAAATGAAGCTTTCTCTCTTCTACCAACAAGATTCATAATTTCTTCTTAGCTTTATAATACATATCCTTTAATTGCCATCGAATTATGGAATACTAATTTGTACGCTTAACGGTTTCGTAGGATAATATAATATTTAAGATGATACAAATGTCATAAAAACGAGATCTGTTTAGAATTTGATTTCGAATGTTATATATTTAATTTAGACTCTGTAAAACAAAACACTTGTCCCCAAAATGTGATTAACATTTTAACCCCAAATTATGATTTAAAAGGAACATCATCTTAAATTATTTTTTATCATATTGTAAAATCATATTAGAAGATTTATTCAATAATAATTGCCGTTTTTTTTAAAAAAAATATCGTTAGTTACAGCTAACGAATTAAAAAAAAACCACTTTTTAGTACTGCCAAGCCAATTAAGTTGGAAATATTTCACAACATTAAAAATAAAGAAACAGTGAAACATTTCACTGCACTTTTTTAATGTATAATAACAGAAATATATTTTTTCCCTAAGCCAATCCCGAAAACAATTTATTCTCATTTATTATAAAAAATTATTGCGAAATTCAAATTTTGATTGACTGCGATACTTGATAGAGTTTTTGCACACACTTCACAACGTTCTCGGTTTTAGATAAAGGTAGGCCAGGAACACCACCTAGCAGGAGTACTCAGACGATCAAAAATAATTCAATAATCCTAAATTCTGTGAAACAATTGGAATAACCATTGTAATATTTCTCTTTATTTATACTCTTGGAGCATTTTGCTCTTCCAGGTCTTCATCCGAACATTTCAGTATTCTAGGAACCAGATGATAAAGCTACTGGTGGATTACCTATCGACATTTTTTCATCAGATGAACATTCTACAGGTGTGTCACTGCAGTCCGAAGAGATACTTTCGAAGAAAGATAATCTCTGCTATTAGGTCGCGGCTTCTAAGCACATCAAATGACATAGGAGACATTTAAATTGCTCAACAAAAATACACATTATATATATATATATATATATATATATATATATATATATATATGTGTGTGTGTGTGTGTGTGTGTGTGTGTGTGAATGTGTAATGATTTACCTTTAATTCATATTAGTTTCTCATTATAATAATTAATTAATTCCTGTTCTCTCATTTAAAAGTAAAGTGTTCATTCTTATTTCCTGATACCATTCCTTTTTAACTTAATTTATGCAATCGCGTGTTCTTGAAAATTCGAAGAATAAGCAGATCCCATGCCTTCCGACCTGTAGGGAAGATCTTTGCCATACTTTATGTCTGCACTTAAATTCCCTCGAAATCTCCATTCATTCCACATTATATGACGTTTATTGTGAAAAATTCTTGCTATATAATCTATTACACAGCGAAAAGTCCACCTCTTGCTCTTACACTCCTCTCTGAGGATCATCTGAGTTATTCATGGTCTTTCAATCTTCCCGAAGCCCGACTAAAGTCTGATAGAATAAATAAAATATCTATTCGACCATGAATTCAGACTGTTCCATTAACGTTGAACTAACGATTAATATTATTCAATATGTATGTATGTATATATATATGGATCAAAATAAATAAATATCAAAGTTGATTTAAATTTACTTTAAAAACCATATTTTAGGTTGAACAATTATTTTTTAATTATTAAGCTGAAAGTTTATACATCAACTACATAGACTGGAAAATCATTTAAAAGTAAGTTAGAACTAAATGTATTAGAAATTACAACTTAGTTTCAAAAGTATTTAAAAATACCCCTCAAAATAGTGAAAATAAATTAAGGATTATTTTTTTTAATTTTAAAAATAACAATATATTTCAGGACTTATAAAAAAAAAACGCGGTATACTTACCTATGGATGTTGAGGGACTTTATGTTACCTCATAAACTTAATATATCATGTTATACAATGAGATAGCAGTTAAAATGCGACACATAATGGGAAAATATTCCTTCTCGAAAATTTCGAGATTCACAGAACTGCTAATACCTTCTGGGGATGATAGAAGTTATTAAGCATTAATCCTGAAACGTACCGTTATTAATGGATGAATAGAATATTTTAATACCATTTGATTCTAAGTAGCGTACTTTAAAGTACAGTTGTTTGTGAATGTGTGTGGACAATGAAGGCTTTAAATACACTCAAAAATCAGGAATAAGCATTGATTTTTCAGAAATGCTCTGTTGATTTATTTTATATAAGAAAGTTCCACATGCGCATAATCTCAAACTGAAAGTTCTATTATATCTATTATTCCAAAGTATGGTTACAATAATAAAATTTGGTAAGATACGTGTTTTTTGGACATGGGTTTTAATTCAAACTTCACACTTTGCGAAACATAATTTTTTTTGTACATTAAATTTTAAGAGCGAAAGGCAATGTTGAGTCAATTTGAATTTGTTCAATAATTAGTTTTAATAATTTATTTTATTATTTGACTTTTATTAAATTTATCATCTAAAATAAATAAGGGTAAAATTTTTTGGTTCAATTACGCATTATGGTAATCAATTAAGCTGCGTGTAATTAAAATTAAAGCAAATGATGAATTGTGTTAGTAAAATGAATATATTTAAACTGAATGTAGTTAAAATTAAAGCAAACGATAAATTATTAAGCGATGTATTTGGCGATCATTTGGTGACTTGGCGAGAAACTTGGCGTAAAATTAAATTCTTGAAGTAATTAGTTATAATTAATTAATTATTATGAATTATAATTCAATTATCGTATTGTTATATACAAGAATCGTGAAAATAAAATTTCAGGTCAAGTGAGCCCTTTAAAACGTGATAAAATAGCTTTTAAAGTTTTGACTCAGACATACAATGGGAGTAGAAGAAAACAGACTAATAATTAGTTTTAAAAAATTAATTTTTTTTTAATATTGATTTATTTATCGTATTGTGTCATCAAAACAATCGTGTACAGAAAATTTCAGCTCAAGTTTGCGCTTTAATTAGTTTTGAAAAAATTAAACATTAACTGGCCTCCAAATCTTAGTAAATTAATTTCTAGTAAAAGTTATTATGTTCATTTTATCAAATACATTGAAGACATTTATAACCCTTTTTAATTTTTGTTTGTACATTTTTTAGTCACATGTTTTTGTTTTTGTATTTTTTGTTTACTGTAATATATTGTTTTATACTTACTTCTGTAAGTCCTGTATGATGATTAGTGGTACACAGGGATGTTGTTTGTTGTTCAATACAAATAATTCGAGGTTAAAACTAAAATTTTTATATGGTGGCAAGTTTTATTAAAGAAAATTATTGAAATATTAGTTAAAATTGGTCTCAAATATCTAAATATTGCATTGTTAGGCAAATAAGAACGGTTCCCGAAATTTCAGAGCTCTAGCTTAGTGGGAAGTTGGTTAAATTAACAATCGAAAATTTGATGACACACACACCAAGTGAAATACATAATAATTTTTAACTTTAAAATTTACTTAAAAAAGAGACATTTGTGAGCGTATTAAAAAATTCATAATGCTCATAAAATCAAAACATGCATTTGAAAGTTTGTAAGTCATTCTATTAAAAAAATGGTAACCAGAATTCAGAAAAAATTATTGTTATAGACACGGCACCAAATATTGGAATCTTTCTTTCTTGCGAATGATTACTGACTGAAAGTCATCAATCCTTACTATCTCCCCTTTGTGATTAGAAAAGTTTTACAATACCTCATGTGGCGTATGTGGAAATCCCGTTGATTCCCAGAGGAGGAAATAAATTTTTTCCTCAATCCTAAAAGCGCCAAGGGGAAAGAATGTTTTGACTTATTAAAATTATTGAAATATTAGTTAAAACTTGTCTCCAATGTCTAAATATTGCATTGTTAGGCGAATAAGAAAGATTTCCAAAGTTCCAGAGCTCTAGCTTGATGGGAAGTTGGTTAAATTAACGATCGAAAATTTGATCAATGCTCACACACACACACATACCAAGTGAAATTCAGATAAAACGTTGTAATGTAAAAAAGAGTCCGCTTTAAGATATGAGAAAAAACACTTTTAAAGTTTTGACACAGATAAGGTTACAGTGTGAGTTAAAGAAGACCCATTAAAAAAGCAATTAAAGCAAGCAATTTTTTTAAAGCAAATTTAGGTTAAAAATGACTTGATTTCAACTAGAATCCATACCTACTTTTATTCCTTATTTTTTTTTTAAAAAAAAAAAGCTGTCTTTGATCATTAGTAAGCTTTTAGTTATAATTTATGTTATATATTAAATATTTTTTTAAGTACTATAAAATATAAAACATTTAAAATAATAATATAAGGATTGCAGATAATCGACGCTACATTATAGACGAAAAACACAATATATCTAATTTACTGACTTTTCGATAAATAAATTTTATTATACACCAGTTCCATCAATCAAAAATGTCAGACACAGTTTCATCTATTGTTAAGATAACTACGTAACAAATAATGCATCATCTTTCATTTCCTGTTGAGAATTCTTTAACTTCCTTCTAAATGTTATGAGGCACATTATTGCCTTATTGACCGTAAAACAAACCCCCAAAAGGGTGCATAAATTCTCGATATCTTTACTCAATCCCCTGTTCAGCAAATTTTCATAATTTTTTGGCTTCCTCCCAATGTTTACTCTCTTTCTTTGGCTCTGCAGGAAATCTCTAATTTCGTTAATGTTTGAATTAAACATTTGTTTCTTTTGGATAACCAACGAAAACTCTTTTTTGGGTGGTCGAAAATTATTTTTGCGAATTCAAAGTTTACGGTAAGTTGAATGTTAAGATTAATATTTTCTTTGATATCTTATGTAAATGTTTATTTAGTTCAGATGTCAATTATATTATTGCTCTCAAATATTTCATTTCTATTTTTAATTTTGATTCTTTAATGAAGGTATAGGCTTTTCGTTGACTGTTATCTGAAATGTACTGATGTCTTTTTACTGATTTCTCATAATTGAGGTTCAGCTTTTTTGAAGTTCTCATCTATTGATTTACTCGGTATATATACTCTTCAAAAAACTGAGTAAAACAAAACCAAGAAAAGTTAGGTATGAGTTATTTTAAACAAAGGTACTGGTTCATTAATTTATAGAAATACTTTAATACACATAACTTTCCAAATTACTTTTGACAGTCCGAGGTAGGTCATGGTCGTGGCTGGCAGTTTTCATCGAGTCGGGAGGGGTCGAGTCAATTACCACTAAATACCATCCATGAAGCCGGGGCTGAAGCATGTTAAATCTGTCGGGGCCCAAAGTCTATCCGTTGACGTGGTGTGGAAGTTGGGAAAAGGTGTGCCATCTCAAGTCTTACCCTCGTCTCTTGCAAAAGGTTTAAAATTGCAACAACAGCAATCAAATACGAAAGGAGTGCCTGTCCGGTGGACTCTTTACTCGCTGTGAATTATTCCAATAAATACTTTTGAGGTAAAGCTAGTAGTTGACTGATGTGCATCATCCCATTTCGTTTTCGAGAATAATGTCTTTTAGATTATATAATCTTATTTTTTTATGAGAAAGTGATAGGACAGGTAATTTATATTTTTAATCTGGAAGAATCAAAGTATACAGAGGGTGGAGAGCGAAAGACAAAAAGGTGGTGATAATGGACCTCGCCGGTGTCTTGGCTGTTGAATGAGGTTCTATTTCTGTGTGGTGGTTTTGAGGTGTGGTATAGAGGGGATCGGGGTAACCCCTGATTATGGGTTGTGTGTGGAAGAGTATCTATTTATCGGCTGTTTATGTATGTGTCCAGATGAGCTGGGTCCCTTTAAAATTACGAGGTCCATCTCCAATAGTTCTCGCGCTGCATCTAGTGATACGTTAATAAAACCAAAACCAAAAACCAAATCAATTTACTTTTAAGAAGGAAGAACAAAAATCTATATTTATATTATTGTATACAAAATGACCTATATAAAAATATATGCATAAATTAATGATGTAAAAATAAATAATTATAAAGCATAAAATAAAATTTAATATTTCGTACAAATTGAAATAATTAAATTATTAAATCACAAATAATATTCGTAACAAATATATGACATATGTAAAAACTTGTTGCCACTTTAAATATGCCACCTTAAGAATATAATTAATAATATACCAAATACATATTATTATTTATATATAATAATAACTGTATATAAATAATAATAATATAATATATTACATATTACAAATAATAATGTAATAATTTTTAAAAATCTTCTTTTATTTTCCTTCAGATTTTGAAAAACTTCAATTCTGCAATTCCTTGTTTGTAGAGGTGTTTCACTGTCACTATAGACTTGCGGTCACAGTTACGCACTCAAGTAGAGCAGTTTTTCGTCGTGTGGTGCGTTCGAGCTTCGATCCCTTTAAAGAACGTCGCCTTCGTGTAACCGGGCGAATCTTCGTCTGTTGCGGCTCAAAGTCCTCTGCGTGATGGTGTGGAAGTTCGGAGAAGAGGAGATTCCAGCTCAAGGTATCGTCAAATCACTTGGGCAAGAATCAAAATTTGGAGGTCGTCGCCAGTAGCCATCATTGTAGCTATTAGTGAGATGTTAATAAAACCAAACAATAAAAAGTAGATATTTCATCATTATCTGAGACAACGACTTAAAATTCCTCCGCGTTTTCTTAGGTACTACTTTACCAATTGAGGTATCATCGGTAACAACAAAGACGGGTATTCAACCTTAGTAAAATATTAATATTTTGTTGAATTAATTTATAAGCGTTATAATGCAAAGCAATTAATATAAATCAAAAATGATAAGTTTTTAACGTGTGCTAACACACTGCTGCTTTGGTGAAAACGGCATCATCAGCAAAAGTACGGGGGAAATTGACAAAGGATAAAATGTGCCAGTTTAATAGAAACAAACATTATAATTCATTATGACTGTAATAATAATTACTTTTAACCTGTTTTCAGTACATTTGCATCGCTAAGATATTTCATTTAATATTTTATCATCTGATTTTATTTTAATGTCCGAACAGATAATTATTGTCTACTTTGAAACATATAAAGTGCTTTTACTTTTAATGTTTAATTTAATAGTTGATTTTCGAGGCGGAAATCTCGTCTGTTTTTATTCTTTTTGTTGTTAACAGTATCAAACTTTTTGTACTTAAAAATGTTTTTGAAAATGTCATGGTGAGTTGAAGGAAGATATTTTCTATTCTTGACATTATTCTTTATGTAGAGTCTGGGTGCTTGGAAGTGCTTACTTGCCATAGTCACTTTTAGAAATCTACTTCTATTCGAACAATGTGAAACGAACTGACAACCAAATTAACAGATATCATGAAGAACGAAGAATGTATTCTCATAAAAATATCTAATGGGATTTTAGTATTAATTCTCGATTTCAAATTATGTATCGCAGTGGTAAAATCAATGGAATATTTTACAGCGTTAAATTGGAAGTAGTCAGAAAACGAATTATTGAATAAAACTAGAATTTATTAGTTTATTGCCTATTAGTAATGTGAGATAAAAGCAGAAAGTAATTGAAATATCTTATCAAATAAAAAACAACCTGATTTATTTTATTTAATTAATTAATTTTAAAAATGCTATAAGAACAAAATTGTTTTCAATTCATCCAATACCTAAACTTAATATCACGAATTTCTGGATTGTGTTTCATAAAAACTTATATCATCTATATATAAAGGCGAAATACCATTGGCTGACTAATCTCGCAAAGACTATACAACCATTGACTCGAAGAGCGTTAGCATAATAGTTGCTCATTTTGCGATGCTTAGACGCTCAGAACAGTTTTACGGAAGTCTTATCAAATGTGATCCGTTAATCTACCCATCCGTCGATTTATGTAATTTTTGGCGGCTTTATTGCCAAAATGGTGCTTGACCGACATAGGCTTTCAAAATATATTTTTATTGTATGTGTGTATTGTCATTAAGTTTACTCAGTGAAGTTGCGCGTACGTGCGGAATGGAAAAATGCCAAATAATTTTATATTAAAAGCCTGATGGAGGATTGACAAGATTTTGAGGGCTCTTTATGTGAAATTTCGTACGTCGAAAATAAGGAAACGTACATATTTAGCGATGAGAGAAAGAAATGGTTGGAATCCGGTTAGGTGAAAGTGCTGGTGCTTCTGAAACATGGCAGTGAAAAATACTGAAATGGCGACTTCTTACGGAGGTAGCACTTTTACAGGAACAAATCATCTTCGTTTGATGGAGGACTCACTACAGCCATGAACGAACTCAAAATGACTTATAAGACATTTTGGACGTCGGCTTGCACATTTTTAAAGTTGCGTTAGGACACGATATCATTTGAAAGTATTCAAGCACATGAAAGTACAATAAAAGGTTGCATCTTTAGCCAATAGCTAGGTCTTTATACATACAGTGGAATAGATTTTATCATATATATATATCAAGGGTGACTTTTTACTTTTAAAAATTTTTCTTATATATTTGAAAGTCGGACCATCATTCTTAAGTAGTTTCTTAAAATTTTTAAATTTGATTATCGACAAAGAGTTTTAAAAATGAAAATTTTCTTCAGTATCTTACGTATAATTTTCCAAAAATATTATATTCATCATCAACAAAGCGGCGGGCATCAGCTTAGTTAAATATATTTTCTTAAAACAAATATAAGATTCAACCGAAATATGATCATCAGAAACAGAAATATTTAAAATATTTAGGAAAATGAAAGTTTCTAGTCTCTCGATAGAAAATGAAACTTCTAAAAGGAAAAGAATGAAAATATTTGAAATTAAAAACAAGAATGTATTTGAATTCAGAAAATTTCCATGAGTAACGTAAAAACACATTTAGTGACTGTGAGACCTCTTTTACGAAATAAATGTTTTAATACGTGCGTAACCATTAATTCTTCAAATAATCTTTTTGTTATTATTATTGTTTATTCTGCAAAACCTTTGGTCATTAATTACCTTTAAAATTTTGACAAAGGATATATATATGTTACCTCAAAGAAGAAATTTTCACATATTTTTAACAGAAAAAGCATAACCCGAAGCATTAAAGGAAAAAGTGAAGAAAAGAACAGGACAGAAATCTCTTGCCATCAAAACTCTCTGAAATTCCTCAGCTTCTGCAAGGAAAGCATTTTTCAAAAGCAGTCGGACAATTTAAAAGTTTCATTTGTTAGGAGTTCCTTTTTAACTCATATTTTAAAATACAGAAAGAAGAGAATATGAAATAGAAATAGAGAACTAGTTTAGTTTCGGTCGCTGAAAAAGTTTCGAACACAGCTTTCTAAAGAAGGTTGCGACTCTAAAATATTTCAGATTTTCTGCATTTATTTAAAGGATGATGAAATATATTTCCTTATCTCATTTCTCAATCTCCTGTGTGCTTCTGTATTGCGATTCGGTTGATATAATATTTATTTTTAATTTATATATATTTTGTAACATGTTAAAACTTACTATCCAATAAAATCATTTTCCAGTTGAAAACCTGTAATTAAAGAAATTCAATGAATATAAATTATCTCTGCTTTCTGTTATTTTCGTTTTTATAAGCATCAGGTATACTTTTAATAATAAAATGTTTGAATTTTAAGTTATATTTTTAAATAAAATATATGTACATATATATGGTTTGAAACGCGTATCTGTTCTGAAATATTGCTAATGATTAAGTGAACTTTATTTGTAGATCACAAAGACCCAGATACCACACATGTTATAATTAAAGTTCTAAAATTTGCAAACAAAATCTACTAGGAGGAAAAATATTGAACGTTAAATTTGTATTGTCTATATGTTTTCAAGGTAGAAACATTTTGTTGTAAATCTGGCTGCTTAAGTAATAAGTAATGCTTTCTGCATTTATATACAAACTTAGAAACAAAATATAGGAACTTGGAATGTTATATTTTAATGAAATTTCAATTCATAATCATAAAAATGGTAAATTATTGTTTACAAACGGAAAAACAGATGGTTAAAATAAAATAAGTTTAAAAAGAAAGCCATGGTAATAATAAGGAGTGAAAATGGTTTGTTATACTTTCATTTTAATATGTGATAACATATTTTTCGATATGATCCTAGAAAAATAAAAAGTGATACGAAAATGATATTAATTAGCATAAAATGGCGTATTTTTCTTCCCCGAAAATTTCACTAGATTATCAACTATCAGAAGAAAAATTAACTTGCTTCAAAAATTCCTACTGAGTTTATATTTCACCAACAAAAAGTATAAGCAGTTTGTCAATGTAATCCACAAAAAGAATAAAGATATCGTAATTCCAGACCTTGCTCAAACTACAGAGGGAACCCATATGGTACCTCACTTTATTAAAACCATAATACCTGGCAATAAAATGTGGTGTGTATATGTAATGTATACTACATATATATTTGTAGTATTTGTGACATTGTGCTATTCGCGGAAGTTTCCACTAACATGGGGACTTTTAAATTGAGATTGATTGCTGCTAAACAACGCTGCTTTAATAAAATTGAGCAATGAATATGTAGATGAGAAAGCAGGTAGAAATAGATGAAGCGGGAGAGTAAGGGAAATACGCTAAACTCCGACGGAAAGAGTCATGATAGAGAGGTTGAAGAAGTAGAAAGAAGGTTGAAGGAGGAGTTGAGAAAGAGAAATGCTTGAAATAGGCGGTGGATTAAAGGTGTAGAGTTTCAGGAAATTTGGTTATTCCAGAATTTACATTTGTTTAGGAATCTGAAGGAAGGTTGCAGTCGAGAAGGCTTAGTGAGTCTGTTAGATTTACTATTGGTGGGTTGAATTAAGGCCCGTAGTATCCTTGTCCAGGAGAGGCATAAATAGTTGTTGTTATAGTAAATGAGAGAAGTTAATAAATTCCGTAATATTGTTCTATTGATGTCTCTTTGATTGACTTATTTGTGTCTTAGTGTTTAATCATTGAATTAGCAGCAATGGCACAAGAGGCATCCCGGAACGCTTAGGCATCCTGAATAATATATATATATTTAAAATGTATAAGTAAGCTAACAATAACATATATATATATACTCTCTCTCTCTTTCTCTCTATATATATATATATAAATGCTCTCCCATATATATATCTCTCTATATGTATATTAACGATATTATTATTATTATTATTATTATTATTGATATTGTGTGTTAGTATTATTATTATTGTGTGTGTGTGTGTGTGTGTGTGTGTGTGTGTGTGTGTGTGTGTGTGTGTGTGTGTGTGTGTGTGTGTGTTATTGTCCTCATGAAAAATTTGCGATTTGATGCATCCAAAGAGATATTGGACAAATTGATAAATCCATCTAAGATCTTGAATAATAGTTTATGTTTGTATCTTAACTGAAATAAACATTTCTGAGGATTTAAAATGTCATTTTTATAACTCAAGGAAAAGAGTAATAACTTTAAGTAAAAGTGATTTGTTTTAAAGTGGGTATCCACAAACAGGTTCATAAGAAGCTACATTACATGAGCAACTTAGAAGAGAAAGCATATTACACTAAAACTGACCAAGTATTTTCTTCGCCATCCTTTGGCAATAATATTTGAAATTCTGTATCACGCATACTTACCGTAATGTGCTTGGTTGCATTACGGGGAACTTGTCTGCTGCTACATGCGATAACATTACATAATCCGCATATTTGAAAAACTCTTCCAATGAAAGGAATGGTATTATTTGATTTTCCAGTAGTTCTTTCACATGACAGCATGGATATAAATATGATGACTTGTTATCCATGGAATCTACAAGTATAATTCAGACTTTCCTGCCACTGGATGTGCAAATGCTGTCGGCTAAGTGCAAAGATATTTTAACCAAACTCTGAAGAAATCTTAATTACAGACCTTAACCGTTAAAGATCAATAATATATATATTATAGAAAGGAACCAAATCACTAGAGAAGCATAAAAATGCCCTGATAACACAAAAGGCAAATCAATGCAAAGAAGTAATTGCTGATGCTGCATTGACTTACAACCTATTTATTGTTGTTGACCGTTTTATGAAACATTTGTTAATTTGACATTTGCCCCGCATATATATTTATCGAAAATTCCTCTAAGCCTAAAGCACCTAATCACAACGGCAACTGCAATGGGTACAGCGCTTTGGTTATCTAATGTATACTCTGTACTATCCATTGTCATATTGTAGCTTGTGCACGTAATAAA
>BMAW01011941.1:0-27899 GCA_019974015.1 Nephila pilipes
ATCAAACGTCATAAGCACGTGGTAAGAATAAGGGGATTCCAGGGAAATATAGTAGATAGGGAATTAAAAAGGGATTGTTTTTGATAGATTTATAATTAGTTTAAGCAGAATTAATCCTTTTCAAGAGCGTGTGATGTAATAAATTATAGGATACTTTTGGAAGGAGATCAGGAAATAAGAATGAACTCTTTACTTTTGTATTAGGGAATGAGATAGAATAGAAAGTTAATTTATTATTTAGGGTAATTATTGAATTAAAAGTTAAATCATTACATATATATATATATAACATAAGAAAATAACGCACCAAGAAGGAGTTCTCCGAGGGAGACAAAAATTGGCGGATAGAAAAATCATGTACTGAATAGAAATAGAAAATCATTAAAATTTCAGAAAAATTGAAGGATTTGTTTCAGAGTTATAGTAACAAGCTCGATACAATCCGTCCCGAATGTAAGCTGCCACACGACGTTGCATAGGAAGATAAAGCTCGCTTATGGTCTCCTGCGGTATTTCTTGCCAAATTTGCACCAATTGTTGGGATAAGTCATCAACATTCGCTGGTAGATGCAGTCGCCGTCCCATCATGTCCCAGACATGCTCGTTTGGAGAGAGATCTGGCTGGCCAAGGATGTGTTTGACAAGCTGTAATACAGTTCACAGCAACACGTGCTGTAAGTGATCTGGCATTATTTTGCTTAAAAATAAGGCGAAGGTACAGAAAAAGAAACGGTAGCAAAATGGGTCTCAGAATGTCGTCGACGTACAGCTGTTTTTTAAGTGTGCCTCTAATGAGAACCAAAAGAGTACGACTATTAAGAGAAAGGGCACCCCAAATCATAACTCCTGGTTGAAGGCTTGAGCGGCGTACAACAGTGAAAGCAGAAACGGTATGCTGCCCTGGGCGTCTACAGACACGTCTTCGATGATCGTCAGGACACAGTTGGAAGCGGGATTCATCACTAAACATTATACGTCCTCTATGAGCATCATTCCATCCTGATCGAGTCAAGCACCACTGTAATCTGGTTCGACAGTGTGCAGGCGTGAGTAGCAGGTGGATAACCGATCGGTAGAAGCGTAGATTTCACTTTATCAACCACAAATGAATGGTCATGTTGGACAATTGTGTGATGGGTCGCACTTTTGATGGTTAATAACGATGAACTAGATGCAGTGATAGTCGATATGACTATCATTCTGTCCTCCCTATCTACTGTGGCCTAGGTCAAGCGCAACCATCATGACGCTGAAATCTGCTATTGTCCACCCATTCTTGCCACATGTTCTAATCGCTTCATCGCTTCGACCCACATAACGACCGATTCTCCGATTCACCCTAACTGCCTCTTTCAACCCAATGACACGTCCCCTTTCAAACTCTGACAGCTGCTCCTAATGAGCTGGAATCCTGAAGTGAGTTATTCTTTCAGTCATTGAATTTGGATTCGAAATTAAAAATTAAAATCCTTAGCTGGATTAATTTTATGTTTCATTATATGAAAGAGGATGATTTACTCAATTTATACGCAGTATTTTCTCAACTACACAACGATTCATGAGTTTATTCAAAAGAGGGGATGAACGCAATCAAGTAAATTTAAAAGAATTTCGGTTACAAATGACATCGAAGACACAAAAGGGTTCAGAACCGAGAGTATTATATGCTACTGTAACTCAGTTCACTAAGACTTTTTTCAATGCTTATCTAAATTCCTTAATAGCTATTAAAAAATTCTTTAAATTATTTAAGGAGCACATTGCATTAGAATTAAAATCATTTATTCCCGTTAACCTGTTCCTGTCCCACACAAAGTTAATGTTTATTTCATGTCATTCGTTAGGTTACCTCAAATCTATATTTAAACAACTACAATAATAATTTTTTTAATAAAAATAAAAATCTCTTAGTTAATTCATGCACTTAAATTTACTATATTTTTCATAGTCTTGGGAAAATCATAACATCAAAAATTCCTTTCTGCAACATATTTTCATTTTAAAAGGAACTGTACACTATACATTAGATTCTATTGTAGTTCTCTTCGCGCTATTTTTCATATAAACTCTAATCAAAGTTATTACCTTCTACGATTTAGTTCCTATTATAAGAACTCGTTTGCGATCTAAACGTATAAAATAACATTACCGAAATTTTATCAATTATTTAAAAATGAATTGTATAAGAATCAAACTTTCTATTCCTGTATAGAAAGTAAAATAAGCGGGCCGAATACTTCAATTAAAAAACATTCCGTGATATTTGATTTTTTATGTTGACTTTGTGAGTGAATCACGTTCCATTCGATAATGAGAGCTAATTAATATATATTAAAGATAGAAACAATTTTAAATTATTTATTAACTTTAACAAAACTAGTATACGCGAAATTCTTCTCAACAATGCACTTTTTAAATATTATTTTACCCGTGGTGATTCATTTGTAAATTTAAGAAATTTTTCAAAAGGGAAAGGAAATTTTCATACTGAAGTGTCTTTTCCGTAGATTATTCTGATAAACACAATTTTTGTTGTGCATATCTTCGCTAACAAGATATATGAATAGCAGTATTAATTATTTTAAAAAAGACACTAGTGCGCATGAATAAATTGTTAACATGTCTATGATATGATTTTTTTTAAAGAATAAAATAACAAATGTAATAAAATTGAGATAGATAAAGGGATTGGGTGGCATAAAAGACTATTAAAAGTAAGAATATATAAATTTTAAATAAACAAAATGGAGAAACAATTTTTTTTTATTTCAAAAGGTGTTTATAAAAATAATTGAAATGCTTTTAAAATTTTGAAATAGTTGGTATTCCAGGTCTAGCATCATCTTATTTTTAGAACTTCTGTAAATAATTAAAAATTATAAATTATAATACAAAAGATTATAATGTGCTTCTACAAATTATTTTTCAAATTATAAAATTCCTTATAAAATCTTTTTGAATATCAAGAGTCAAAGATTCTTTTACTGTGAGTAGTATTTGAAATAGTTCTATGAACTCTTATTTAAAAGAGAATCTCATGTACACTCTATAACAAACAAAAAAAATGATTAAAATTTGGTGTCCAATGAATAAATAATGGGAACCACAGCGTATCGGAACTGCGCACTATATAAAAAAAAGCGATTCTCAATCTGATGCTCAAATTTTCTGTTGTATTGCGATTTAGAATGGATTTCTTCGATGGAAAAAATGCCTCGCAGCAGGATTTGGGAGCAGATGATAACGATAAGATGATAGATACTTGTATGTTAATTGAAGTGAACTGTTAATCCTGATCGTTTCAAGTAAAATTGATTAGAAGTGACTCAGCAGTAAGGGGCTGTATTCAAGAAGTTTCTCAAGAAGTAAGCTAAGATTTTAATGCTTAATATTAAGATAGGATTCAGGCGAGTTAAGAGAGAGTAACCTCACATATTCTACAGAAGGTATCTAATAAACTGTGTTGTCCTTTTTATCATCGTTGAAATAAAATTATACTTATACTTAAAAATAAATAACTCTTAGAATATCTCTTCCTTATTATTTAATAGCCGTTTTTTTTTTTTTTTGGTGTCATAAATAAAAACTACTTTTCGATATTTTCACTATTTATTTTCAACGATAAATTTAATAAAAACAATTACAATTCTGCAACTTATTTTCATTTAAAAAAATTTGAATTGCACAAAACAATTTCCTAGAAACATCTATCTGCTGTAGACCTAGAGCTGTCGATCGCGAAAAACACCAAAACAATGGGCTCCTGGAAAACTAGCGTCTCTCTAGCCCATCTGCTCTGTCTGAATCCCCTCTCTCTGTCTGCTAAACAAAATAAAATTAACTTTTTTATATATCGGTGCACCACGTGGGTCTGACGCATGAGGGGCAGTTAGATCCAACCACGAAACCCACGTGACAACCACCCACGTAGACCTCGGATTCTCAACACGTTTCTTCTATTTAATTTATGAATTCATTTATAATTTAATTAAATTTCATGTCTGTAGAGTTAAATATTGAAAGGAGCCCACTTCATATTCATCTCGTTACTTAATTCCCTCCAAGTATCTCCTCTAATTTTATTCAATTCTCTTAGAGCTTAAGATCTTAAAGTAAAGAAACCTAGAGTTTGTTTTTAAAAATATAAATCATTTTTAATACATTTTTCTTTGGCTCCGTAGTTAAATAAAAACGGTAGAGCAAAATCAATAAGTACAAGATAAGCAGTCGAAACAGTTAGTATACTTTTGTGTGGAAATGTAGAGGAGGCAATCCTGTGAAACCCTGGCTGTGTGTGGGTGAGCGTTCACTGAGAAAAAGAAAGGGTATTCAAAATCGAGTACAAAGTACTCACTTTTGAATATTTCACATATTTAAAATGGCTCCGATCCCAACGTATACAAATTTAAGACTCACAAGTACTCATTTTTAGTAACAGGTACGTACAAGAAATGAAAACTTCACAAACTCATTTTTGAAGATATTGTGTATCAAATATGAATGTGCAATAGAAAAATGAGTATACCATATAATTATTTTTGTATCTGTTACTGTATCGAATATGAGTATCAAACAATAAAGTGAGTATGTTTTGCATTTATTTTCGATACTATTGTATCGAATATGAATTTTAAACAGAAAAAAAATCAAAAAATTCCTTCTGTTTAGTAATATTTTGAATGAAATTAAATTATTTCCTAAATTGAAATTCACTTTGTTTTGTGACAATAAACCTGCTATATATTTTTATGAAAATAAGTAAGAAAATTCTAATATTAAACGCATTGATGTAAAATTACCTTTTATTGGAAAACAACTTGATGTAAGAGAAGTTAAACTAGAATGTGTACACGAAAGTAAATTATATTTAATAGATTTAATGGCGATAAGCTTCAATTTAAAGACAGATTAAAAATTTCCACTGAAATACTGCATTGCCATGAGACCGAATGTCTGAACCCGTTAATGTAAATTCTCATATCCCCACCCCCTTAACATCACATCTGACGTATAGATGTTGATCCAATTGGATGCCAGAGCATAGCTATATAAAAATTTCTGAAGTTAAAAGGATATGAGATTTCTGAATATGTGGCAGTAAATAAAATGAACACGAGAATGAGTATGAGATGAATGAAACCAAAATGGAGTTAGTGGGGTATTGTTACCTTCGTCATAAATTTATTACCAATATAGCACATATTTTTATTGAAAAACTATTGCCATTATTTCCTTTATACATGAATCTGTTTTTTGTGTCTTATTTTTTTGAAATAGGTTTTTAAAACTTTCAGAAATAATCCCAGATATTCAATTTGAAAGATAATCATTATTTTGAAAATATAACGAACTGCATTTGCATTTGTGTAATTAAATTTAAAGAAACAGAATGAGGAAGATTCCAGGCTTTTAGTCAACTGGCGTCAGTTGATATTGCCAAGTTTGAAACTATAGTGACATGGAAAATAGGAGTGTGCTATTCCAACTCAGTTAACGTCCTCCTTAAGGAACTATACACATATATTACAATTCCAATCAAATGACATTGATTGAAATATCGCTAACTTGTAACCAACGTACAGAAAACGCAAAAAAAAATATTTTTAAAAAGTAATTAACATATCAGAAAATGCTTACCAAACACATTCTTATCAACCTTGAATTACATTGCAATTTTTTTAAAGATTTGGAGAATAGCATATAATAAAAGAGATTTTTCCTCTAATAAAAAATGTTCAAAAATTGAAAGCTATTTGTAAAAATTTATTATGTGTTTGTACTTTTATTGAAATGAACTAAATGAAGGTAAAAAGAAAGAGAAAAATAATCTATAGTAAAATTTCTTATGAAATGCCCAAAAATTAAATGAGGTGATGTTTACAGATTGTTTTTTTTTTTTTCAAATACATCTACTTTTTCACATGAAATAATTTTTTTCTTTATTCTTTTATGTTTGCGTATATGAACAGATCAGAAATAAATCTTCTAATATCTAAATAAATTTTCAAAAATTGTTATCTAATAAAAGAAAATAATTACTATTGAATTATAATAATAAATAAAACTCAAGAGAAAATAATAAAATCATACTTGTAGAAGTTTAGTACCTATTTTTCGATACTATTCTCGCAAATTAAATAAGCTGTAAAGCTTTCTATAATGATTAAATAACGTGATTTCATAATTTTAAAAAAAATACAGATTGTTTCAAATAATTAAATTGTAATTTCTGCGTAAAACCAACCTTAGTATGAGTTAAAATCATTTTCCTCTTATATAATATGTAGCCCTATATTTAGAGTTTTTAGCCTGTTTTACGTTTTAATTTTTTTAACAATATCTAAAATGTTCGTACAAATAATTAAAAGGATATCAATGCATTCTGGACTTTATGAAGGTCTTAGTGGAGCTCGATACTAAGTAAGGAATTATTTTTTCAAGAAGTTCAGTATTATAATTAGTGATTCAGATTCTCTTTTTTCTCCTCTTACTTCACATAACTAAAAATTATTTTTTGAAAACATATTTTCATTAACAAAATCTCGCCAAAAAAGTAAACTGAATCATATAAAATAAATTTTTATAAACACGCGCAAAATACTCTTAACCGGAGAGATAGTTTGTAAGCGACTCAGAATTGCCATTTCTCTCTGTGTCACAATTTACAAGCTATCATAATTTCATATCGCGTTTTCTCTTCAGGTAGTAAAAAGAGAAGCAAGGGAACGTTTCTCGGACGAAACAAATGCTGGTGCCATCTGTTGCAGACAGCCTGAAGTGCAAGAGTAAAGAGAAGAGAAGAAAGAGAGAGAGAGTATGTCATTAATTAACAAAAATAAATATTACATTTTAAGAAAATGATTAATGACAGAAAAAAGAATTTTCCCTAATCTATCCCAATGTTTATTTTTTAAGCAATTCTGCTTGAATCATTCAATTTTTTTCTGTAAAAAAAAATGGGTTCGAATATTTCGTCTCCTACACACTTTAACATAGAAAATTAATTATTTATTTACATGAAAACGAAAATTTGCATACCTATCTTACATCTGAAACTTCAATGAACGCTATTTAAATAATACATAATGTAGAATAACATTGGATCATTATGTATTGCAGTTACAAGCAAAGAAATTTATAGTAAAATTACAAAGTTTATTTTACAAGAAAATTGATGAAGATTGGGCCCCATTGATTAACATTTGCTGAAGACGTTTCCTAAGTCATCTGTACACAACTAAATGGAAGCGCATTATTAAAAATTAGGCTATACGTGTTTATATAGTTTTGGTAAGCAATCACATGATATATGTAACTATGATGATATCTTGCAGTTAGGAAGACGAAATAACTTCAACTGCCAATATTTCCTCTTCTAGTTTTGAATGCCGCTTCACAAGAAAATGAATCCCCCCTCTTTTTTCAACTGTCCGATTTATATTTATTAGATGCAATACGCTTTTCTAAATCATATTTTCCTTTATATGCAACAGACATTGTGATATTATAAGAGTCGGAAAGAACTTCATAATCTATGAAGTTTTTTAAACAAAGCACATTTGTTCTCCAATTCATCTGAAGATTTAAATTTGTGTCGAACCATCCCTAAAATAAAAGGGTTATTAAAATGTGCATATCTTTACGTTTTCTTATACCGAACAGGAAAATACATAAATAATTGTTACCTTACTTGTTGTAATATTATACTCCATTATTTTGAAAGAAAAAAAATACAATTTTTTTCCCTAGTGTAAGTTATATTTAAACATTTTTGTGCGTGTACTTAATCCTGTTTCTTTGCCATTCATACGCACATTTTAATTCGGTTGATCAAAGGATTTTTATATCGACGTAGGTGTCGATAAGCGTAATTTGAAAATGTGTTATTAATTAGACACTTCATTTACAATTCCGATATAAAAACAGTATTTGCAATATTTATTTCTTGGATATTTTTGTTCATAAAGTTTTTGTGTTTTTGTTGCTGCGGTGTGGAAAAGCGAAAAGAACAATTACGTATTTTTTGAGTTTTCAAATGAATACATATGAACTCTAAAAATACGGATGGTAACTCTAAGGTTATTTCCACGAAAGCATCTGGATAATAATACAATTTCTAGAGTACTATTTCGATAAATACCACAAATTGTATCGGTGAGTTGATCAGTTTTATTTCTTTTTCTGCGAGTAACTCAAAGTAAATTATGTTTGAGATAAAAAAAAAAAAAATTGAAGTGAAACTTCTTACTATTCGTATCGATGTCATTCGACTCGATTTGATAATTAAATTCCGGCGATTTCGTCTACACTCAGTTCCAGTTTTCTAAACCAAAGCTACGTTATGTTTTGAATTGCTTGTACGATCACTCTGCTAATTTTCTGAAGAATCCTTTTTATGTATTTTTTAATCGAATTAAAAGCTCTATTTTAACTTTTTCTAAACCACCATTTTCATTTCAAATTCAGATAAACACACATAGATGGCGACAGGAGATTTGTTTGCTCTCAAAGCAATAATCTACTTAAGTGACATGCCAGGTTCCTTTCTTTTAATTTCAATTATGTTTTTTATCAAAACTCTTCTTCATTTGGAGAGGAATTTTGCAGGCGGTGTTTTGTGAGAGGTGGGAATGTCCCTTTCAAATCTTGATGTGCAGAGGATTATTGAGATCGTGGTGAAAGCCCTCTGTGCAGTCTACTCACTGTGTTTAGCTTCGAGCCATGATAGAAAACTTTATGGAATACCTTTAATGCGATTCATTTTTCCAAAGTAGGCTGATGGAAGGTTCACTGAACTTGCATTGAATCGATTAGGTTAGCTACTAAAAAAAAGACAGGAAGAAGACTGAATGAAATTTCGGAAAAAAAGAGATAATGTTGGGTGCAGAGGGAGATTAGTAAATATATAACTTAAATGTGGCGGCCTCTAGTGTTACAAATATTTATAAATTGACATTTCAAAATTTAAATAATTTATTTCTTAAAAAAATAGGAAAACGCCATATTAAGTTTAAATATTTTACAAAATTTTAATGTAGTGTATTGTTTTAAAGTGAATTGTCTCATTTTACATTTGAAAATAAATGTTTCTTGTTTATTTTCTCGTTCATCGTCGCATTGATTGTTTGTCGAAGATCAGATATCATCAATATACATATAATTGTATTAATTTTTTGAACTTATGTAATTTCATTGATTTATTTCAATGTGTTAGATAAGTAATATTATCGAAGATGTACTAGATAAGTAATATTATCGATCATGTACTAGAAAACCATTTTGGTTGAAAATAAAAAGAAAGAAAAGCAAAAAAAGAAAATTGTTTTAATTTAATCTTTTTTTAAAATTGAATTTTAATACGTGAAATTGAATTGCAATACGTAATATTTAAATGAGCTCACGAAAGTGGTTCCAGAAATCTTCCCGGTAAATTTTTAGTTGATTATTATGACGCGTTCGCAAGACAGGAAATTTTCAAATTGACATGAATTGAGTGTATGATTTTATTTGAATAATACGAATATGATTAAATTTATTGACAGAAAATCCAAAATTATTGGACAATGTTTCCAAAATATCTTCATATTTTTATCTTACTTTTGTGGTAAAAGGGCAGACAATTCGCTATAAGAAAATTAAATGACTAATCAGAATTATATCGCATTCACTAAACTAAATTATATTGCTATGTTATTTATGTAATAAAAATCTTCTCAAAGCAGAATTAATTTGAGTAACAAAACAAATTTATAATCTTTTAAAACAGAAAATCTGATATAGTTTTTAAATTTTGCTAAGTTGACAAGCAATGACTCATTTCAATCACGCGAGCGCGCGTGTGTAATGTTATTATTGTATTCGACATTATAGTTACTTCCTAGTTATGGGGAGTTTGTTCACCAATTTCGCAATATGAATCCCTCAGAGTGAAGCAGTGAAAATATTTGCTTCCATATCTTTTGGCGTCAGGTATTATAGAAGCTCAAATTCATCAGATTTTTCACCATCCAGGAAGTCATCGATATTTAAATATCTGAAAATATCCCTACTTCTTTAGGAAAATCTTTACCTACATGGAATTCTGAGCTAAGGAATTTCCATTCGAATTTGATGTATGTCCTGGTAGTATGATAGAGAGAAAAAAAAATCAAAAAACAAGGGCCAAATATATGTTGCCTTTTTGATAGCAAAATAGGTTGGCCGACTGTAGTCACTTTAATAAATGACTTTCTTTGTTTTCACTTCATGAAATAGTTGTACAGTTGACAAAGCCTTTAATGCAAAAACTTATAAATGTCAATTCATTTTGAAACTATGCAAAGCTTAACTGTTCCCGAAAATATTATTGGAACAGTAGCTGCTAAATGAGTGGCTGATATGCATTTGCAAAAGTTAAGGTGTAACCGTAATTTATGCATTCATACTTCAGATAGGAATCTAGTTTGTGATCCAGCATCCCTCAGGATACGAATATCTTGTGATTTACTTTGAGCTTCTATAACCGGTTTTAGAGAGCAGTGCAGTGTTGATCATGAACACTATAAACTCACTTTTTTTCTTAATCCTGCATCTTAACAGTAATCACGGCTGTTGCATAAGTTTGAAAAACGATTCAAACATAAAAACCTTTTGTGCACGAAATCTCTTTTAGCAGTCGCGCTTAGAGTCTTGACTGAAAACTGCAGCGCTTTGCATTTTATGGAAGATACGATGATTTACATTACTGTTTGTTAAATTTCCATTTAATGATTTTACGTTTACCCTCGCGTGCACAAATGTGTTGAATGGATGACATTTTTGAAATGAAGAAGTAACAGTTTTTTTACTGAACAAAGTCGTCGTCTCCTTTCTGAATCAACCTTCTCAACTGAAAATTTAATTAACCAAATGTCAATATTTGTAGATTCTTTATCAATTGCTTTTAATCTCTTAACAAATGGTTCCGAATCATCTGCTGACGAACGCAGACCAGAAACATTCACTTTTCTGACTTTTTTTGGATTCATGGAGGTTGATAATTAGGAATTGATGATACTCTTTATTTTAACATAGCATTGGAAAAGTTAGTATAACGCTTCTGGTTTTTTGAGACCGGAATGTGTCGAATTGTAGTCGCAGGAGCTTTTCCAAGCGAACTACGTAAATAGAGGAATATTGTAAGTTTACCTTATCGTTTATTCGTACAATACTTAAAAACAAGTTTTTGAACCGTAACCATTTAGAATGTTCATCAGAATACATCGGAAACTTATTATTTGGTATTTAGAAATTCCTTATATACACTTAAAGAAGAGCTTAAGATTTACTTAAATAAATCAAAATTCACAATTCTAGAGATAAGAATATAATTTAATTGAGATTTTTATTCGTAAAATTTTAACTCCATCAATTTCCTATCAGCTTTCTGGTAGCATAGAATCCAATAGAGAAAAATCATTGAAAAATTCTTCAAGACACTCGAACATAAATTTATTAGCAGTTGGTGTTGCACTATTTTTTGGACTCATTAATGTCTCCATACGCGTTAAATTTCTTTTCTAAATCACGTGTGATTGAATAATATTTTTATTGTTACACAGTTTTCAGAACTGACGTATAAACGAAGATCTTGACATAATAAAATGAGAGAAAAGCTCTAACTTTCTTGAAAGTAGTGGTTTTAATTTCACTATTTAGAATTGAAAATAATGTATGGAGGAAATTTCAAATTGTTCATGAAATTTAACACGATCTACTACTTGCTATTCCATCCTCCACCTTCTCTCCGAACTAGTCATTTTTCTATCCATTCATTGCTCTTTTATTCAAAACAAATATGATAATTTGCATAAGCATAGGACTAGAATGAATCAACATCGAGGAGATACATGTCAATCGAATGGGATTTCAAATAGGAGCCCCGTTGCAACTCCTCCCTATAATTGAAACTAATTAATTAGTCTAAACTAAGAGTTCAGGGTAGGGCCGAAATAACTAATTGAAATAGAAATTACCTGATTGCCTGGACTGTAATTAAATTATTTCAAAATCGCACGTAATTATCATAACATGATTTTAATTTCTTAGTTTATTTTTCTTAATCGCATTACAATCTATTAACCTATATAATCTTCGTTACATTTCACAACTACTACAGGACTGTGTTTTCTAACTTCTCAACCTATTCTCATTACTAAAAAGGCTTAATCAATTGGATCCCTATAAACAATATTACAAGCCCTATATACTTATTACAGCCAAGTGCTTGGTTCGAAGGAGAATCTCGATAATGCCAATTAATAATTTACAAAATATATTTATTCGTCACAGTGGTCGCGTCGCTAAATGTTCAATACAGGCAAACTTTTACATAATCGTTATTCAACGAACAATTTTAAAAAAAAGTTTAAGTGGATTTTGAAAAATACCTTTCAAGTGCATACCATTATGAGCCGTAGTTTGAGCGTACCAAATTTCAAGCTTCTGAGTGATTCAATCTTTGAATAATTAAGATTTCATTTCTACACTTTGATTAAGATTGCTAGGACACATTCCACAAAAATAAAATAATTTAAAGATATGAAATAATTTCAAAATAAAAATTTCCTAAAATATTTTCTCATTTAAACAATTGAATTTTGTACTAAGACGATACACTCTATGTGTATAGGCTAATATCTCTTAAGTATGAGAAAAATATTATGAAAATATTAATAAGGCATTATATAATAAATATTTGTCTGTTAAAATAATTTCAGAATTTTTTCTTCTGTTTGAGCAATGTTTTCTTGTTCCTTAAAAAGTAATAAATAATCTTTTAGTTTTAAATATTAAAAATGTATCATAATTTAGAGTCGTGTATTGCTTAAATTAACATTTTAAAGCAAAACAAATAATAAAGAAAGCGACAGCTATACCATATTACTAAAATATTTTCAAGAAGCGAGTACGTTGAAGCAATATTAAATTAATAGCTTCTGTAATCTCATGACTACATTCTTTGAGAGCACGACTGTTGAATCAAACTCATAATAATTATACCAGTGTTTGCATATATATATATATATATATATACAATATAAGTGTGTAGTCGCATGGCTTAGGGTGAGGAATTCATTTTTGGTCTCATTATTGCAACTTATATATTTAACTGCAATAGTGAAATCATATGATAAAAAATAATACCTCATGTTTTCAAAATTATTCGACGAAATCTGTAGAAGAAGGGAAAATTTTAAGAACAATTTGTAGAATATTATAACTAAACAATTTTCTTTTCAAATTTTCGCCCTTTTAATGCACAAAAAATAATCAATGTACTAAAAATAATTTGTGATCAATTCGATTTGATTTTTTCATAACATCTCATTTTAAAGCAATAGGAATATCACTGGTGACGGACTTTATAAATTTGAACTTCAGTCAAGCAATGAGGACAGCACCCACTCACCAAACTTCCACACCACATCTTCATGGGGACTTAGAACCTTGACATATTTAGCAGTCGGTTTCCAATTAAACAGGATTCAAACTCACGACTCAACACCGGCTGCGAGTTTGAGACATCATTTATTTCCCAATCTCTAATCTAAGCGCGGCCCTTTTTTTTATTAAATATTATCAAATGTGATTTAAAAATAATTTTCAACTTATTTGAACACGTTTTAAATCTATAAAATCTTAAGTACATCAAATTAAGGCAAAAATTTCAATTAATTCATGTATTCCAATGAAAATAATATGTAATACTTTTTTATATCAAAATTGGAATACTTTCCATGAAAATAAGCTTTCTACTTTCTCATCACAATTAGCTGATGCATTTAAATCAACCTCATCATTACCTTTGAAATACTATTTTCTAATTCATCTCCAAACTCTGAATCACTATAATGAAAATTTTCTTTATCTAAACTTTCATCAAGTTCCAAACTCTAATTGTATGAGAAATTTTAGAGGCAATTAAAAAAAATTGAAGAAAAACCGCAGAAAAGAAAAATCTTTCGTTCATAGACAACGTAAAGTCATCGAATTGAGTATTTATTTTTTAAAAAAAATCGAAACTGGTTGTTTTTAAAGGTCGCAAATGATAAGGAATTCGGACACAACTGATAACGTTGGCAAAAAATATCCGCAACCTATTACAGACTATAGAAGCAATTCGTAAGAAGGGACATGGAAAGTCGTAAAATAGTCTACTGGAAAAAAAGGGGTATTTCTCTCGTCAATATCGGCGACTCTTTTGAATACGATGCCAAATATTTTATTTCTTCTCTGGATGTTAACGTGGTAGCTCTGAAAGCTGAGATAATTATTCTTACAGATATTGGATTACATACAAAAGGTAGTAAATCTATATAATTTTTTTTTTAAAAAAATAGAATAAATAGAGTAAAGTGCAGTGAATTTAAGTAAAAATGAAAAAAGGCAGCTTTGCAACGAAAGAGACGCTTGGAAAAAGAAAAGAAAAAGCGAGAGGAGAAAAAATTGCTGCTTTCTGAGAACGTACAGGAAGGTGCTGAGAAGTGTTGTAGTCTTGACGCTGGACCATCCCTAGATGCACTTCTCACACTTAGACAAAAAAATAATGAATGCCGACTCCAGAAATGAATGAAAAAATGAATCGCTTAGCGCAATATTAACTCGCCGACAGAATAATGCTGTTCATATAGCATCTGTCAGAGCGAATGAAACTCCAGAGGTAAGTGCAACTCGCCGGCAAATAAATGCTGTTCAAACAGCTACTGCCAGAGTGAATGAAACACAGGAGCAAGTAGCAACTCGCCGGCAAAATAATTCTGTTCAAACAGCTGTTGCTAGAGCGAGTGTAAGTGCAGAAGAGCAAGAGGAAATGCTTCAAATTCGCCGTAATGCTCGCGCTCAACGATTGGCTAGTGTTGCAGAATTTTATAATTATATGAATACATTCTGCGACCAAATTTGTCAGATCTGTCACCAGCTATGCTACCCTAATCAGGTAGTAAAGTTTAATAACTCTACGCCAAAGGAATACCTGCCTATAGATGAGAAAGAGTTACTCGTTTGTAATCGTTTCAATACACATTTAAGGAGCAAAAAAGATAATTACCCTTCAAAAGCATATTGAAATAATCTTCTTGCAGGAGAAATTCCGAATGAAATACTTGATCTTATTCAACCTGAGCTCCGATTACTACAACGCATAATCCCTTATGTGAAGTTGATAAAGTATGGAAGTAGATTTGGACAATATGGCTTCAAGGGTAAATCAAATCTCTCTGCGCTTTATATGTTTGAATTGAGCGAAACATTGCCTGATATGCTATCACGTTCAAGTGAAAATGCCGCTGCATTCATAGTCACCGAGACTCTAGATAATCTAAATCATTCTCGTGACCATACCATTTCACGTGATCTTGTATATGCAGCACTTCGTTGGCTTGTCAAATACAATAGACTTTACAAGGATGTGGCCATCAACCATTTGCTCGATTGAAATCAGAGAATATTATATATGTTATTAAAGCAGAGAGTAACGAAGTTATCAATCCTGAAATGGAACAGTATGATAACGATGAAGAAACTCGAAAATCAACAAAATATAAGAGAGTTAGTGATAATTCTCATATGCATTATGGAATCAGTCACACCCGCTCCATCGCTGAGATCTATGTTATATTCAAAATTATGCACCGGAAATCAAGCAAATATCAAAACTTTGGTTTGCTTCCGGTGATTTTTTCTATAAAAAGCGAAGATGGTCTCATAGGCTGAAAAAGTTATGATGAAGAATTTGTGAGGTGCGAAGGTTGTCGTGATCACGAATACGAGTAACTGACACGCAGAGAGATGTCTAGTGTGTCATGATTCTAATAAAACATAAACCGTTTTCGATGCTACTTTCAGAGACTCTTGGAATTTCTAAGTACTTTTTGCTCGACATTCGTATTTTACTATATTTATTGTGGGTAAAAGAGTTCCATATCTTGTTCGTTTACTTAAAAGGTCAATTTCTTACCGTTTTGAAAGATTAAGGCCATATTTCGGTAAAATGATTCATGCGTTACAATATAACTTATTATAGCATTTATATAGTTTTTATTAAAACTGTTTCAAGCAGGACAAACTTCAAAAATAATCTTATACGAAAATATAATTTAACACAGAATCGAAGTTCAAAAACATTAAGTTTCTGAATGGATTGCTTATATATTTTCTTATTATATTTCTTGGAATTATTTGTCTTTCTATTCTTATAAACGTTTATTTCTTTACGGAATAAGATGAAAGCGAAAGTATTATAAAGAGAAAAACATATTTAGGAAATCTGTATGGTATGAGAAATAATTTATGACATTAAATCTCTCAAGTAAAATAACTCTCTTAAAGAGGTTTTGAAAAAATATAATTGCATAATTTTAAGAAGTGAAATATTATATAATAGGATTTTAAAAATACATTTAAATACTAGTATGCTAGGTAGACAAAAAACTCAGTATTACTTTCAGAGAACTTCAAGGTAATGCATTCGCAAGTAAAAACGTTTTCAGAACATTCTAGTTTAAATGTTTTGATTTCTATCGAAAAAAAATATTTTAAATGGAATAATAGCATTTGTTGCTCTAAATTTCATTAAAACCCATCAATAATCAAACAAATCAAGTCAACATGTATAAGCTTATAAATCTACCACTATTTAGTAATGAAATTTTAAATCTTATATTTATGCTTTTAAAATTTTCTTTTACAAATGTTTGATGCATATTCCATCCCTATACACAAGTTCAGTAGTATGAAACTTAATTTTTAAAACATAATTAATTTTCTATCATTTGCACTCCCTCTCTATATATGCGTAATTTATTCTTTTACATCGTTTAAGTAAGGAAGCTGAAGTTAATAAATAAAAAAAATTCCTCTGAATTCACTAAAATTCTTGATTCTAATTGTTTCAATGGCACGTTTAAAGACTTTAGAATATGCAGCAACTATAAATGCAATGTTGTCAAAACAAATTAAAAGTCAAAACAATGTATTAGAGTTTATGACACATAAATATTAATTTAATAAATAGTTCATTTATAAAAAGTGCTAGAAACCAGGTATTCTTTACTACCCAAAACTGTAATTAATTAAAATAATGTAGTAGCCGCTGTAGTTTAGTGGTCGCGGACTCGCTGCCTGCGGTTTTCGTCGAGTCGTAGATTGAAACCTTTTGGCCACTAAAGGCCCACCACGCAACCGAGGCTGATGCGAATCAAATCTTTTGAGGATCAAAGTTCTCCCGTTGGCAGGGCTCGGAAGTTAGGTGAAGGTGGGACAACTGAGGTGTCATCCTCGTCATTTGACCGAGGCTCAAAATTACGAGGTCTTTCGCCAAATGCCCTTGTGTTGCTTCAAAAGTGGCATTTTTTAAAACAACCAAACCACATCTAAAATAAAGTAACCAGTTTATTACAATGTTGGAGTAAATATCTTGCTGGCTAATCTATGAGCTATTCTGGAAACACAGATAGCACAAACACGCATTCGTACAGAATTAATTGATTTTTATTTCATTCATACAAATAATCTAAATCTTAGCTTATAGCTATTGCTTCTGCAGTAAATATATAAATATGAATATCTACTATGTGAGTGAAAGATGCATTTTACTTGAAAACTGTTAAAGATGTCTTATATATTTTGTTTTTAATGAAGCATCCGTAACAATTATGAAAAATTCGCAAAAAGTAGGGCTCACAATTTCATCAAACAATCCTCTTATAATATAATATTATAAACTCTTATCTTGAATTTTGGTTAAATCAGTATAAATTTTATATGGAAGCTACCTGAAATACATTAGTTTTGAGATTGATACAATTTGTTCCCCATTAACGTTGAAAATGGGAAAAGTATATGTCCTTCTTAAGTAACTTAAGATATATTGATTTATTGAGTTGCATAGGAAAAGTTTTACCGTTTGATATGTTGGTCATAAATATTTATATTTGCCAACCATCTTATTTTTTCTCAACGTATATCCTGTTTATTAACTTTCAAAGCATAATATTTGGTGTTCTACTGTGAAATATCTAATGCAATACTAAAAGCTTTGGTTATAATTGTATTCAAAGGTTTGAACTGATTATCAGTCTATTTGCTCATGACATTATAAGAGTGGAAAATGTACTGCAAATGCTAGTATTGGTTAATTTAATTCATTCCTCAACTCTTGAACCACTATGCTTATATTTTACCTTCTTAAGGTCATTAATGTTTTCAAACCTTTATTTTTCATTTGATCTATTAAAGATTTTTCTTTTTCTTTTCAGGAAAATATACTTCCAAATATTTAACGGATAATTGCCACAGGAATGAGTCCCTTGTCAACTTAATGTAAGAAATATTTGACGCCTTTTATTTCAATGTTCTAATATTGTACTTTTGTCTTTGCTTCAGGTACATTTTTAGTATTCGCACCATTTTGCGATTCTTTCCAGAGTATTTTGCAACTTTTTGCAGATTGCATCGAGGGACTGATGTGAACAATAAATAAAAAATGTCATCTGCATATATTGAATGCTAAACTCCTGTTTCTAGTTTTTCAAATAAATCGTAAGTGTAGATGAGTTCGATTAATATGGGGAGGACACAGCTATGACGTAGTTCATAAGGAGGTATCTCCTTTTAAAATACGTTTTTCGATGAAAATTAACCTTTCAGTAGGATTTGAAGTGATTTGTTAAACAGAAATTAGTGCATTCAAAGTCTTATATTTCCTGTGATATTCAGTTGCTGACATTTAAAAAAAAATAATCTAAATACAATAAATCATAAGCACTCTTAAATTCCCATAAAAACTTATTTTCCTGTTTAGCATGTGCAATACCTTTGAATATAAGATCTATAGTGGTCCTATGGTCGTTAGACAGGACAAATCAATAATGATATGAATGACATTTTTATTTCTATAGACAGAACATAGGAGAAAGTAGTCGAAAGTTTTGTCGTTGCAGGGTTTTGGATTCACAAGAATGATTGCATGATTCCAATATTGATGTAATCTTGAAATATGAAAAAAAAAGTGCTGAAAATTGTTTATAATAATGATAAGCTAATATGTAATCAAAAAAATTTTAATGAGTGTTTGTTCCTATATGTCGTACTGAGAAGACTCACGATGTGTATTTGTGATCAACCTCGTAATTTTTAAATTTGTTCAAGTGACGAGGACGAAACCTGAACCGGAACCAACTTTTCAAACTTACCCACGATCCTGACGGTCGGAAGTGGGAGTTCGAAAAAATTTAGCGTGAATCAGCCTCTCTACACAACGGGTCTTAAGTGCTATTACAAATCGAACTCACTACTCGACGAAAAGAACGTCGGGCTCAAGTCTGAGACCATGACTACTAGGCTACCATGGCCACAAAATTTCAGAAGAAAATGTCTGTTATCTGGTCTGCATATAGACTTGAATTTTAAGATGCTTGTACTCATATAGGCCTATTTGATTGCAAATTTTAGAACAGTTAGTTAAGTAGATTTTTATCCTTCCTGAATAAATCCAATCTAATTTGTTGTAGTATTATTGGATGCAAAATTTGTAAAGAATGTTGTCCTGAATTTATTCTATTGTCTATTATTAATTGATGTCTATTATTAACTTGAAGAATGTTTGAACTTTACTCTGGATTTTTATGAGATGACTATTTATTAAGGATGGCCCAGAAAATTCTTGGATTCGATAAATTTTTGAACCATGATGTTCTGCTTGTCTTTTAAATGAGAAATCTTATTTTACCTGAATATTGCATGATTTTATTCAAAACTTGAGGAGGGGGGGGAATTACGGGTTACATTTTTTTAAAAATACTTTTTGAGCTTGAAGAAATTATTGCAGGTGCTGTTCCACAGTAATGGGGATTATCTGTTTGACAATAGAATCTCTCGAATACTATTTTTAATTATTTCAGAAACAGTTTCAGTGAATTTTGTCTTATCATATAATGATTTATTCAACGTAGATTGTGCTTATTACAATACTTCTTGCCAATCTACTATTTTTACCAATCGCGTGTCCCGGTACAGTAGAAAGAGTTTTGAAATGGTGGGACAGTGATTGCTTTCAAATAAGCAGTCTAAACATAATAACAAGCTGTGTAACAAGCATAATAACAAGTAGTGTGTCATAAAAAAGTCTATGAACATGATGGGAGATTTATTAGGGGAGCTTTATACTTCTATGTGTAGCAACTATGTTGTTGTGGATAGAAAAATCTAAATCTGTGTAAGCCAATCGACAAAATCATTATTATATTTATAAGAATGGTCCAATATCCACATAGGAAGATGAAAGGGCAATGAAGGGCAGACCATCTAATGATTCGAAAAAATAATATTCTATTGATCGGATAATTAGCTCTCTCCATATTAATCAATTAGAAGGAAATATTTCTAATGTCTGTTTTAACTGCAAGTATTTGTAAATATTGCTTTTGCACATTTTCTGTAGGAATATTTCGAGCAGAGACATTCGTTGGTACTGCTACCAGCAGTCCGCCTCCAGGTATGTCCATCTTGTTTAATCTAAAAATAATTTTGCTGGGAAAGTGTTAACAAAATGTTTCCTGAATGTGAGTGTGAGTGATGGTGAAATTTAACGGTACATAAGAGCCAGATGCAGCTGTATTAAGTCAAACAAGGTGTAACTGTGATCTGGACGTTTGATAAAGAGGAAATAAATTTTAAAAAAATGATGGTGACAAAAGAAGGGTCGAAAATAGAAATGTTCCGTGTTTACCGGAAATGCGTCATCTGTGTTTACCCAAATAGAAAACCCCATGGGAAAGTAAACTGTGGAACTACAATGTACGGGGTTATGACTCCGGTGTATACTTAAAGAAAGAAAACCCCTGAGATGAAAGTTTCTTCAAAACGCATAAAATTCTGCTTGTATAAAGGAAAGGGTATTTCTGAAAATGAGTATTTTAGGCCTCTACAGTTCCATTTCAAAAAAATTCATCAATGAAATGGAAAAAGGAATTACATATATATATAAACACAAATAGTGCATTTCACAAACGAAAAACACTCTAAGAATTATCAAAGCTAAAACAAGACAATTGAGGGGGGGGAGATTAATATTTTAGTAACGAACTATTAAAGGACCAATCTATTTAAAACAATGGGAAAAAAAGGTAACTATCTGTTCCGTGTACCATCACAGAACCATCCTCTCCGTATGATAACGATATGACTTCCGATTCTTCAACTTTTATCGCTTCATCAAGAAAGCGAACAGTTTGTCATCCGACGCACTAAAAACGCGTGATATACTAATTTCGAAGAGCACAAATTCTTTCCAGATCCTTTTTCTTCCAAGGGCATGACAGTGAGACTTCATTGCTCTGAAACCCGAAATTTTAGATCAATTAAAAGAAAATAGATTATTCAAAGTAGAGTGGAAAATAGCATCTGAACCGTTGTGTTCGTTTTAGCCCAAAAATTACAACAGAGCACTTTGAGACCAGTACTTCATATTTCAGATCAGAGTAAACTATTACTTTAGATCAGGAATCTTCAAACACTGAAACAAGCAACGCAAAAGTCAGAAACTTATCATTTTTTACTAAGAAATAAAAATTAAACATTAATTACTGTGATATAAGTAATAGGAAGGTAAATATTAATATTAGCCTTCAGGAATATATATATATTCCCAGAAGGTTATTCCATCACATAACGAGTTCAAAAATAGAGCTCTTGGATGGGAGTTTCAAGAAGTATTGAAGGACGAGTTTAAGACATTTAAATACAATTTCTTAGCAGCAGCATCTTACATTGCTCTTCTACTAAAGCTAAGAAGAAGAGAGCCATTTTAAATGTTAAAAATGAGGACTAGCGTTGCTTTCTATGGTGCGTGTTAGCTCATTTTCATAATCAAGTCAATGCTAATAAAGTGAGAACTTATTTAAGATTTCAAAAGGAGTTATGTACAAGATGCCTTACTTTATTTCTTAATCCATTAAAGTATATTTAACTGTTTGAGGAAAAGAAAAGGAATAAGAATTAATGTATTTTATTTCGAAAATGAATTTTTCTCCTTGAGATAACCACCAAGAATTTTGATAACCTTGTAAATTTGCTCTTGATTTCAAATGAAGAAGAAAGTCTCTGTTATCTTATTAGAAATTTGAATCTATTATTTTCAGATTTATTACAGCATAAAACGGAAGTTCTTAATGCAATTACTTTCTTAATAGATTCGTTAAAAAATAACATTTATGATCACACTACAAACAGTAGTAAACAAAGAACAAAAAATAAAAAAAGCCATTAAACAAAAGGTTAGAATTTGAAAATTGGGTATTTTTCAAAAATTTCGTGAAATTCACTTACTTCCAAAAGAAACTTTATTAGCTGGCTCAAGTAAAAATCTATAAAAGATTATGGCTATACACATTGTTAAAATGTGTAGAAAAATTGTAATCTAAAACTTCTAAGAGAGCATCACGATTTGTACGTAACTAGTGACGTTATACTGTTCCCTGATGTTTTTCAAATTTTTTGATAAATGTGCTAAAATTGTATAATCTAGATCTATGTCATTGTTATATAGGAGTGGCAAGCATGTCTTTGCATGTCGTTAGTCAAACTTGAAAATCATATCGACCTGGATATATATTTATGTTTTGAGAGAGGTATAAGAGGTGATATTTCAACGATATCCCATAGAATTAGTTAAGAGATCTACAAATATCCAGATTCTTACGATGAGGTTAAATTATCTATGCATATCATTTATTTGGCTGCAAATAATATGTATGGACAGGCAAAGTCCCAATCCTTGCCTACTTATGGTTTTGAGATCAAAATGCGTATTGATTTTATGTCAATTTTGGATGAATTTGAGATGGGTTTTATTTATAAGAAGTAGATTTATATTACATCCAAAACTTGCACGATTTGCTTAGCAACTATTCTTCCAGCCCAGAATCATTAAACGTCACGAATGATATGCCGTTCCCAAACGGTAAAGAAATTGCACAAGAATATAATTTAAATATCTATAAGTGAAACAAATTATTTCCGAATTTAATATATAAAATAAACATATCGTTCGTTATTAGAATTTCCCTTATGATAAAAAAAACTAAATTCTACAAAGCTATTCAATTTCAAACTAGACCTTAATTTAAACAGTAATATATATAAAAAAAAATTAAAATCAATTCCTACTTAAGTCAACAAAGAAAATTTTTATTTTAGTTACTTTTAATTAAATAATTACAATTATTATAAATATATATATACATATGACAGTTATAATATTAAGTGAGAAAAGAAATTTTTTTCCAGCGATTTACACGTTTTGTCACTGACGGTATTTATTCCTAAGCTTATATCCTGCTAAATATCTTACATAAGGGAATTTTTTTTTCTCCCATATAAAACTAAAATTAATTATTTGAAAATCAAATAAAAAAAATCATGCTTCGATTAGATTCTATCCGAAGGCATGGAGACTCAAATTTGCTATTGCAAGACAAATGACCTAGTAAAAGCATTGACTTGTTTCTTAATTCATCCGCTAAATTAAATGACTGGAATGTTGTTTAGTCCAACCACCCTTGGCGACAGAAATTGTTTGGCAGTATTTTGCCAAATGTGGCTACCCTGGTCTGCTTTGCACACTTAACGTTCAGCCAAAAAAAAATATCAAGCCAAGATGTTGGACTAAACTGCATTTTCACCAATTAAATTTAATTAAATGAGTTAATATTTGAAAAAACTGCATTAACATCAAGTGTCATCTACTACAAGTTTAAAAAAAGGAATTGAACTTGAGTGGATGAATAAAAATTATTGTACTAACAATTAAAAATTTGAACAAGATATATATAGAGAGAGTGTGAGCTAATAGGAATTTAAAAATATATCGACTTCAATACCAAGAAATGAAAAAAAAAATGCTAAAAACTTGTTTGAAAAAGATTTCTTGAATTTTTTAAACAATGTAGTATATGGTAAAACTGAGGAAAATAGCAGCATACTGTTATAAATCTTGTACAGGATTAAAAAAAAAAGATAAAAACTAATTACTTCACCAGCATTTCATAATTTTAGAATTATAGCGATTGATGTTGTATCCATAGAGATTAAAAAAGGCTTCACTTTTGTTAAGTAAACCTATTTACATTGGTTTATCCTGAAGAAATATCTAAAACACTAATGTATAATTTTTATTATAATGACATAATATCTAAGTACGAAACCAATGCTAAATTGCTTTTTACGCGGATACAGATTCGTTGTGCAACGAAGTAACTACAACAGATATATATAAAGATAAGGAAAAATATTCACGTTCATTTGATACATCTGATTATCCAAAACATCGTCCTTTGTACAATAAAACAATCAAAAAAGTACTTAGTAAGATGAAGGTTGAACCAGTTCAGCGGTTGAATTTGTTGAATTCAAGCCAAAGATGCATAGTTTAAGAAGTGTTGAAATGCAGTAAGAACTTCGAAACAAGTCTTAAGAATTATGATACAACATTAAATTTGACGTTTAGACTACAAAGATACTCTGTTATATAGTAGAGGCGGCTTAGTCAAATCCCAATAAAGAAGCAAATCACAATCACACTGTGCAAACGTAGTATCGTAAGTCAACTCTATGCCCTTTTGATTGCAAAAGATACGTTGCAAAACGATGGAATCAACACTTTGGCATATGGTCACTTTAAAATCAAATAGCAAAATATTTATTTATTTATTACTCGAAAGTTTACTTCAAAGCGTGAGAAAATAGTAACTTTTATTAAAATTATTGGTAATAATATTTTACAATTTTTTTAAGATTCGCGTTTTTAAAGAATTGAATGCATTCGTGTTGAAGAAAAATTTGTTTTTACTTCGTTCTGTATCAAAAGAGTAAACGTAAAATACGAACATAAGACTACGTTTAAAAGTATGTTTAGTAAAATTATATGAGAGTTTTATTTGTGTATTTTAAGCAAGTTAAATTCTAATTGAATTTTCATGTTAAATAGCTTAAGAAGTTTATAGATTTTTGTATTTCCCATGAAGTTCTCAACGATGTAACATCCAGTTTATATGCTTATAATTTAATTCTGTAATAACTTACTTTATCAAAAATTTGCTAGATAATGAAATGTTTACACTCACCTTCAAAAAGTTTATGATGTTATGCTGCCTATCCAACAGTATTTGAAGTAAAGTTCTTTTGCAGAGTTGAATTAAGAGCTTACCTTCTGACCATTGTGAGATAAGAAATGTATTAATTATCACTGATGATTTAATGTCTCAAATAGGTGGCGATAAAAAAATTTCAAATATCTTTAAAAAGGAAAGTGATCGTAGAAATATTTCAACAATATTTTTTGTTCAAAATCTTTTTTTACAAAGGAACAAATTTCAAACTGTTTTATTAAATACTTTTTATATGTGTTGCTTTAAAAATGTGAAAAATAACATACTAAATGTTTGTTTGATTAAACAGATGTATCCGATTCAAACTAAGTATTTGCAAGAGAGTTCCAAGGATGCATATTTACATGTATATAGTTATTTATTTATTTATTTCAGGCCTGAAACAAGTGAAAAATTATGTTATCATAAAGGATTATATCTTGTAGTAGTATAATGGGTAAATGAGTAAAACTGAATGAACTCTTAAATAAGTGAAACTGAATTATATTGTAAAAAGTGGTGTTTTTTACGTGATAAAATACTATTAATTTTTAGAGTTATTTAAAGCTAAATATATATATAGTTATTAAATCAAATATTTCATTTCACTTAAAAATGTTATCCATTCAAAATATTAATCTTTTATAGAAACTGGATACAAAAAATGCCAAAGCTATCTACGAAAGTAAACAAACTTATTTAGAAAGGTTTTGTTTGAATGTAACTACTACGAGCATTCTCAAAGGAAACGTAACGTTGACAAAATATCAAAATACTTGATTCTTTACTTACAAAAAAACTCTAAAAATCTGGGAAGTGAGAAAGAACCATTATATAAAAAAGCACGTGCTTGAACGCATTGGTGAAGGTTTTCGAAGTTTTTAATTCCTGCTGAATGAGTAGTACCTGTTGTATGTGTAGTCCTTGTTGGAACACAGCAAAAAATTTTTCCTTTTACCTGAGGAGAGAGAAGGAAAAATTACCGAAGATCCCTTTCCGAATTTGATTAGGAAATGCATTAAATTCTACAAAAACCTAACTTAAGTGATCAAGAGAAATCTACTTCATATCTTCAAATTCTTCATAAGCTTACTAATTTCTCCCTCCAACAAAATAGAATAGAACTATTGAATTGAGCTGAAATCGTGGAACCTAATATTAAGGTTAGAGATGATGAATTCAGACAGACGGGTTCAGTTAAATGTACTGTATGCATGTATAACGAGAATAAAATATTTCGGATAAGATGCCTGTAAGAAGAAAAAAAAAACAATCTCACAAAATTATTAAGTTCATTCAACAAAACAACACCTGTAACAACATAGAACTGATGATTAAAAATTACTCCATAATTTTAATATTTAGACTTCGTCGTGTTCTTGAATGGAAAAATTGAGCCAAATGGACTTTAGAATTTCGTTGATACTTTAAAAAAATCGATTTTCTTTTTACTTTATGAAAAACAAATACTTAAATAATAATAATGAATAATAATGAAGTTTTATTAGATATTACGATAGAAAAAAAACTGACCTACTGTGAGATGTGGGGCTCATATACCGAAGGAGGTACTCGGAAAGAATCGGAAAATTGAGTAGTCTTTTCACCTTGAATATACATAGTCAGCCAGTGAGATCCGTCTTTATAATGAGGGTCAGAATTTACCGAGCGCGTTACTCTTAACTTGATCTTTGGTATTTGGTCAGAAATATAAAAATATAAGAAATGTAAAGAGCATCTTTTGATAAAATTTTGTTTCTAGGAAAGGTGAATATTTAATTCCAAAATTCAAATAAAACGTCTTATGCTTTGTTTATTTCAATTGCAAATTCGGTGAATATAAATAGTCTAAAACAGTTCATTGTATATAATACAATTAATACCATAGCTGTTTGTTGATTCCACCAAAATTTACGCTCCATGAAACATCTCTAAAACAATTAAAATGGCTTAACAATTGTCTTAATTTTTGTTCAGTTTTGGCTTTTAAAGCGTATGTACTCCCGTAAGCATGTTTAAGCACAATACTTCCATTTTCGAAACACTTTTAAAGATTTTTCTCATTCCAGTATTTTGTTGCTTTCTACTACACTCTCACACACATATTATATATATATATATATATATATATGTATTATATACAAAATAACCAAGTATTTTACTACTGAGAAGGATTCTATAGGATTAATAATCCTTATAAATTAACTAGATCTTCTAGAGGAAAACGTAGAAATCAAAAAAATAAGAGGCTTTTCAACATTTAAAGAAAAAATGTTTGAATTTGGATTAGAATTTAAAAAGAACTATCTCATAGGACATATTAAGAATTTTATGTTCGGACTTTATGTTTATATATAAAAGAGAGGTAAAGGTTGTCATGAATATTTTGAAAAATGACGTTATTCCAGATATTTAAGGATTTCATATCATTGGAGATATACGTAGATATCTTTACCATAAAATGAAAATTGATTTGAATATTGAAGAAAAATATATTACAGAATATTGCACATTTCTTTTAATGAATAAATTATTTAATAAAATTAATTTTTCTCGTGTGTTTCAAAAATACATGGCTCTATTACCGATTAAAAATATCAGGGTAAAAAGAGCTTTTAAGTACAATAAAGACTTGGTAGATTTATTTTTAATTACAATAATATTTCAGAATCACAAACGCCACAAGTGTGTAGATGCAATGATTACAAACAATATGTTGATTCATTCCATCAACAT
>BMAW01011948.1:0-10749 GCA_019974015.1 Nephila pilipes
TATATATATATATATATATATATATACACAATCCATGAGTTACACAGTAAAGAACATAAACAATATTGTGTACTCGTTCTCACTACATTTTATACTTTTATTTGTTTAATAAAATTTGTTTTTGCGAGACTCCGAAAACTTGTTATCAGTCTTTTCGAATTTGGGGCGCAGCATGTAGCCCTGGCTTTGCCGACCATAAATACCTTCGTAATAGCGAAGAAGAAATGTTCTGCTTGAGTAAATCTCCGTCGCGTTAATTGGATCAACCATTAAGGCTGTGGATCATGACAAAAAAAGTAAAGAAATATATACGTCGGTGACTGGTAAAGAAAGCGTCGCAGAAAAACTAAAATGTCTGGAGCTGTCAAGAAGTTTATCCACCATCGTCAGACGGATTTGTGACAGAGCTTAAAAAGTCTTTTTTTTGTGTGTGTGTAGAAAAAAAGGATATTAATTTTTGCTGAGGGATATGTTACTCTATGAAATTAGTATTAACATATTGTGTGTGTTTAAAGATTTGTTAAATCTCTTGATTTGAGGCGGCATGAAACAATTCAGATGGTTTTACAAACATAATTTAATCTGTTAAATTTTAGATAGGAAATTTTTCGTTAGTTACTCAGATAGAGAAATACGTGTCAATTTCATTAATTAAACACAGGTATACAAGAATAAACCAAATATTTTTAAGACACGTAATGATGCATTACTGATTTAAATTTGGAGAAAGAAAAAAATCTATGGTTAGAGGAATCCTCCTTACCCTCAATTAAGAATAAATTTATGTAAATAATAAAATAATACAATATTAAAAAATAAAATATTAAAATTTAACAATCTTAAAGAATACAGCTTATTCTAATGTACCTGCTCATATATTTTATAATTATTAACTAAATTTTCTCATTGAATTAAAAGTTTAATAATGAAAGATCAACAATAAGAACTTTAATCTTATTCCAAATAAGGTTTCTCTTCACTGATATTAGGCAAGAATTCATCAAAATGGTTACGCTGAATTTAAAATTAGAAATTCTATTTCTGATATTGAGATTGAATTAAAACATTTAATGAGACAAAATTGAATTTAATAAAATATCAGTGTATATTTATTCCAATAAATTCAATTTAGAAAGATGTATCGAAAATTCAAAATGTTGATTTGACGATCTTGTATTGATGATTATCGTTAAATATTCTTGTAATCGAATACTTGTGTTTATTATATTAGCTACTGAAATCGAAAAGATTTGATCCTTAATTTTTATATGTAAAACTAAATAAAACATTAACTTTAAAATTTAAATTAAACTAATATTATAACTAAAACTTTAAAAAAATTAAATGTAAATTACGTTCTTCAAATGGATATCGTATTGTTTTGACTTCTTTAAGTAACTTTTTCATAAATTTGACTTTTTTCTTCTGCCTAAGTGCGCTTATTTACATGTTTAAAGAATAATAAAAATACGGTTTACATCTTATAAGCAATTTCATTATTTTTAACTATTTGTCGCGAACAATTTGAAGAAGTTACCATGTCACAATTAACTGATTAACAATCATTTTGTAACACTCACTTCAGAAAAACATGATATTTATTATGTCATTACGTGCTATGTAATCTTAAATGTTTTTCCCTAAATGTGTTGTTTTTTGTGGGGTATACAATGGAGCAAAGAGAAAACTTCTAAATTTATAATGATGTCACTTTTGAATATAAATAATAAACTAAAATCTCTAAATATGAATTACACCTTTCCTTTAATATTAATAATGATGGAACATAACTTTCCCATTGGATACAATATTAATCACCGAGACAACTTGGTGACAATGAATGAAATGGGAAGAAGTTGATAGACATCTCCAATGAAGACGAATATGTGACTCCTAATCGAAATGAGACTCTTGGGTAGCCAATAATTACCCAATAATTCCCACAACGAATTGTGATCCACTTGTCACGGGACTTTTACTTCGAATCATCAATATCAGGAGAAGGATAGGCAAGGAATTTTTGGAAGATAAGAATTGTTTCTGATGCTTTACAAGAATTCGGTAGAAGGTATTTTGTTTCCGTCTGGTAACTCGGTCACCTCTTTTTCTGTTCCGCGTTATTTGTTACTTGTACATCCAGGTGAAAAGCCCAATAGTAGTATTTTGCAAATAATTTTCAGAAATAGATTTCATTTACATTGTCCACAAAAAGCATTTTCACTTCATCTCATTTCTCATACATTGTACTTGGAATTTTACAGTTGAAATGTTTTATGATTAAATCTACAGACAACGGATAATGATTTAGACAAGAGATACATTACCAAAGAGTTTGTGCGAAAACAATCAAGCAAAACGAAATTTCATCTGTTATAAATACAAGAATTTCTCCAAGTACTTTAAATTTAGTAAAATTTTAAAAACATGATATGAAAATTCGTATTAGAAACTAATAAAGTTTGCAAGCTACGATTTAAATTTAATTTTAAGAAGATTAGAAAAGTAATGAAAATGTATGTAATTAAATAGTAACAAACTATCTTTAAATAGGAAGAAAATATTATTTTTAAAATAAGATTATTTAAAATAATAAATTATATTAATGCAATACAAGGTACAATACTAATTTAACTTACCATTTATTGATTTTCGTCAAAATTAATGAGTTTATGCAAATACCCAAAATTTATTTATTTATTATTCTCTAAGCAAAAATCAAAAAGATACTTCATTTTTAACACTAAATTAAAATGTGAAATATATATATATATATATACACTTAAATTAATGTCATTAGTATTCATGGCTGGAATAAGCAGTTGAATTAACCGCAAAAGTTTATTTATTGCTGTTGAATGAGAGAGAGGCTCAATTAAATTCAGTATACACGTTTAACGAGACCAGAGATACGGTTTCTGCCATCGTGGCCAAAGCAAAAGAGAGAGAATTTTACAATGCTTAGAATTTATACGCAAGAATATCTTTAAATCATGTGGTATTTGTTGGAAGGATTTCTGTAGGGATCTTACCCTTACTGGACATTTTGTCTAGTAGGAGTAATCCCTAAAGCTTCGAGTTGTGGGAATAGCTGCTTGAGCAGATGATTTTAAAAGCATGTGATTGCAAAAATTAATAGATAAATTCGAATAGCATCAAGAATTAAGAACGCACTCATTACTGTGATTTAAATAATATTAAAAATAAAGAAACTAATTTAATTAATGTGAAATCGTTATATATATATATATATATATAAGCTTATACTTGTTGCCACATTCATTGAAAGTTTCACACACATAATAGCTCTATACATCATGTCAGATGCAGTATTTATGCTTCGTATAAATCCACCTATATTTTAACACTTAAAAATTATTGCCGCTATGGGAAGAAATATTTTCTTTATTTGCATTGTCTTTTTCATCATCATTATTTCTTCTTTCTCTATTTTGAACGCTCTATTTTAGATTAAATTTTATTTTTAATTGGTGTCTACAAATAAAATAAATTTTTAAAAAAAAAAATAAAATTTCTACAAAAACAATGTAAATTTTGGATGCGCAACTCTTTACAATCTGTTAACTACCGCCATTTTTCATCCATTGGCTTAGAAGCTCTTTCTTCACTTTTAGCAAAATACAATTTTGCTTTTGTCTCCATTTTTTCTGTAATCACAAACTGTAAAAATAAATTTATTAAGGGGACTTAGTACCTTTGCACCTCCAAAAGTTCGAATTTTCAAATTTGATTTTAAAAAATAGTACTGAATGTTAGGAGCATTTTAAAACAAACCACGTTAAAATCCGACAATTATTACGCCCTGTGCAACAAAAAATGTAAATGTCTAAACTGGCTTGTTCTATGTAACGCAATGTAAACAAACCTCTTTTTCTCAGCTTGCTATTTTCACACTTTCCCACAGGATTAAAAAAATCTTTCGCATGCAGAGCTTTCAAATTTTACATGAGTGTTGTACTTGTAAATCTTTATTCTGTGAACCTCAATTTTGTTAATAGGATGATTAGATTTTATTTTATAACATGATACATGAAAAAAAAGTTACTAAATACAAACTAGATATTTTTTTTAATCTTTCAATTTTTTTAATGTAAGGGAAATTTCAAATTTGAGGTTTACAGAATAAGGTCATTATTTAGCTTTAATTTTGTATAAGAATTATGGCTCTACTGTACATCTTTGAAAAGTTATCTTGTGGGTAACGTAAGGTAAGCTAATTTATTTTTCAAATTTTCGTACGCATATTTCATGTTGTATAAGAAAGTATATTAATTTAATAGCAAAACGTGGCCCAATATTTTAAACTATGCACTTTATTACACAAACTGGCAAAATTTCATACTGAAATGAGCAAAAATTGTTGTTTTATGAAGAATTGAAAAAAGTTTGTCAAAATGTTCTACTTTTGATTTCGTAAGGTACTAAGTCCCCTTAAAAATAAGATAAAAAACAAAAAAGTTCAACCGTTTCGGAAAAAGACTTGCTGATTTGATAATAGAATTCACCAACTTCGACATACCCATGAGCAGTATTCCAAAAATAACTGAGTAGTATATTGAAACGCATGGACAAATTGCATTTCTTCTACCTGTCCAATGACTATCGATTGCATAGTACCAGAAGCAAATATTACTTATTTTTTTGGTCCATAAAGGAACAATTAGGTCGAAAAAACTGAAAGGAAGAAGCGGAATCTTTTCGCGTGAAGAAATTTTTAATTTATGTTTTTTAAAAAAAATTAATTAAAGTTGGCTTTCCTAATTTCATTTAAATATTTCCTATCATTTTTTTTATTGTTTAGCTTCTAAAAAAACTGAAGCATTCAAAGTAAATATAAATTATCGTAAAATAAGCCTACTTCATTGACTTAAGCTCTACAGAAGCTATTACAACTTTATCAAGAAAAAAATTACCTTCTTCAAATTCATAGCTCATTTTTATTTTTGCATATTATTTACTTATTAAGAGGGTATAAATTTAGAGGCAATTTTATTAAGTAGCTTTAGAATTCAGAACGTAACCGGGTTCAGGATAACGTCCAATTACGTAGGCATTCGGACTTTAATCGTAATTTCACGCTGGGTTTTTTGTACCCAACGATAAATCACGTTTCATTTCTGGGGAGGGGTTGTGACATTGGGCTATTCGCGGTTTCTCTTCCCTAACCTTGAGGACTTTTAATTGAGATTGATTGCTTTTGCTAAACAACCTTTGCCCAACCAAAAATGAAACATGAACTTGCTGATAGGAAGCAGGTAGAAATGAAGTGAAATGGGAAAGTTAGGAAATATATAAACTCCGACCGAAAGTCGCGAAAGAAGAGCTGAAGGAGAAGTTATAGGTAAGCTGAAGGAGAAGTTATAGGTAAGCTGAAGGAGAAGTTATAGGTAAGCGGAAGGAGAAGTTATAGATAAGCGGAAGGAGAAGTTATAGATAAGCGGAAGGAGAAGTTATAGATAAGCGGAAGGAGGAGTTACAGAGAGGCTGAAGGAGAAGTGGAAAGAGAGGTTGAAATAGGTGATTAGATTAAAGATTGTTACAAGAGGTTTATTTACTACTGTTTTCAACAGTTGATCCAGAGTCTGAGTTGCAGTCGAGGAAGGATTAGCGGTAAGAGTCTGTTGAATATTATTTATTATTGGTGGGTTGAATTTGGGTAGTAGATAGCTTCCCCTGGAGAGCATATTTAGTTGTTGTTATTGTAAATAGAAGTTAATAAATTCCGTAAATATTTTTCTAGTGTCTCTTTGATTGGGTATTGTGTCTTAGTGTTTAATAATTGAATCTAACTATGGCACAAGAGGCAGCCGGGTCGGGCAGGCGTCACAGAGTAAATATAGGCAATTATCCCTAAAAGTAAATTATTAAATTAAATATTTAAAAAATAAAAACAGATGATAAATTATAGACAAATAATAGACAATATTCTGTTCGAATATTAAAATAAAAACAGACGATAAAATATTAAACAATATATATATCTTAGCAATGTAAATATAACGTAGCCGGGGAAAACCCTATCTCTTTCGTATTAAATTCACCAACTTATGTAACTTTTTTTCTGAAATTAAAAGTAAATATTACAATCACAATGCAATATAATGTAAATCTTTTGAACTTAGCACCATATTCCTTTATTTTATGCCAACCCATTTTTGTTGAATGCCATTTTCTCAAAACAACATGTTAGCACACTTAAAAAATACATAAAATCACAAAGAATTTTTCTTGAGACCATATTATTGTTTCATATTAAGCATTTTTCATTGTAATTATGTTATACCTTTTCAGCAAACAAATACTGAGAAAATTATTAGTATGTTTGCAGATATAAACAGATGAACTGATATCCGATGCACATGCAGATGAATTCATATATACGCTGATATCGAATCTACATGTATATTCAAATAAGGAAATAAATTATAAGTAAATTATGTAATATATTGAGATTAACTCTCATAGTCCTTTCAATTATATTAAGAAAACAGTTTGTTATTGAAACTACAATGAAATAGTAAGTATCGTACATAATTTGCAATGTCTACACGTCAAGGAATTTTGAGTAATTATTCATATTTATATATATATATTCTATATATCTCTCACGACGTTAATTCCTTATATATATTTTAATTAAATTTATTCGCATTATGTGCATGAAGTACGTATAAGTGGAGGAATTATAATTATTCCTGGTTTCAAGAGATTCAAGAAGGCATATAATTTAGCCCTTGAGGATGTTAAGGAAACACAGGAATACAATTTTCTCAGCACAAGTGCCCTAGACGTTGAAACAAAGGATCCATAATCTACAAAGGACTTTGGAATTTGATCCATTATGTTACAAATATGTTCAAATAGATACAATATCTAGAATGTAACAAATGAACTGAATCATTTACTTAAAACTACCTAGCACTATATTAACATTCAACAGCGCTTAAAGCTACTGAATATTTGTAATATGTTTAAACTTAATTGATCATCGTAATTTGCAGACAGATTGGCAAATTGGGAATATGGGATTTTATGATTTCAGAATCTTTTATCATAAAATCCCATCTTCATAATTTGCTATAACTATTGGTATCTGAGGAATATCTATTGGTATTAAAGGTCGTAGTTTCAGGTTAAATGCAACTGAATCTTTTTTTTTTTTTTTTTTTTTTTTTTTTTTTGTACAGCATGCATGTCTACAAATGGAAGTATAAATTTTGTTATTGTCTTTAGAATACGTTTTAAAATTAGGGTGAGAACTAGCCGTAACTTAATTTGTAGCTAAGGTGTAATTTTCTTTTGTCTATGGGAAGGCAAAAGATAAAAACTCCAAGAGTTCTAAAAAAATATTTAATGTCTTTTAAATTCATGAACCAATTGACACATAATGAAGAGTTGGGGTTATCATTTATTTCATGAACCACTGTAGACTTTCAAGAGGCTAACTCGTCAGGATTTTTTCGGTGGACCTCGTGATGTATATTACAACTTTACTCAATTCGTTCATTGGTATGTCGATTCTGTTTTGTTTACAATGCTAGAGATGCCCTACCTTCTCAAATACCATTAACAGAATTTCATCCACAAATCGGCAAATCAGAAAGCTCTTTGAAAGCAGTTTTCAGAATAGCAGTGATCTAGCACAACGACTGCCATACAAGATGATATTCGAGTTTAGTAAAAATTATAAGTAATTGCAGCGGCTCCCTTCAATAATAACGCTAGAAGTTAAAAGGTCTTAATAACTAATCCAAGAGAGAAGTCTCTTTTCAGCGCAGTAGGTAAAGGCACAACAAAAAGTGGCCTATCAACTTTTCTTCGCACCCACTAAACCCAGGGTTCGTAGCAGCAGCCGGCATCAAAGACCAACCAACTGTTCTACACTGGGTCTAAAAAATCAAACTCCGATATTGTGACACAGGACTTGTACACTAGATGGCAGCACAACTTAGAACTACTGGTTAATTATGCCCGCGACGCAAAGCACTTGTCTCTGAGTGTCGAACTAATACAACCACTCACAAATCACATCTAGTGATATACCGGTGACTGTGCATGTGCAGGTGAGATCCACCATTCAACTAGATACAGCCGATGATGTCAAATGGAAATAGTTCCGAGTAAAAAAAAAATCAGTACAAACAGGGAGGGGATGTATATCAATTGCAGAAATGGCTATAAAAACTTCTCCACAAATATCAGTTTGAATTTGCAACATTGATCTTCTATAACAACACCAGAAGTTAAAATTCCTATATAACTAGTCTGAGAGAAGTGTCTCTTTTAGCCTAGTTGGTAAAGATGCTACAATACGCGATCGGTCAACTTTTCTTCGAGTTCGAAACAGCCGCCGGCAGTCCCAAGGTCGGCCAGTGGAGGAAGAGGCCAGTTGAAAATCACTCATCCCCAAACAAGCTCTGTAACGTCTTACGAAGTGTTTCAAACAACAGCTATGTATTCTACATCTACGAATTCCAAAATGTTTTGAAATGTTTCATACTTTAAAGAACTACTAAATTGCTATTTTGTAATGTTATTTAATTTTCTCTAATAACATTATTATATCAATTTCATCTCTCTCTGAAACGTTATATAACAATCCAAATTCCTAAATAAAGAGTTCTCTTTCTCAGCTTGCACATAACAGCTCAGTTGAGCCAATTAAATAGTATTATTTGGAAGCCTCAAATTCCGATTTATTCGAATGTTAAAGGGTTAATTTTATTCTGTTTCACATGATACCAAATTTTTGACGACTTAGAATAGAACTGAAAATGTAGCCAAAACGTTTTTTTCACCACAATACCTTATTTTCACTACCACACGAAGATGCATTCACGGAATATTATTAAAATCTTCCACATCGCTTAAAATGTTAAAAATTCCACAAATGGTCAAAATGAAACTGAATCAGTGTGAAATATCTACCTATGAGTATAGTGGGTCTTAAATGTTAAGGAAACAACATTGTTAGCGATTTTCAAAATTAAAATTTTATATAAATATATTCTCTCTTTCTTGAAGTTACATTTCATTTCTTATTAGTTTTAAATACAATTTATTCATAATTAAAGAACAATGAATACATTCGTAAAAAATATTTAATTTTTTTTAATATACTTTGAATTTACCTAACTCTGATTAAATCAATTTCGAAATCGATTATTTGCTTTTAAAACTACTATAATTTTAACTTTTTAAGCATCATTTCTTAATTTACATTAAAAGAAACACCAATATCATTTTTAAGGAAATATTTAAACTCTTGAGACTTTAAAAACGAAGAATTATTTTGAAGAAAAAAATATTTAAGTAAATCAAATATTATTACTTCATAAGAAACTTTATTTTTAAAAAGCACTTTAAATGGTTAAGGACTATAGATCCCCCCCCCTTTAAACTGATTCATTTTCAGCAAATATAACATTCGAATAACATGAGAACTATTTCAATTTTTGATGAAATTCGCGAAATAGTCACAAAATTAATATCGGTTTAATTAATTTTTTTAACTTTTTTACAATCACGAACTTACAGATAAAAGCAACTTAATGTTTTTATCCCAAAAACTTTTACTCTTATTACACGCACTTTAAATTTCGAATCATGCCCATCGGATTTAATTTGCATTTTAAATCACCCATTTCCTTTTTTTGGACTGCATACATACATCATCTTACTTTTCGCATTCACTGATAATAAACACTATGTAGAGTCAGAATAAATATCCAATCTATGCTGTCAACTGGATAAGAAGCAGTTATCAACTATAATTTATAGAAAAATATTCAAAACCCCATTTTCATGGAGAACCTTAGTTCATCATGAATAAAAAAAATAAAATGAAAAATATAAAAACTGAAAAATAAAATTCAAAAGCGAAACTCGATACAAGCAAATGCTTTTGATTGCAAGGTAAAAAAATGGACCCTCTACTACCTTAAAAGTTATTTATTTTACGACAAGTTCTTTGCGGGGTACGTAAAAAAAAAAGAGTGCGTATAGCAGGAGGGAGGAGCAGAAATACGACTGGCAATGTAAATAAATTCCATTTTCTTCCAAGGAGGGAATTTATTTGTGGAACATACCCAGAAATAAAAATATAATTTCGGTTTACATTTTTGAAGTGATCGATGTGTGGAATCCTCTAAGGCTTCCTCGTTGTAAGAGTCGTACTTGTAGAGAATGCTTTTGCTTGTGTGTCCAAAAAAGAAAGAAAAAAAGAATTCCATCTCTCAGAGTAAGATATATGGTATAGGACGCTTTATGCAGAAGGTAAGTTTAGAATAAAAACCAGTTTCCATGAATATTTTTTTTTGGTAAGGTTTTGAAGTTCAATTTTTCTCCCGAAGAGTTCTAAAAGCAAACAAATATTTGATTTTTTCCCCCTTCTTGAAGATGAATTTAGCAAACTGTAATTGAGTGATCTTGATAAATTCTACAAATCTAAAGTAAAAATCTGTGTTTTTTTTCAATTTCAGTTGTACTATTGGTTCATGAATCTTACCTTTGCTTCATGTTCAGTAAGTACATTCATAATCAATTTTGGAAATACAAAGTTTTATAACAGGTAGAAAAGAATTCTAAGAGTTCAGGAAAAAATAAATTTCATTTCAGATTGTTTCGTTTGTTTGAATTTGTTTTATTTCAGAGTGAAAGGAATCTCTTTCAACTGAATGTTTTAAGTTATGTTATATGAAACCAATAATGCAGAGAAATAAATTAACTTTT